>BCJJ01000024.1:161078-719952 GCA_039545355.1 Trichosporon coremiiforme
GGGGGGCAGGAGTGGGTGGGTGTGGGTATGCTGGCCCGGGTGGCCGGAGGGAGCAAGGGCTCGCAGGCTCGCAGGGCTGATCGACATGACGCACGCCGGCGCATCCGGCGCGCCGGGGCGTGCCCCGTGCTGGGCGTTGTGTGCGTGTCAGAGCCTGGCCGTTGACTGGTCTGTCTGCGCGGGGCGTCGTGGAGAATGATCCCGCGGCGACTACGTGCCAGGATGATTGGACGGCGGGGCACTGCGGTGGACCTGAGATGAACAGTGCTCGGGTATGCTCACATGGCCCCGCTCATGCGCTCAGTCTGCAGTCTGGCCGCGTCCCGGCGTGCTCTGACGATGACCCGATGGCCTTATTTTGCAGACGCTGCTACGTGCCTGCACATACCAGGCCTGCGTGCTCTGCGCCGGACCCTGCACCCCTCCCTACCCTGCATCCTGTCAAGTCAACAGCCGACGAGCCGAACTACTATCATCCTGCATACCCAGTACCCAGCCAGGCCACACCTTCTCTGGCCCGCACACCACTGATCACCTGGCCCGACAAATCGCTCTTCCTCAACTTCCTCGTCCTCATCGTCTGTCCCTCTTTGTAAATACACACTTCCTTACTCTATCGACAATTCTCTTGCACCCATACATCCCTCCGACTCTTCTTGTCCGACCCGACCCGCCCCGCCCCGCCCCGCCCGTCGTATCCCGCCGCCGCTCGCCGCTTCCCAGGCCTCTGCTGGCCCTGCCCGCGGTCGCGTCCGGTCCAAGGTCGAGAACCAGACTAAGATAGGCCGCCGGCCAGCCTATTGCCTTCTCTGATCTTGACTCTGATTGCCCGCTCAACATGATCGGCCAGCTGCTCGGACGGCCGTCGCCGACGCTGCGACGTGGACAGGTCTTCCTTATCCTGTTCTTCTGGATCTGGCGCCTCTACAAGGGAGATGGATCCTACATGCGCTCGACGCCAACGGGCTTCAACCGCTCCATGCCGAGCCATCGTGTGCGGCCTGTCGCGCACCTGGCACCCACGATCGCCGTGCCGGCCAAGGTCTGGTGGCGACGCGTATGGTCCTTCCTCGTTGCCCGCAGGACCGGAACAAGGTGGATGACCAACATCAATGAGAGGCTGAGTGAGTCCCATGACCAGTGCAAGCCGCGAACAATGGTCCTGACGTCACTCCGCAGAGTACTTCACCCCGTATCAGCTCATCCTCGGCACAATGACGCTCGTGTACGCGCTACGACATGCGGACGATCTATTAGGAATAGGACGTAAGTGCTGGCGTTGGACTCTTGAGTCGGGCGGCGCCCGACTAGACAAAAAAAGTCGAGGTCACATGTCTAGGATAGTCCGCTGACAGCCCCCTAGCGCCCGAGCCACACGCAAACATGGTATGTGTCAAAACATTCTAGCCGCCTTGACCTGTCTTGGATGAAGACGGACCGGCTTACACCGATTGCACCGAAGGATGGCTGCCAAGTGCTTCAACTGACGGTCAGTACTCTCGGTCCTATTATCGAGCCACTTACATCAATACGGCCCTCGATGCCGGCTTCTCGACGGCTATGTCGATCCGACCTAAATGGGTCAGGGATATCAGCAGTTTGCTGTTTGCGGGGTACTACCTCATTTACTCTAACGAGGCCGATGAAGTCGTGAGTAGCATTGTCATGCCATGTGAGCACGTCTGACGCCTGCAGCTTCGCAAATACCGCGCCCTTTGCAGCGTGGAGATGCTCCGAACGACGTGGGAGAAGACGTACATCAACCCTTATGTGAGTGGAAGCACCGGCGGTAGTCTCGTTGGGGTCTGCTGAACGCAGCCTTGAACTTCAAACCAGTGCTAACGGCAGCTTCGCTTTGCGATGAAGATGATGCTCCCCAAGTTGCCTATCGTCAAATACGTCATGATCCCGCGACCTCCCGGCAGCCGCGAGAACCTGCCGGCCGTCAAGGCCATGTTCTTCTTCGACGGAACGGAGGAAGAACTCGCCAAGGCGACCGAACTGGTTATCGATTACCCGGGCGGCGGCTTCATTTCGATGGGCCCCGAGTGCCACGAGGAGCGTCTCCGATGCTGGGCAAAGCGCACGGGCAAGCCCGTGGTCAGCATTGACTACGGAAAAGCCCCAGAATGTTAGTTAACGCCTCGAACGTATGAACTGATAGCAGACCCATACCCCTGGGCTATCGAAGAGGGCATTGACGCGTATGTCACCATTAACCAGACTGGAGGCGAGTGCCTCGGCATGAAATCAGGCAAGCTTCGCATCGTCCTCACTGGAGACTCTGCCGGTGGAAATGTCTGCACGACTATAACGAACCGCATTCTTGAGCATGGCGCCCATGTTCCCCGTCCTGTTGCTATCATTCTCTCATACCCGGCCCTCGACTTCAACTTCACCTCGTTCATGTCTCCCGATAACCTCAAGGTGCTCAAGACGGAACAGTCGGAGACCCACATCCCCGGTCTTCTTGCTGGCAAGGACCACATGCGTCATGCGGCCCCTCTGTCCGTCGTGGACGACGTCAAGCCCCGCCGCCCAACGCATCGCTCGAGCAAGAGCTGGGCTAACAAGCTCGGCATGAGCATGGCGATGACTCCGTCCGCCGAGTCGCCCTCCCAGCGCCGCTCTCGCAGCACTTCTCGCTCCCGCGCCACGAGCCCTCACCCGAGGCGTTCCCTCACGACCCGCAACTCGGGATGGTTTGCGAACCGCGAGGGCCAGACGAGCTTCACGAAGGAGGAAGACTCGGAAGAGTCTGACCAGGAATCATGGACCTCTGCGGACTCGCGCCGCGACGCCGACAAGTCTCTTCGTGACCGCGTCAAGACCCCTGGACCCCACATGGACGACCGCTTTAAGGGCGGAATTCTCGAGGCTGCCGGCGAGGAGCTTGTTGTCGACCCCTTACGCCCGAAGAAGGCGCCGCTTGGCACTCGCCTCACCATGACCTCGCGTGTCGGCTACTTCCAAGACCGTGTCATCACTCCTAGTATGATGCGTGCCATGGCTATCCTGTATGTTGGACCTCAGCAATGCCCCGACTTTGGATCCGACTACTACATCTCTCCCATCCTCACCCCTCCCCACCTCCTGGCTCACTTCCCTCCCGTGTACATGATTTGCGGTGAGCGCGATCCCTTCGTCGATGACACCGTCCTCTTCGCCGGCAAGCTGCGCGAGGCGAAGCGCGCCCGCCGTGCCACCGCCCAGAAAGCTGCTGCCACCAGCCAGGAGGGCGTTCCTGACCCTATTCTCCGCGAGACCGACGACGACTGGGTTCAGATGCGCATCATCGAGGGCTGGGGACACGGCTTCATGCAGATGTCCGCGCTCATGAAGGAGGTCGCACCTGTCCTGAACGAGATGGCCGACTGGATTGACGAGTCGTTCCAGCGCGCTGATCTCATCGACAAGGACGAGGCGTCTGCTGCCGAGAACGGCAACGCTCAGGACCTGCCTTCGCCCGTGCGCTCTCGTCTAGTGAAGCCGGGCACGCACTACCCGAAGATCCCTGCCAACGAGCGCCTCGGCGATGCCGACCTCGGTGGTTTGGACTTTGCCGAGTCGGGCGAGGACGAGGGCATGATCTCCTTCACGCCGAAGACCAAGAGCAAGAAGCGCACGCCGCCGCCGTCGCAGTTCATCAGCATGCCGCGCCGATCGAGCAAGGAGACTCTGATCCCGAGAAACAACAGTGCTCCCAGGTTCGACGACGATGTTACGTCCATTGCGAGCGCAGTGACAGCCGAGGTCCAGACGCCGAAGACTTTCACCTTCGACACCCCTCAGCCTCGTGGCAGTGGTGCGTTCGCCCTTTTCGGCCGCTCAAGCAACAGCACGCCGCGTGCAGCTCCTACTGGCGCCTCTGCGCTCTACGGTGCGGGCACCTTCCCGCGGCGGTCCGATAGTGTGGGCTCCAGCGGCTCGCGCGCGAGCGTCTCGCTGAACGGCGGTCCTGCCGCGCTGCAGCGCGCTGCCGCAGCGGCGGCCCGTGCGGCGTCTCCCGCCCTCCAGGCCGCCGGCATCGTGCCTCAAAAGGTCTCGAACCTCTCTGGTGCAGAGCTGATGCGCCGCCGCCGCGCCGAGGCCGTCCTCGGAATGGAGGACGAGAAGGATGAGAAGAAGTAACGCTGACGAATATGTTGTTATGTAACCGGCTGGCGAGGCCGTATGTACAAGTGATGAACAATGCTGCTGCAACTGGTGCATGCGCTACTGAGTGGCACTGGGACGTTCGCTGACGAAGTTGCATGTCGCGCTGCTATGGGTTGGAGAAGGATAGTAGTGTGGGTACCGGTATGAAGTGGCGGCCGAGTGCTTCCAAGGGCACAGGAGTTGCAATGGCTGTTCTACCTCTGGTCCGTGGGCCCGTACCCTGGGAGATACTCTCCTCTGACCGTCAACGCGACTGATAAGTAGACCGTGCGACGTCTGCGTCGCCATCGCCGGGGGCGCCACCTGGGGCCATCCCAGTCGAGGGATCTCATGCGTGACTGAAGAGTTGAAGGGGTGGAACACAATGTGCAAGTAGGACGGCAGGTGGCGGTGATCGATCCGTCGAGGACACCGTGGTATCTTCACTGATGCCCTTTATGGGTCATGCTCGGTGAGCTCGTATCACTGAGAGTGACCTGCGAGGTAGGGAGCGCTTCCCACGCCCCAAAGGCAGGCACGCGCACGCTATCCGCGCCGTAGGTACAGTTCGGGCAAACGTCGAGACGATTCGACTATGTGCAGAGTAGTACAGGACAAGGCGCAGCCCGGCGCCCTCCATGCCTGGTCAAGAGGGAGCCGCCTGCCAGTGTGTCAGACAGTGTACCGCCGAGCCTGAGGCTAGCTTCCACTGCACTCTGAGACAGCGCACCTGAAGTGTGTTCTGATGACGGTTCGCCTTGGGACTCCGTCGAACGAGAGGTATGCGTCTGAAAGGCGACACGCTGGCACCTCCGGCGTCGGGTTTCGAAGCCTCGCCTTTCCATCGTCGTCCAATGTCTCAACCCACACAGCCTAACACCAGCGCCGCTGCTAACAGTCGCCTGCGCCCGAGACTTCCAAGAAGTTTGTGCCTCACACCCGCCTCTCTCTATTCTTCACCCTTCCCGTACATTTCCTCAATGTTCTGGACCTGTCGGTTCCATCTACAGCACTTCGTGTCTCCCCTCCGCCACCCGTAAGTCCTTACGGGAGATGAGAGCCATCGGGACGTGCTCCCAAACCGTCACACAGTTTCGGCTGGTATCAGCGGCACGGCCTAATACCCCACCTCCGATACAGCAGACATCGAAGGCCGCTTAGCTCAGCTGGTTAGAGCATCGTACTAATAATCAGTCTGATTATCAGTCCATGCGGAGGTCGGCAGTTCGATCCTGTCAGTGGTCATTATTTTTTCGCTTCCTTTGCTCTGTTTCATGCACGGCAGTGCTGCGAAGGCGTGGGAGGCATGCTTTTTGCTGGCGGGAAGGTTGTAATAACTTTTGTTGGCGCGGAAATGGAGTTGAGAGAGCGCGGGTATGTGGACTCCGTGGCGTGAGTGCCGGTTAACGCGGCAGACCATCAGCCGTATACCGTACTCAACCCCCCCTGCCTTCCTTTCCCCTGTGCTGGCAGCGTCTTCTTCCTCGGTTTCTTGTGGCAGCACCCCCCCCGCCTTCCAGTGGAGACGCAGGAGAAGCTGGGCAACGGTGTAAAGGTTGTAGGTCCAGACTGAACCTAAGTGCGGGGCAGAGTTTTCTGCTCTTGTTCTTGTGAGCCACTTCTGCCGCGGAGGTCTCCACACTAACAGATCACAGCAGAGGTGTCTTCCCGAGCAGACGTTCGCGTGCTCACTGCTTTCTGTCTGTCGAGGATGTCAGCAGACACGAAAGAAGCGGGTAAAAGCTCACCAACAAGGGGTCGCAATAAGCTCGCAAACGGGTTGCCTCACCGGCACTCCAGTACCTCAGTACTCCGCGAGGATCAACCGAACGTCAGTACATGTCAGTACATGTCGTACACCAGCTCGTCCGTCCCATAACTTGAAACCCATCAGAAATGATTGTGTCTTGCTGCGGAGCTGGCGCCGCACGGTGGCAAGAGAGCCTCTCTGAAACTGGTCTGAGCGCCGGATCGGCGTCTTACAGTGCAGATCGGCGTATTGAATTGTAGCGCGTCGAAATTGTATCAGGCTGCCCCGCTGCATTACGCGCGTCAAGTGCCATGCTCGTATCGAGGTCGTTGTCTACGTTACTCCACTCACCGCTTCCACAGACATCTTCGCAGGTCCGTCATGGTCAAGACGGAGCGCTCGCCGTCGACTAAGGGTCGCCGGGTATCTGGGTCCCAGAGTCGGCTGCAGAGATGGACTGCGGAACGCCGGCAGTCTCTCGCACTGTCGCACTCACAACCGTCGCCCAAGCGACGTCGGCACTTGGAGCTCCGGCGTCCCCGATACTCGCTACCCCATCACTCCTCCCAGCCCCTGCCTCGGAGACATGGACGACATAGGCACTCGCTCTCGGTCATCCGCCGACCGTCATTGTCACTGTCACCCGAGCCAGAACCTGAACCGCAACCAGAACCGAACGTGACGCCCCGCGCAAGCCAGCGCTGGACGGGGGACAGGATAGACATCTACAATTTGTCGGGGTGCCATATTGTGTCCATACCAATGGAGATGCTGGAGGAGATCTACCACGGCGGTGCGCGATGGGAGCATGTCATCGAGCTCCTGGAGCGCGTCACATGTCGAAAGGCAGGAAGGATCGACCCGCTCAGACCAAGGCGGGCCGCGGGGGCATATCCGCCGTTCTCGAACGCCGATCGGGGCGAGTACCTCTATGTCACTGGTATGTCTTGACACTACGTGAGCTAACAGGAAGCTCAGTGCAAACGGGGTAAGACTGTGTGGCCTGTCAGGCCGCACCCACTATCCTTCGACGAGGGAGATGAGGAAGTGAGTTGGCGGTCTTCGAGCACTGACAATAGACCGAGGCTCAGGTCAAGTCCAGAGACCGCGACACATGTGCTATATCCAACCTGCGGTCGAGTATTTGCCATGCTGTTCGGATCGCGCCCCCAGACGCGAATGAGGCGCACGCCGCGGCGAAGGTGCACGCGGCGCACGTCACATCGTGGATCACGTTGTGCCCCGATCTTGGCGCGTTCTTTGCCCAAGGTGACATCACCCTACGCCCAGTAAGTCCTTCTGTATTTCGATGAAGCGTCCCATTATCCGACTCAGGCTCAGGTAGCAGGTCCCGGTAGTCAGAGCTGACAGCCAGGTGAAGCGGGACATCTTCCAGAACACGGCCCACGCACAAGTGCTCGTTCTGGCACCGCCATCGAAGGCGGGATTTCAGGACTACAAACGCCTGCACGGGAAGAAGGTCGAGTGGGATACGGGCGACGTCGACAATCCAAACTTCGACCTGCTGGACTGGCACTGCACACGGGCGTTGCAAGGGCGGTTGGCGGTTCATTATGCTCCTCCTCACAACACAACACAAAGTGAGGCCGACGATGAGATGGTAGGTGATGCCGGACGCTGGAGCGCCAGTGAGGACGAGGTGAGCTGGAGGAGCGATGGCGGGGATTGACGTAGCCAGGGCGAGGCGCCGCCACAGCAGACCCTCTGGCAGGCCCTCAGCGAGGTCGGAAACGCGCGTAACTTCATGCGACGACAGAGTGGGATTGTCATGGACAGCGAGCTAGACGTTGGCAGCGACGACGCAGCCTACGAGAATCCGAGGCGGCCCGTTGTTGACAGGACGATCACGGGTCCCTCACCTAAGGCGGGCGAGGAAGTGGAGGAGTGGTACGGTATTGCCCCCCAGGAGCGGTCGGATTGGACTCCGTGGGCGGGAGTTGCGGAACCGGAACACTCGCCCGAGGATGAGGAATCCCGAGAGGATGATGTAGTCGTGGATGAGGAGGACAAACGGGATGGAGATTGTGTCCCGTCAGCTTCGCCGGCAGCGCGGAGACGCACGATGGGCCGGCGGCATCGCGTGTAGTACACCGATTGTAGCGTTCGCTAGTACATGTATCAACGCGTCCTTACTCGTACCTCCGGCATTGTACAAGTGCTGGTGGCCACAGCATACACTACGGTGCAAACGTTGACCCAAGCTTCGGTTCTCGCTTCAGTGAGGCTGGACATGACCTTCCTATTAGCCACGCTAACGTGTTAGCCTTCTTAGTTCAGTGGCTAGAATTTTCCACTAGTAGTGTCTCTTCGAGTCTTGCTATGGAACGGTCACCCGTTCGATTCGGGTAGAAGGCAGCATCTAGCATTTCTTTTTGGGTTTTGCTCGCCACTCGCGTACTCGCAGGCGTTGTGTACCGCGTTCACACTACGCTTGGAACGTTTACACCAACAGACTGCTAACGTTTCACTGCACACACGCACCCTGATCCGTGTACATTCGGACTGTTAAGCACAGCGCGGTGGCACATTAGGTTGTCACAACATCTCGCTCTAGAGTTACGTCACGAGGTCAAATAGGTCCCGGCTATCTGCGGTCCCTATCAGTGGGGAGCTCCAGGAGCGCGCTCTTGCCACCCAACACCCCACCACACTATGTGGATCCCGTTCGCTGCGCAGCTATCGCTACTGGTGTCGCAGCGCGTGCTCGACGGCGCCTCTCAAGATGACAGCTCTGGGAGCGTCTCGCTTGCGCCGCGACACGCGCATGTAGCCAGCTACAACCAGAGCCAGCCTCTGCTCTTCCACTCCAGCCCGAATACGTTCTCGATCAACTCCGACCCGCTCGTCCTGAAGACGCGCAAGATCAAGATCCGGCGCGCACGCAGCAGGCCACCGCACATGCTCTCATGGGCGCGGTCCGTCAAGGACGCGCGCGAGGGCCGCGTCAACGCTAGCGGCTGGATCGCCCCGAACATCAACACCGCTGCACTGCCATTCGGAGCTTACGCGGCCGAAGGTGGAGACGGTGGCGACGGCGACTGGGACGACGTCGAGGTCGACGCGCCGGACATTACCGACCGCCAGACGCTCCTTACACTAGCCAAGATGAGTAGCAACGCGTACACGACCCCGGACGAGAGCAACTGGTGGCCGCTGAGCAAGTGGAACAACGGCACCGGGTATGGCTGGGAGCCTGACGCTGACGGTCTGAGGGGTCATATTGTAAGCGCTCCTCGACTTGCAGCTGAGCTAACTCTCCAGTTTGCTAACGCCGACAACTCGACAGTCGTGATCGCCATCAAGGGCACGTCAGCCGGCGTACTTGGCTCTGGCGGCCCGACGGCGAAGAACGACAAGTTCAACGACAACCTCATGTTTTCGTGCTGCTGTGCGCGGGTAGACTTCTCGTGGTCGACGGTGTGCGACTGCTACGCTGGCTCGTACAAGTGCGAGCAGCAGTGCGTCGAGAACGCCCTCGTCGAGGAGTCCGTCTATGCCTCGGTCGGAACCAACCTCTACAACAACGTGACCTACATGTACCCGGACGCCAATATCTGGCTGACCGGGCACTCGCTCGGCGGCTCTCTGTCTGCGCTGATCGGCTCGGCGTTTGGCGCTCCTGCCGTAGGGTTCGAGGCCCCTGGCGACCGACTCCCGGCTCGACGCTTGCATCTCCCTGGCCCTCCTGCTATTCCGCCAGAACTCTCTGGCATCACGCATGTGTACCACACCGCGGACCCCATCCCGATGGGCGCCTGCACAGGTGCCTACTCGGGCTGCTACGCTGCGGGCTTCGCGCTCGAGTCCAAGTGCCACACGGGCGAGACGATTCTCTACGACACCGTGACGGTGAAGGGGTGGAGCGTCGACGTGCGCACGCACCGCATCAGCGAGGTCATCAACCGCGTGCTCGCTGACCCCTGGCCAGTAGGCGACGACGACGGGGGCGACAAGAAGCCAAAGGACCCGAAGGAGCCACCCAAGCCAGGTCCGGGCGACGGCGACGACGACGACGATGATGACGACGACGACATCCCCGGCTGGCCGTGGAGCAACTGGTGGGGATGGGGCAACAAGCCCCGCACCAAGAAGCCCAAGTGGAACCCGCACGGCGGTGTGCCCAAGGCCAAGGCAGAGGAGGACTGTGTCGACTGCTACAAATGGTAAGCTATGCGAGGTGAGGGTTTTAAGCTGACGGAAACAGGGAGTTCGGCGACCACTGGGACGAGAAGTAGAGGCGCACATCTAGAAGCAGCGCCCCATGCGCGAGATTTGCATTGTTGTTTATTGTTGTAGTGACGAAAGAAGTGTATGCACGTAATGACCCGTCCGTATCTGTCGTGAGCAAGGGCGTATCGTAAGCCAGACGGATCGTCAAAAGTTCGATCGACAAAGAGCCATCCAGCTTCAGCCTGCCATTGAGGTCAGTACCCCGGTCAGCCTGGTATGCGTCCGCCCCGGTCACAACTAGGGGTGATCTCCCAGTCCGCACAGTACTTCCAAACACAGGCGAGAATGCTTTTTCGGAATGGTATCGATGCATAATGGTGATATGGATGACTTAGGAGGAGTAGAGGTTGGATCTGGACGAGGTCAGCTCGATCGGACAAACAGCACTCTGCAACGTACCGGTGGAGGGTGGCAAACTTGTGGACCTCCTCTACACGCTTGAAGACCTCGCTCTTGCCCTCGAGAGTAAGGAGGATCTCGCGGGCCAGGCGGTCGGAGAACTTGGCCTGGGATCCACGGCTCTTCTCAGCGGTAGCGATGATGTTCTGGATGCCGACTCGTGTCCTCTGGCGGGTGTTGAGGGCACGGGGGGTGTAGATGTTCTTGGGACCCTTCTTCATGGTAAGGACGCGGAGGGAGGGGGCGGCGAGCTCAATGGCCTTCTTGACCTGGGGCACGGGAGGCGCGTTTGTCGCGGCCTGGACCGAGGCGAGGATGGCGGCCATCTGCTTCTGGGCAGCCGTCTTCTTGCCGTTGTGCATGAGCAGGTTCGTGAAGAGCTCGAGCGTCGGGTCGACCTCGGGGGGAAGAATGCGCGGGCGGTATCCACGGATGTTGTCCTGCGTCGCAGTCTCGTTCTTCGCGAACGGAGAGGCAGAGGTTCCCTGCGCGCCGGTGATCTTGGCGAGGTCCGCGAAACCGTTCTGGCGCACAGGGGCCGAGGAGAAGAGTCGCCGGGGGGCAGCAGCGGCGGCGGCGAGAGCCGAAGCGCGGGGTCGGAACATGGCGATTGGGGTCGACTGTGGTAGAAAACTGTGGTCGAACGCTTGCTCGGCGTGCTCGACTTGTGTCGCAACGAAAAGTCCAGCCCGGAGCAGGAGGGACGACGGCGGCGGCAGCAACAGGGGGATGGGTGGAAAAGTCAAAAGTCTCCCACGGTCACCCCTCAAAAGTTGAGCATAGGTACCTGGCCGCCGCCGTCCAGCCAAGTCGTAAGATTTGAGCCGCAGCGGGGCACAACACGATCTTCACACATTTACACAACACTACAAGCATTCACCACGATGGTTACCAAGAAACGCACTTCAGACGCGGCGGAGCTGCCGAACAAGGCCGCCGACCGCGGACAGGACACAGCCCGACCGATCCAGGAGGACGACGAGATGGGAGAGTACGAGGACCGGTGGGAGGACGAGATGGAGGAGGAGGTTGTGGACAAGGATGTCATGGAGGACGACGAGGACGGAGTTGGTGAGCTTTCACCGTGATGCAGTGAAGCTGACGAGACGCAGACTTCACGGGTGCCCAGGAAGACGAGGACCCGCCCGAGCCGAAGCGCCAGACGTACCTGCCCGGCGTGACGATGGGAGAGGACGAGCAGCTGATCGCGGACAACTCGGTGTACCCGTGCCTGCACTCTCTGTCGTATGCGTGGCCATGTCTTTCGTTCGACGTGCTGCGGGACAACCTGGGCGAGGACCGGACGACGTTCCCGCAGACGGCGTGGATCGTGACGGGTACGCAGGCGGGCGAGGTTCCGGGACAGGGACGGGCGAAGGACGAGCTTGTTGTCATGCGCCTGTCTGGCCTGAGCCGGACGCAGTACGACGACGACTCGGAGGGCGAGGAGGACAACGACGAGGTGGACGAGGACGCGCGGCTCGACTTCCTCACCTTCCCGCATGTCGGATCTGTCAACCGTGTCCGCGCCGCACCGGCTCCGGCTGGCGGCGCCGTGCCGGACCCCTACCACGTTGCCTCGTGGAGCGAGACGGGCAAGGTGCACATCTGGGACGTGCGGCCGCTGATTGACACGCTGTCGGGACCCAGCAAGCCGCGTCAGAAGACCCCTGTCCACACCATCACCGCCCACGGCAGGGCGGAGGGTTTCGCCCTCGAGTGGGGAAACTCGGGCCTGCTCTCGGGTGACATTGACGGCAAGATCTTCCACACCACCCTCACCCCCACTGGCTTCAACACCTCGGGCGCGTTCACTTCGCACACTTCCAGCGTCGAGGACCTCCAGTGGTCGCCCTCCGAGAGCACCGTCTTCGCCTCTGCCAGCGCCGACCAGACCGTCCGTATCTGGGACATCAGGACGAAGGGCCGCAAGGCCGCCGTCTCCGTCAAGGCGCACGACGACGACGTCAACGTCATCTCCTGGAACAAGAACGTCGACTACCTCCTCGTCTCTGGTGGCGACGAGGGCGGCCTCAAGGTCTGGGACCTGCGTATGTTCAAGGGGTAAGTTCACTACACTCTCACAACTTCATACCCTAGGACCTTCAGCTGACAGTACAGAACGCCCAGCCCCGTCGCCCACTTCACCTGGCACACTGCCCCGATCACCTCTGTCGAGTGGCACCCGACGGATCCGTCCGTCTTCGCGGCCTCCGGCTCCGACGACCAGGTCACGCTCTGGGACCTCTCGGTCGAGCCCGACGAGGAGGAGCGCAACGCCGAGGCCCAGGGTCCCGACGGCAAGCCCCTCGACGTCCCGCCCCAGCTCCTCTTCGTCCACCAGGGCCAGAAGGACGTCAAGGAGCTCCACTGGCACCCCCAGATCCCCGGCATGGTCCTCACCACCGCTGCCGACGGATTCAACGTGTTCAAGACCATCTCGTGTTAATAGACAACCGCTAGCATTAGACGGCTTAGCAGCGCATGCCTTGGCCGAACCCTTGTAGACACAGTTAATATGGATTCTGGGCAGTCATTAGAGCCACCTTTGCACACCGCTGCCGAGCATGGACAGTGGAGGGTTGAGAACTAACAGACCTGATAAGTTGGGGAAAACACATGCGCTTCTCCAGCTGCCTTTTCGTACACAGAACGCTACGATACATCATGGAAAGCGAGGCGAGTCCAAAAAGTCTAGTGTCTATCTAAAATTCACTGTTCATGTCAGCTTTTCGCCCATGTCATGCAGCTCACGTGCTGGAGGTCCTTACCAGCTCGTCCCGTTCTTGCTTCTTGCCCTGCTTGCGCTTCTTGGGTGTCTTCTCAGCGACCGCCTTGGCATCCTTCGTCTCCTTGGCGAGATCAGCGCCGACGGCAGTCGTGACGACGTCTCCGTTCGGTTTCTCCTCGAGCGCAATATCGGGCGCGAGACCAAGGTACCGTGCCGTGAAGACGCGCATGAGGCTGATCCACCTCCGGCAGGTCGCGAGATCGAGCGCGTCCACATTGTCCGACATCTTGTGCCAGACGTCCGGGAAGGGCACGGGGATGAGGTGCAGGATCGGCACGCCGCGCTGCAGGAAGGGCCGGTGATCATCGTCAATGTGCCCGCCCCGGCCGAGGGCGTTGAACCATCTGTCGTCTCCCTCAACCAGCTTGTGCTTCCTCAAGTAGGCGTCAATGTCCTCGAGCTCACGGAACATCCACCCCGTGTTCTGGTAATGGTTCGTGATCTGCGGCGACTTCGCGCCCAGCAGGTCGAGGAGGACGAGCACGTCGATCGTGTCCAGCACATTTGGCGTGCCCCGCCGCCTGCTGAGGGGGTGCGTGTCCGAGAGCGGCGTGACGTCCCATACCTCAGCGAGATTGCGGGAGCCGTACACCGAGTCCGTGGACGTCCACTGGTGGAACGCCTCTTCGCCGTCGAAGAAGACGAGCTGCAGCGAGACCTCGCTGTCCTCCAGCTCGTCGACGGTCGCCGACAAGCGCGGGTTGCCCGACTTGATGCGCTCCGCGCGCGCCTTCATCAGCGGCGTCAGAGCCTCAGCAATGTCGAGGAGGTACCCGCACGGCGCGGCCGAGTCTGTCGCACCGATGAACTGGGGTCAGCTCCTTCGAGAAAATGTAAGCTGCAGGGAGGAGGACTCACACCCTGTCCATCAAACCACTTCGAGTCGAAGTGTGCCGACAGAATCAGGCGGCGCGGAGCGTCCGGATCGAAGGTGTAGATGAGGTTCGTGAACTCGCGCTCGCCCAGAGGGGTATTCTCCTTGTGCGCGACCTTCTCCTCGGCCCAGCCTAAACCAGTCATGACAGAGGACAGGTATTCCTGGACTTTCGTGCTAATTGTTAGCTACACAGTGGCGCCTCAAAGCTCGCGACGCACTTGTTTTCTGTACCCGCTGATGGTCAGCTCTGTAATGATAGTGGAGATGAAAAGCGTTCACTTACAGACTCGCGGGACGAGCAGGTGCTCCATGTGCCCGGCATCGACGGCCTGCCATTCTGGCGGGTCGAGTTTCACGATCGCCTCGACCTCCACGTCCGTCAGGAGCCGGAAGTCCCGCTTCTCGGCGAGCACGACGCCGAGAAGCAGTAGCAGGCCGGCCAGCATGCTCCAGAGTTGCAGTGGCCGTCGCATTTTGGCAAAGGTGGTTAGGGCAGCAACGTTGCAACGTGAACATGGACATGTGGACCTGACGCGTCAACCTGAGCCAAAGCCGGCCCATGACGGCGGCGAGCTAGCGGAGGTAAATCAGCCCCGACCGAGCGCACCAACTTCACTCCGGCGACCTCCGTCTGCATAGCTGACCTGCGCGACGCCGACACTCGTGCCGCTCTCCAAGCTCATGTGCTCCTCCAGACGGTACTCTCTTAGCTTATATGCGTTTGAGGAATGCATTCTACTGCGGCCTGTTGGTGGAACCAGGGTCCCACCGACGACGCGGCCGCCCGACGTCGCCTTCCTTTTATGCTATCATTTACTCCTCGTCCTCGTCGGCCTGGACGTACTTCGCGCGGATGTCCTTCCACTGCTTCTGTAAAGGGTTAGCTTGACCTTGAGGCACATTTGAAGCTGAGGGAGGTCTCGTGGAGGCGGCCGAAAGACGTTCCGATCCTGTGACGTCTTTGGCCCGAATCGCAACCACAGTCGACCTTCCTTCCTCCGTCAACAATGCTACTCACGCCCTTGTTGTGCCTGTCCCAGAACTCAGAGGTGATCTGGTCGAAGCCGATGGAGAAGGCGAAGGCACCAATGAAGATGGTGGGGACGAACACCGAGTTGCGCCTGAAGATGAGGTTGTAGATCTGTTGTTGCAATCGAGATTCCGTTCACAGGTCGCAATCACAATGACCAAGCATCATTCCGCACATGTCCAGCAGTCCAACAACATGTCCGCATTCAGCAGTCGCCATGTTCATCCGAAGAGCAGTCGTTGCACGTTGTAGCGAGGTCACAGTAGTAGCCGAGTTGACGTTCGAGGTTCGGGAACAGCAAAAGCGGAGCAATCGGGAGTTATCGGAGCGATGGGAAGCAGATCGAAGCGGTTTAAGTAACAGAACAGCGTCAGCATACATCACAATGTCGTTGTTGTTCGCGGGGGCGACTCACGGCGGACATGGCGGAGGAGGTGGGGAGGGTGGTCGGAGACAGAGAGGTGAGGTTGGAGAGGGAGGCTGAAGCAGAGCCGTCCATGGATCGCCTAGCGGTAGCGAGTCGCAACGCACGGAAAGCTCAGCTGGAGGTGGATGCCACACGGTATTCCGCCGAAAGACCGAAAACAGTTCAGGCAGGGGAGGGTAGCGAGGCACGGGAATGGGTGACTGAAAATGTAATGGCCAGGTATGCAGTGTAATTGACTGTGGACGGGATTAGAGACGGGTCTAATGGTGAGGTCGCTGAATAGGAAACGGGGCGCTGGTGTCACGGTACGCGGGTACGACGGGCTGGAGGCTGCCCGGCTGCAGGCTGGGTGCAGGTGGTGCGTGCGGTGGGACGCAGGCGATGGCCAACGGATGCAACGGACGGCCTGGCAGGCGAAGCAGCCAGGGGTAATCAAGAGCGTGCCCTGGCCCAACGACCCTCACTATCCGCGCGCCTGCCTTGGACCTGAGCCCATCCGTCCCAGCGCGCTGGCTGCGCGCAAGGCGTCCTGCTGCATGCCTGAGCCTTGAGCCTTGAGCCTGAGCCTGAGCCTGAGCCACCCAACACCAACCAGCGCCGACACACACTCGACACGTATGGCGCAGGCGCCAGGCCCGCCAGCCCAGCCAGCCGTTCGCCGGTAGCCTCGCCCAACCAACCAACCCCATCCATCGGCCCTCGCCTGCCTAGCCTGTCTCGAACACCAGCACACCACCACCTGCCCGCGAGCTCGCGGCCTCCATCCATCTCCTCATCGTCCCAACAACCGACTTCCTCATCCTTCAACCACCCCCCTCTTCATCCTCGCAGCCCTCCTCTCTCGCCCCCGACGCCCGCGTCCGCCGCGCCAGCTCCCTTTCGCCCCCACCTCCAGTTCCATTCCCACAGGGTACCCCGCATCAACCATCCAAACACCTTAAAGGGCCCGCGCGCGACACAACCCAACACACCCTCTACCTCCCCCCTCGACTCTACCCAAACGTCCGACTTTGACCATCAACACCGCTTCCCATCCTTGTTCAGACCATCACTCCAACCTTCCCGTCCGCATAGATCGTCACTCGCATCACTCGTCGCATCCGGCAACCGCATCGGAAAGCGATAAACACGAATTCCACATCGGACCATTCCGTTGAGAGTCAGTGCCAGCGCACGCACACACTTTGAGCGCTGTTCCTTGGCTTCCTTGTCACAGCCCAAGTAACCCAGCTCCCGCGCCTCAACTGGAATCGCTGCCGTTTCTGCTACGCACAGCGCTAGTCACACATCAGCACGATGAAAAACTTGAAGAAGGCTATGGTAAGTTTACTCTCCGTTCGAGCTCGTAATGGGATGCGCTCCCAGTGTTTGCGCGTCCAACGAAGACGACAAGGTAATATTGGGGGCGAACGCCACGGTATCGACCACCGTGGATATCCTCGCATCCTCTCGCCCATGTGTTATAGGCGCCCGAGCTCGTGAACGTGGACAATAAGCCCGCTAACACCACCCAGTTAAGGACAAAGAGCGCAGGCTCGGATGGCAAGACCAAGCAGCCGACAAAGTCTTCAAGCGGATCATCAGCTACTCCTGCCGCACCTGCTAACAGTACCGCCGCCACCCCGAACGCCAGCGAATCTGCCGGTTCCTCGACGTCTGGCGCACCTCTGACCCCGCGCCGTTCCCCCGTCTCCGACAAGACCGCCCCTGCCCCTCCTCTGGTCATCATTTCCGGTGCTCCTCAGCAGCCCACTGCCAACTCTGAGATGCCGGCTGACCCGATCCCCCACTCCCCTCACAACCGTAGCTTCGGCTCGCCCGATCGTCCCCTTGGCCCCGATGGCCAGCCGACGCCGCCGAAGGCGGGTAACCCCCTGAACCGTCTGCGAGGACCCAAGGACACGATCCCTATCGTTGGCAAGACCCCGCGCAAGCAGCGTAGCTCGCGTTTCCACGTCACAGAGCGTGTCGACATTGAGAAGCTTGCTGGATTCAACGAGGTCAGGCCAGAGGACCGTAACGACCTGTTCATCCAGAAGTTACAGCAGTGTCGCGTTGTCTTCGACTTCAACGATGCGTCGCTCGAGCTGCGAGGCAAGCAGGTCAAGGCGCAGACTCTGCACGAGATGCTCGAGTACATTACTCAGCAGCGTGGAGTCATCACAGAATCTATCTACCCGGAAGTCGTCGGCATGGTGAGTCGTCATCGTTACCAACATGCCCGCAGTCTTGCTCACCATCCCAGTTCGCTGCCAACCTTTTCCGTTCGATCCCACCACAGGTGAACCCCACTGGTGATGCGTTCGACCCCGAAGAGGATGAGCCCGTGCTCGAGCTCGCATGGCCCCACCTCCAGATTGTTTACGAGTTTTTCCTGCGTTTCGTTGAGAGCCCCGACTTCAACACGAACATTGGCAAGCGCTACATCGACCAGCAGTTTGTCCTGTCGCTCCTCGAGCTTTTCGACTCGGAGGACCCTCGCGAGCGCGACTTCCTCAAGACCACTCTGCATCGCATTTACGGAAAGTTCCTGAACCTCCGTGCGTTCATCCGTCGGTCTATCAACCATGTGTTTTTCCAGTTCGTCTATGAGACGGAGAGGCATAACGGTATCGCGGAGCTGCTTGAGATTCTCGGATCGATCATCAACGGCTTCGCTCTGCCCCTCAAGGAGGAGCACAAGATCTTCCTCACCAGGGTACTCATTCCCCTCCACAAGGCCAAGTCCCTTGCGCTTTACCACCCGCAGCTCGCATACTGCGTTGTCCAATTCCTCGAGAAGGACCCGACCCTCACCGAGGAGGTCATTCTTGGACTGCTGCGCTACTGGCCCAAGGTCAACTCGCCCAAGGAAGTCATGTACCTTAACGAGGTCGAAGAGATTCTCGATGTCATCGAGGGCAGCGAATTTGCCAAGATCATGCACCCGCTGTTCTCGCAGTTGGCGAGGTGCATCAACAGTCAACACTTCCAGGTGGCTGAGCGTGCCCTCTACTACTGGAACAACGAGTACATTGTGAATCTCATGGGCGAGCACATCAACGTCATCCTCCCGATTGTTTTCCCGGCGCTGTACCACAACTCGAAGCAGCACTGGAACCGGACGATTCACGGAATGGTTTTTAACGCGCTCAAGCTCTTCATGGAGATCAACCCCACGCTGTTTGACGAGGTTCAGCACAACTACAAGCAGCAGCGCAAGGAGGAGTATGAGAGGTCATGCCAGCGGTACGAGGAGTGGCTCACGTTGCGCGACCAGGCGATCGCCAACTACAAGGCCAGCGGTTCCACGCAACCCATGCCTGCTATGCTCCGCGAACCGCCTCCTCCTCGGCCTGAGCCGTTTGAGGATGACGGGGATGGATCAGTTGACCTGACAGCCAACGGCTTTGACCCCAGCGAGAGCTTCACGCTGGACAGGTCAATCGCCGAGGATGTCGTTCCCGTCGCTGATCCGGGCATCGAGCGCAGCGTGAGTACCTCTGAGCTACTCAGCTAACCTGTCCAGCCCAGCAGCAGTCCTACCACGTCTGCGACGGGTGTTCCTGGGAGCGTGAATGCTGTGGACGTTGCGTCTGATGCTGCTTTCGAGCCTACATCTTCTGGCCCGATGCGACGAAGGTCGGTCCTGCCCATCGATCCCTCTGTCATGCGGGATCTGGAGGCCCACCGTAGCCTCGATGCAGCACAGGCGGCGGCAGCTCAGGCTTCCAGCTAAAGGACAGGCGCAGCGTAGAATAGACGAAGATGGCCTCTCCTCTGCCTTCTCCTCTCTCAAACCCCTCCTTTCCAATTCCTCTCAGCATCTCAACCTTTCAATGTACCTTATCGCCCCAGGTCGGGCTCCAGCACCACAGCTGGTGCACAAGATTTCCTTCATAGCGACCCTCCTCTCATTCTCTGTTTGCGAACCGCCACCATATAGATACCCTTCACCCCTTTATTTTATTAACAAACAGTCTGCCTTTTGCAGCTGAGCATTGATTGGACAAGACTTAGTTAGACCACGCTGGATTGTACACTATGCATGCCGCGTGTCCGGTGAGATCTACACAGACGTCTATGCCTACTTCTTTCCCTTCTTGCCCTTGGCGGCCTTGCCGCCTCCCTCCTGGGCAGCAGCGGACCTAAGGGCGGCGGCGATCTGGTGCATGACATCAGGCCGGTCGCGGAGGTAGTTGACGCGGGCGCGGCGGAGGTCGCGGATCGTGTCCTTCTTCCTGCCCTCGGCGCGGCGGATGATCTTGATCTCCTTGAGCAGGGGCGAGCAGACCTTGAAGCTCATCTCGGCTCCGGTCTGCTGCACGACGTTGCGCAGCGTGAAGCTCGTGTCGACGCCGCGCCGGCGCACAGCCATCAGCACTCCCGAGAAGAGCGTCGAGTTCTTCTTCTCCGGTCCGGTCCAAGTCGTGACGCTCAGAACGGAACCGGTCTTGAGACGCTGAGCGTCCCGGCGGGCGAAGAGCTTGAGCAGACCACGCTGGTCGTACTGCTCCCGAAGCGTCTTGTTCACGTGCTCCACGACACTCCAGCCGTTCTTCGGCTTCAGCAGAGATGGCGTCGGCACCGGCGTCGGGGGCTTGACAATAATGTTGGCGTTGAAGGGGTCTGCATGTCAGCTAACGTCTCCAAGGTGAGGTTCAGCTGGTAGGAAGCAAGGGTGCAAGGAGTAGCTTCGGGAGCTGTCCAGCACCGGGTCTGCACGCGGAGCTCCCTATCCCTTCCCCAAAAGTCTCTCCGCAAAGTTCTTTCGGACTGCTTGCTCGCAGAGACGGTCGGCGGAGATGCAGCCAACCTCAGCTCCGCCTCGGACGACGAAATGCGGACTTTTGCTCGATCGCCTCGAAAATGAGTTTTGGGCTACTCACATCCCTCGGATGCCCGGGCGGACGAAGTGAAACCTCTTGACGGCCCCGCGGGCAGGGCGCGGAGCATGTCGACAGCGCGGCGGAGCATAGCGATAGCGGTGGTGGAGTCGGAGTGCTTGCAAGCCAGCAATCGTGCTTCGGCTTGGCCTGAACTCGGAGAGAAAGTCAGGATCGATGCCTCGAAAGTCGGGCCTATCACCACGCGAGCAGGATTTCACACCTCATTCGGTTCGCCACCACGGGCGGGCAGCGCAGCCTAAGGGCCCGGTATGTCGTCTGTGGATTGGCTCTGCATAAACCAAGACGGACCAGATCGAACGACAACAACACCACTGTAACGCCTGCACGCCAGCTTTGCCTGCATCCGACCGCCCGCCCCGCCCATCCGCGAGCCCTTAACCAGCGTCAGGAAACGGCACAGGCGACCGATGCTCTGGAGCCATGCGTGACGGCGATATCGTGAGTTGAGCTGTCTCCCAGAGGGCTCGGAGTCGCCGGCCCCTCCCCGCCATTCTGCGAGCCTTCTCTCATGAATTCCGAAAATCGGTAGCAACACACAGCTGACAACCACACAAGGCCGCGAAGAAAGCCGCGCTCTCAAAGGCCCTCTCGGCAGCGTATCTGGAGAGCCAGGTCGCTGACCTCGAGGGTCGCGTCAAGAACGTGCATGTCAACGGGGAGGACCGGTCGTCGCCGGACCTGTTCCGCGAGCGCGCCAATGCCGCCCTCGCCCACCCCCACCAGCCACCTACGCCGACACGCGCAGCAGCCGAGCAGCTGCAGTGGCGGGCCTCGCCTGCGCCGACTCCGCGCGCGGCACGCATAGACGACTCGCCCTCCCCGCCCGGCACGCCCACCGGCAACGGCGAGTGGAACATCTACGTCGTTGACGTCTCGGCGCTGATGTGGGCGCCGCACTCGGTTCGCAAGCTGCTCAACAGCAGCACGCAGGTTGCCGAGCTCGTCGTGCCGTCCGACGCCATCCAGACCTTAGACCTGTTAAAGAAGGGCAACTCTTCCGTCGCCGTTGCTGCGCGCTCCGCCACTCGCTTCGTCGAGCACGCCACCCGCCACTGGAAACCGGTGTCTGTCGACCCGAGCCTCGCCGTTCAGGCTGGCACAAACTACAAGAAGGGCAAGGGGCTGCGTATCCAGCGCGAGGCCGAGAGCGTTGCGCTCGAGGACGACCTGATCCAGGACTCGTGGCTAACGAGTGTCCTTGGGTGCGCGAGCTACTTTGCCCGCATCCAGCGTGCCGAGGAGACCGACTCGGAGTGGGACGAGCCCAAGCCGCTCGTGTTAATCGCGCACCCACCTCTGAGCGCTGAGCTCGGCGGCGGTAGTGAGACGGAACACACTGAGCGCGCAGAGGGGTACACTCTCTCGCTTGAGGCGGGTCGCTTCGAGCTCGCACTCGAGGTGCTCCGTGACGATGAAACAGAAGACGTCGGCAGGCGCGGTGGGCGCGGCCGCGGCAGCGGTACCCGGGGCCGGAACACGGGGCGCAACGGCGGCAGCAGGCGCCGGAAGGAGCCTGGTCCCGAGCCAGAGCGCGAAGTCAAGATCCTTCTCCGCCGCCCGGAGAAGGTCGAAGAGCCTTCTCCCCCGTCGCCCGAAGTGCCCGTCGACGAGTCGGGCGACACCACTGGCGACTCGCCATTCACCCGCCTCCGCCCCACGCCGCAGTCGCAGGCCCACCTTCCCCGTCCCACTGCTGTTTCCACCAAGGCCCACCCGCCCCAACCTCAACAGCAGCAGAAGCAGAAGAACAAGGTCAACGACGATCGCTCCGACGCGGGCCGCAACCGCGGCCGCGGCAAGGGACGTGGTGGTGGCCGTGGCCGTGGTCACTATGGCGGCGGTTTCGTTCTCCTCCAGCGTCCCGACACGCTCGTACACCACGTCGGCCGCGGCGAGTTTGACCGCAGCGGCGGCCAGCTCGGTGGCGGTAACGACGGCGGCGGTGCGAATCAAAACAACTACGCAGGCGCCGGGCCAGCTGGCTGGCGCCGCGCTTATGCCAGTAACGACGAGCCGCCTCCGCCGCAACGCAACAAGGTTGTGCTCCTGCAACGCCCCCGCTGATGGACATTAAACTACCCATACGCAAACAACCACATCGCCAGTTCTGTTCCTTGGAACAGACACGGCTGCTCGATTGTGAGCAAACCATTCTTCAGTCTGGCCATCCACGACACCCAAGCCCATGGCTACCCCGTGACCCGCCCGCGATGCGAAGAACTGTAATCGCGCTGGCTCAGCTCATTCCCTTGCTCGTCGCCACGGACTGTTCTGGCGGCCTCGTTCTCATGTCCCTCGGTCCATCAACAGGCAGGGCCTGGCGATCGTTGTTTCCCCCCGAACAAACCGAGTAAAGCGAGCACAACAGCCCGCGCAACCACTCTCTCCAACAGAGACTCAAGATTTCCATATTGTTACCCACACCCTACCAAGCGACCCCAACTACTCCGGCTTCCGTAGTAATGCAGCGGTTGAGCGAAGTAAAGAAGTAAGACGATGCATGGCAATGCCGAGCCAATGAATGGCCCCGCGTTGCAGCGCCCAGGGCCTTCCCCGACTGACCTCGCCTTAGTCCGCCAAGTGGCTCCTGCCCAGATCCTAGAAGCTGCTGGCTGCCAGGCTATCCGCCAGGCTATCCAGGCATGCACGTTCGACCCAATTGACCCGTGTACGCATCGGCGTCGCAGCTTGCCTCGTTGCATCTTTGCATGCATGCCTTCGAGATTTGGGTGCAGTATGACGTATCCGCACGCCGCACTCCTGCGTGGCAATGCAGGGAAGCTACCAGCCCCGCCCACCATGGTCCGTACAGTGAGAACGAGCCAGGGCGGCGGAGGGAAAATATGACGCGTGACTTGTGGTTTTATGTCGGACGGGGCCAACAACAAAATCACGCCTGCTGCGCGCTAACCCAGCCTGGCTGCTTGGCCGGGCCGGCCGGATGATCAACCTTACCTTGACCAGATTTTCTGTCCCCCCCATCTCCCACACTTTACACTTACATCCACATCCACACCACAATGTCGGACGTTAAGGAACTCCAGGTCGAGCTGAAGCAGGACGTCGCCGAGGCCATCCAGAAGGGTGAGTGGGGTTGCGTAGGAGCTGGTCTGGGGGTTTCCCACCAGCGTACCCGTATCAGCAAGCATTGAGGCGGATGCATCATCCAACCGCTGCCGGTGCAGGTGCAAGCAGAAGACAGCTGAAGAGGAGAATCACAGCTGACACCCACAGCCACCCGCGAGAAGGCCGTCCGCATCGAGCGCTACGTCGCTGAGCAGAACAAGAAGCTCCTCGACGAGATCCGCCCCAAGCTCAAGGACGTCAAGGGCTTCTGGACTGTTGCGCTGCTCAACCACCCGCTGCTGAACGCTCGCGTCTCGGCCGTCTCAGACCGCGACGCTCTCCAGCACCTCCGTGACATTGAGCTCGTCCAGGACCCCAAGGACCCGCGCGAGTACGAGCTTGTCTTCGTAAGTTTCTCTTCTAGGCCCGTGAGGGCTTGTCCTGGGTCCCGCTCCCTCTGGAGCCTTGACGAGCTGGCGTAAATGCGTAGACAGCAGCTGACGTTCAGCACTTCGACGAGAACCCGTACTTCACCAACAAGTCTCTGTCGAAGAAGTACTCGCTCCCCTCTGGCGTCGAGTCCGGCCCTGTCGATGGCACAATCTCGGAGGCGCAGCTCGAGTTCGACGACGACGACCTCGTCGCGGGCGTCACCACGATCGACTGGAAGCCCGAGCATGACCTGATCGCGAAGCACCCGCGCGGCGACCCGACCGAGGACGCCGAGGACTTTGAGGGCGACCCGGGCTCGTTCTTCCACTACTTCACGCTCGAGGGCGACGCGGACCAGATTGGCACCGTGGTCCAGGACATTCTCCAGGACCCGCTCGAGGCGTTCGAGGGCGGCGACATGGGCGAGTTTGACTTTGACGACGACGAAGACGACGAGGATGACGAGGAGGGATCCATCGACCTCGAGGAGGAGGAGGAGCCCAAGAAGAAGAAGCAGCGCAAGGACTAAGCTTTCCCCCAGCCCGCATTGAGCTCTCCCAATGGAGAGCGAGGTGCAGCCGTGGGAAGCCTCAGTCCTCGGGTGACTCGTTGCCTCACAAGGTTGGCGAGTCGCTCGTCGTTAAAACGCAGCGCATGGACTCTCTTTCTTTCTATCTGTTCGCTGTCTAACTCTCTTAAGTACCAAAGTTCCGTAATCCTTCTATGCCTGTGCTGCCTGTTTTGCCCTTTGTTCCTTGATGCCTGAGCTCGGTTTGTGCAGTCCGAGCTCTGTGTGGGTATGCACCTGTGACTGGCTGATGTCACTGACCACTGGGGACGAGCGCTCGGCTCAGTCTTGCATTCTACGCGGAGGCGGCTCTTCGATCGACCTCACTGATAACGCTCGCTCGCTGGCCTCTCAAGCCTCCCGCTCGCTCGCTCGCTTCGCTCGCTGACGAAAAAGTTGGCTAATTTGTTTTGATGCATTGTGTAATCTATCCTACAAGCTCCCGACGTTTAACGAGACCCCTGACATCTTGTTGATTATTTTTACCTGTCGACCTCACCGAACACAAGGTCCATGGTTCCGATGATGGCGACGGCGTCGGGGAGGTAGGCGTGGCGCATCATGAAGTCGGCGCCGGCAAGGTGGGCGAATCCGGGGGCGCGGATCTTGCACTTGTAAGGGCGGTTTGATCCGTCAGAGACGAGGTAGACACCCATCTCACCCTTGGGCGCCTCGATGGCGGTGTACGTCTCTCCGGGGGGAACGGAGTAGCCCTCAGAGAAGAGCTTGAAGTGGTGGATGAGGGCCTCCATCGACTCCTTCATGTTGGCACGGGGAGGGGGCACAATCTTGTTGTCGTCCGTCTTGTACGCGCCGGCGGGCATCTTGTTCAGACACTGGTTGATGATGTTGAGCGACTCGCGGAACTCCTGGACACGGCAGAGGTAACGGTCGTAGCAGTCTCCGTTCTTGCCAACGGGGACGTTGAACTCGACCTTGTCGTACGCGTCGTAGGGGGCAACCTTACGGATGTCCCACGGGATACCGGATCCACGGAGCATGACACCGGTGAATGAGTAGTCGAGCGCCTCCTGAGCAGTCACCTTTCCAATGCCAATGGTACGCTCCTTCCAGATACGGTTTCCGGTGATGACCTCCTCAATCTCGTCAACGCGCGAACCGAACTGAGTCGACCACTTGAAGATGTCGTCAAGCAGGCCGTGGGGGAGGTCGAAGGCGACACCACCGGGACGAACGTAGGCGGCGTGCATACGGGCACCCGAGACACGCTCGTAGAACTCCATAAGCTTCTCACGCTCCTCGAAACCCCAAAGGAAGGGGGTAAGCGCACCGACGTCCATGGCGTGGGTGAGGACGGCCATGAGGTGGTTAAGGATACGGGTGATCTCTCCCATGAGGGTACGGATCCACTTGGCACGCTCGGGGACCTCAATGTTGAGCAGCTTCTCGACGGCAAGGGTGTACGAGAGCTCGTTCGTCATCATGGAAACGTAGTCGAGACGGTCGAAGTAAGGGAGAGCCTGGGTGTAGTTCTTGTACTCGATGAGCTTCTCGGTACCACGGTGGAGCAGACCGACGTGGGGGTCGGCACGGAGGATCTCCTCTCCGTTCAGCTCCAGGATAAGACGCAGCACTCCGTGCGCGGCGGGGTGCTGGGGACCGAAGTTGACTGTGCTGTTAGCTAGGCTGCAAGGCAGGCGAGCGCGTCCGGTTCTGCTTGCAACGTACCGGTGAAGTGACGCATGTTGCCCTCCTTGCCCTCATGCTCCTTAAGGACCTCCTCGGGGGAGAGGTTGTGCAGGCTGCGGGGTCAGCATTCCGTCCCGGAACAGTCGTCATCTCGATGTCGGACAGAGCCCCGGAGCTGTCGGCGTCGATCCGGTTGTGCCTCTGTGTCGCGACGAAATGTCCGAAACTACTCACTCCTCGACGGAAGTAGTGTGCGTCGCGGGGGTGGACTTTCGCGGCTGCTGGACCTCGGTAGCGAACGAGCGGACGGCGAAGGGGGCCACGCGCTGCCTGGCGACGGGCGCCTTGGCGAGCAGGGGCCTCAGGTTGCGGAGCATGGCGGAGTCGGCGGGAGTGGTGTGTATGGACCTCTCGAGCGCGATGTCAACGACCTACGCTGGTCAGCCCGCCTGCCTGCAGTGAGAGACGCTGGGCCGTGAGCCAACCACGGCCCCGCCGATTCTAACGCCGTCCATGTGGCACCGCCTGTCTGTCACCATGCATGCCAGTCTGCCCGTGTCGGTTCCGCAATGCATCGCATGCATGCCAGCATGCATACCGCCCGCGCCCTCAGCTATAATACACATGCATAAGGTAGGAAGAGAACAGTCTAGAGATCCACAAGGCCCTGGTGCACGCCGACGCTGCCCGACGGCCGTTGGTTCTCGTCGCTCGCGCGCCCGCTCACGTCTGGCGTGCGCCACGCGTTGACTTCGGCACCGACATCGGCTTCCTCTTCGTCGTCGAGCGAGAAGCGCGACGCCGCCAGTCGGTCCTCCTCGTCGGGATCCTGGCGCAGGTGGTTGTACCCATTACGCTGGGAGCGACGCTTGAACACGCCCCAGCGCGGTCGCGGCGCATCGCTCTCTCCACCGTGCCCACGGAACGAGGGGAGCTGCACTGACGGCTTGTGGAAGTGGGGTATCGGGAACTGGTCCAAGCCCCGGCGTCCGAGCTTTAAGCGGTTGTACAGCGTCTGTCCTGCAAACCACGAGACGAGCGCGACCGTGAGGCTGAAAGTTAGTTGAAGATGGGCAAGCAACAACTCACATTCCAACAAATGCCCACACATGGTGGTTCTCGAGCTCATTCTTGCGGTTCGTCGGGCAGGCGACATGCGTCGGCCACTCGAAGAAGAAGTGACACGCGTCGTCCCCCGGCGGTAGAGCTGCGAGCAGTCGCGGCTGCCCGGGTCCGAATTCCGTCTGGTCACAAATGAACTGGGGTCAGCTTCACCGCGGGGGATAACCAGCATGTTGTGTCGTACCTTGATGGCCGTCGAGGCAAGCTCGTTCTCGTTGCGCGGGCACTTGGACCCGTTCGCAAGGAACATCATCGGCTGCTGCGTCGTGGGTGCGAGGGTCAGATTCGTGTTCACCTGGCTGCCATGTCAGCTTCCAGCTGATTTCATAGCTCACCCAAGACTAAAGTCTCCATGGTGCTCTCCACCCTTGCGCTTCACGACGCCTCCGACCTTGTCGGGATCATCGATGTTCCACAGCTCATCGACGACAGAGCGGCACACGTTGAGCTTGTAGATGGTGTCGTTGTTGCCCGAGTTCGCGACATAGTCCTGCTTCGCGGACGAGAGCGGGTTGAGGTCGAAGTGTGTCCCGTCCTCGAGGGTGAGAGTGCAGGGCTTGTCGGGCTTCTCGTCGGGCATGGCGGAGGTGGTGGATGAGAGGAAGGAGGAGACGCGTGCGTGAATCGCGGCAAGGTCGAGCACTGACGTAGCGCAGGCGGTCTACCCCGCGCTGCGCATGCGCCGCTGGGCGGGGCCAGTGAGCCAGGCGGTGAGCCATGCGACGGCGGGTGGGAAGCCGGGGGATCAGATAAGGCGGAGTGTCCTTGCTCTCCGTGCTACGAGTGGCCCCGCAGATGGTCCGCGTGTGACTTTCACTATACTCTGCCTGCACTAAGCGCTTACAGCATAGCGTATCGGTGTATCAAACCGTCACTATCGCTATCGCAGCAGATTGGGCGGTCAATTGCGGCCACTAGAGAACAAAGGAACTGGCGCCGATCGGCGGTTGTCACTGGTGACGAACTAGGGCCCGAAAGCGGCATCTTACGACGGAGCTACAGGTGTCTCACGCCGAGCGCCAAGCGCCCGCTCTTGGAGGAACATGTGACGCTTCCTCGAGAAGCTAAGAATCACATGGGGCCTGGCTTCGCAGTCATCTGGGATATGTGATCCCAGTATGGAACTCGGTGAGCCTGAAGACGTTGGCCAAGCCGCATGCCGTGCAGTCTCGCGCGAGAGGTGGCCACGCCCTGCCTGTTTAGCGTTCGGCGGAACACCTGGCAAGCCTTCGATGACCCAGCCGTGCCAGGCCAGGTGCGCTGGCTGGGATTTACATTGTTGTCTACAACCTCAAACGAACGTTTTGATGATGATGGAAACATCAGAAGATGACGAGAAGCACAAAGACGTGGAGATACGAAGCAGAATCACCCCATCATCGATGCACACTACCGACCACCTCCTCGGGTTCGTCGGGAAGGGCTCCCACATCGCGGGCGCCGTTAATCCCTCCAGCCTCTCCGGCCCGGAGAGTGCTCCCCGTTCTATCTGGTTCTCGCCAGAAGAGATTGCGTTGCGTGCCGCGGCGCGTGCCTACGCCTCCTCTCTATCAGTGTCTCGAAGTTTATCTGTCTCCATCAAGTAACTGTATACTCTGGACAGCATGAATAGTCCACGATAGCCCACAAAGTCTGGGCTACGCCTCCCCATCTCCTACCCGGAGGGTGGTCAGAAATCGGGACATTGTCGTCAGTGCCTTTGCAGGGCGAACGGGCGGCGGAGGAAGGAGGCACCGGCGATTACGCCTTCGCTCATCTGCGTGAAGCGTAAGGAGAGCGAGGTGTCACCGCGTCAGAATCCAGGTCCCTAGGTCCGAACAATTGAACTCTATGTCTGCGGGCAGCGGCCGGGGCAGCGGAGCGGCACCAGCCGTACCAGCAAAGGCGTATTCCAGCGTAGTGCATTTCGGATCAAACGTAAAGCGGTAGATTACGTGTGGCGAGGTTTATCCACGCCCGCAGTCATTATCAGAAATGCACTTCTTTTGCGTAAACGAGCTGCAGTCTACTACGACTGAGAAGGGCGGGATGAAGCGAAGGCGGAGGCGTCCTGCCCTCCGAAAGCTCAAAGGTTGATCCGCTGGCGCCTGACTGGGCGGGACAGGAGGGACAGGAGTAGGGAGCGGAGACGCCGCGGCGTTCATATGGACCGAGAATCAGCCGACCTTCCGGACTTTGGAGAGCTCGAGACGTGCGCGCGTCGCTCGTTCCACACTAGTTACCAACATCGCTGCGGGCTGCCGTAGTGCTTGTTCTCTGGCTTATGAAAGGCTGGAGACGACGTACGGTGGCGTATGATACATCTCTTGGACCAGGTCTGCGTCTCGATACGCGGTCAACTAGGTCCAAGGTCCAAGATGGTCAGCTGCAGGTCGCTCCACATATCCGGTCCAGCCCACTCGACAAGGTCAGTCCCAGCACACAGTTCCTGTGTCGAAGACGAGCACTACAGCCCAGAGCCCGACGAAGTACTGACGGGACCACGGACAGTCCGTGGTCGGACGCGGTTCCCCTCCGTCCCCGTCACAGCTGGAGCTGGGACCGCTCCGCTCGTCAAACTCGCCAAACGCCGTCGTCAACCCCTCCCGCTCGAACTGTGACTGGCCCAACGCATCAGTTGCCTTCATCAGATAAGGCTTTTTTACTCCGTTTCCCCCGTCCCCGGCCTGCCTCACACACGGCCTTCATGCACTTAGCTCTTTTGGGTTCGGATTCAAATGGCACCAGTGCACGCCGAGTACTGCGCCGCCGCATGCGCTACATCTCGGCCAATGATCCTCGGGGCTGGTGAAACTGGCGCATACTGCGGACGCTTGGCTGCTTGAAGAGGGCACCAAGAGGGGACCAAGAGGACATCCCTGCCCTGGACGATAGGTCGATCCAGGGCCAGACTGACCCTTGAGTACAGCGTCAGTTGAGGGTGGCACACGACGCCGCTTACTCAATGTTCCCTCACCCTTCCCCCCACACTACCTCATGGCCGAGCAGAGCACTAGCGCCAGGCAAGGCAGCCATAAGCGCCTGTAGGCGCTGACTGTGATGTAATATGACAAAATGCAATCATACTGTTACCTACTGAATACAAAGTGCAATATCAAAACACGATAACAACGTTGGATGTCGCGCCTGGGGCGCTCTATTGGGGCCATGGAGCAAGCAAGAGATACCAAAAAGAGCCTTTCATGGCTCGTAGACGGGCAAGAAGCGGTGGCCGTTGACGGTCAGTGTTGCCTGGGTTGGGTCGCGCTGCGGTTCGCCGTCACTGCCAGCCTCGCTGGCGTCGTCGGAGGGCGGAGGAGGCGCGGAGGCGACGTAGAGGTCGCCGTCCTCGTCGTCATTGACTAGCGGCGGCGCACTCGGCGCGGGCGAGTCGGGCTCGAGCCCGAGTCCGAGCGGGGGAGCGGACGGCGTGAGTGAGTAGTCGTGCTCGACTGCTGGCGTTGAAGGCAGCGTCAGAAGAGCAGACGACTCTGTTCGGCTTGGCGCATCGCTGAACGTCCGCAGCGAGCGAAGGAGCACACGAGAAGGCGGCGCGGGCATGTCGGTTGCGACACTTGGCGTCTGTGGCGCGATGGCCGAAGCTGTCTCGGTGGTGGCCTCCTCGATACCCTCGAGTCGCTCGAAGCCCGCCTCGTCCACCTCGAACACTGGCGCGGACGGACCAGCGCCTTCGGCGTCCTCGACGCGGGTGACTGGTGGTGCGGACGCTCCGAGACGCATCCGCTCCAGCGCACCCTTGTCGTCTGTCGCAACGTGCATGCGGGTCTCGTCGTCGTCGTCCTCCGGAGGCGGGATGATCGGCGCCTTGGCGTCGGCCCGTTGCGCGACCGCCTGCGCTTCCTCGGCGTCCGGCGTTGTCGGTGCCGGGTAGAAGCCTGCTGAAGTCTTCTCCGGTGCGAGCGGACCATACACTTGCGGTGGACGCAGGCCGCGCGACGAAGAACCGGCACCGCGAGACGAACCAGCCTCCACACTGCGTACAGATGCGGGTCGGTACGCTGGTGGCATGTTCGAAGGCGGCGTAGGAGCCTGTGCGACTTCTGGCGACGACTGCGGCGGTTCGCTGCTGCTTTGCGACGGGTCGTTGTTGGACGACATGGATGGCGAGTTTGGCGCGCACTCTGATACGATCCCTTCGGATGCACCGGAAACGCCCTGATCGCTGGTGTTTGGCGTCGGAGAGTTCGAGCGGTGGATCGACAGGCGACTGTGGTGAGATGATCGCGATGACGAATTCGAGCGGGTCGATGTCGTTCGCTCAGTTGCCGTAGTCGCGAGCGAGATAACGGATCCGTTCTGGTTCAGCACGATGGCCGTCGACATGCCCGTCGGCGAGACCGCTGGCTTTAACTCATCGCCAGGCTTCGGCTTCCGTCTGCGCATTCCGCCCCGCCATACTCGGACCTTTGTTCGGACGATGGCCGTCGGTCGGTGATGCCTGATCTTGCCGCGATGCTTGATCTCGTAGGCAGTCTCGACCTCCTTCAGCTTTTTCTGGAACGCTTCTTCAGCGTCCTCGCCTCCAATCTTCAGGTCATCTTCCGTCAAGCCCGCGGCCGCGAGTGCCTTGCGTCGCATTCGGGCCGTGTGCCTCCTCTTGCGGCGGGTGTGCACTCGTCGCTGGATAGCAAAGATGATGAGACCGGTAACGATGAGGATGGCGAGGATGACACTCGCCGCGACAATAAGCGGTGTTCGGTAGAACTCTGAGCGGTCGACCCTTGACTCTCCCCATCCCTTTGGCAGGGAGGAAACAACAGAGTACCTGTCGGCTGGCCTCGGCGATCCCGTCTGCTGCGCCCTCGCGATCATGTCGTTCGCATCGGCGTCCGCGGCGCGGCGTCCGTGGTTCGAGATCATATCGCCAGTGTTCGCATCTACGTCTTCGTGCTCCTGAGGGTGTCAGCATTCATGACCGAGAGTGGGTTCTTACCATGACGACGCCATAGATCCACCATGGCCGTGGGTCGTGATACCATTTCCCGTCAGAGGACTGGGTCACGACATACGGAAGAGCCTCAGCAGAAAGCGTTGCGAGGGTTGCCGAGGGGAGAAGACTCGGCTCTTCGAACAAGGAAACTGATTCGATTTTTCGTCGTTGCAAAGTCTGTGTCTTGGTCGGGACGGTAGTCGGCGTATCCGCGGGGACCGTGGTAATGGAAGAATGTATTGTTCGCGTGGGGGGAGGGGAAGTGTCGGTTGCAGCTGTCAATGTTGTACTTCTGCGTGGTAGTGGTACGGGACCGGCAGCAGCGAGGGGTGCGGTCGCGAGCGAGAACGCGAGCGCGGTGGTGAGGGGGCGCATCAAGGACCATGGCCGCGAAGAACTGTCACGCTGTTTGCGCAACCGCCGCCTTGACGTTGCCGCCACTGAAGTAGAATTTGAGGATGAGGCGAGGTGGTCGTCGTCGTTCTCGCTGTCCGTCCCGGAGAACGAGGCGCGGGCTGACCGGGATGCTCGCCGTCTTGAAGAGGATGAAGAGGGTGATGATGATCGGTATGTCGATGAGGGGCGGGGAGCGACACAGTCATCACAAGCGCAGGGGAGTGTCGAGGGTCCGGCATCAACGGCTTCGTCACCGAAGTCGAGGATGGGTCCCCCAATATTCCAACGCCATGGCGATGATGTCGAATGTCGCGGTGGCCCCGGGTGGCCGTCCGAAGCAGATCTTCGACGTTTCATCGCATATGTATGGTGGAAACGGTTGGATGTGTCGAACTCGACGGGAAGAGTGGGCGAGCGAGGCGCGCAGGTGGAAGGGTCCTGCGCGCGCAACGTGCTCGGGTTAAGCTGCTGGACTCAAAACAGACTAGGCGAAAAGAACAGGACGGGTGCTGAGCAAACGCGCGGTCTGAATGCAAACTTGACCAGACTGCTTGTGTGCTCTTCCAAATCGACCTAGCTCCGGTTCAAGAGACAGGGCGACGGGACTGGATTTAGTATCGTAGCCGGAACACCGTGGGCTGGATGGCCGAAAGACGTGCCAGACGTGAGAAGGGCGTCGGGGGGAGAGAGAGGACGCGTGTGGAAAGGATGATCACTGCCGGAGTGGTGGGGACGGAAAGCGGTGTGGGTGTGCGGTCACGAGTGAACGGGACGGGCGGGTGGAAGAGTGGTCGGTGAATGTCGGTGTCGCTGAGAGGAAGGGGCGGCGACTTGGGAGGGTGAGGAACGGAAAGAAGCCACAGCCGAACTGGAGGGCGTTGGGGAGGTTGACGAGGGAGTGGCGAGGACGGAAGTGGGGTGTGTGCGAGGAAGGTGGTGAGAAAAGATGGGAGAGGAGATGTTAGAGGAGATGGAATGGCGATGGAAGGGTGGGTGAGAGCTGGCGTCAAGCAAGGAGAGGAGTGAGTGCGGTGGGTAGCGGAAGGCAGTGTATGTTGGATGGGCAGCCTGCAGCCTGCAACCTGCAGCCTGGCCGACGGCGGAGAGAGGAGGGAAGGGGGAGAGTATACGGCTATACAGGCTAATGGGCGGTATAGGTTCCGGTCGGGTGCGCGGTGCAGGGGATAAGGCGCGGATTAGGACGGGGGCTACGGGCTGAAATGGCGAGCTTGAAAATGGGAGTGCAACGGTGCGTGGGCAACTAATAGAGCCAGAGTTGGAAGCAGATGACTTGAGGGCAGTGGAAGGTCCAGGGCCTAAAGGGGTCAGAGGGAGAGAGGGACCAAGGCCAGGAGGGCTATACTGGGGAGGGCGTAAGGTCCGCGTCCAGGGTCCGAGGGAGGAGCGTCAGGAGGCGCAAGCGTCGGCGGCCTGGCGCACGCAGCGCATACAGCCAGGCAAGCGCTGTTCAGGGTTTATTTTCGGGCTGGGGCCAAAGCCAGTAGCCAGGCGCCCGAGCGAGGCGCGCGCGACCCAGACAGCCACGAGGCGAGGACAGTCTTTGGTCCCGTTCTTCGCTGCTTATTTTTAGCCAGGGAGCCAGTACCAAGCCGACCTGCGTCTTGGGCCGGGTGCGTCGTCTGGAAAATCCCTCACCGCTTGCGCTGCACACTCCGATTCCAAAGATACCCATTAGGACCATCTCTCACGCAAGATCCAAGCGGGGCCTCGTTAACCTCGTTCTATTTTCTATTTTCGACGACCACCACAGGTTCCACAGGATTACTAAACTTCGAGACTAATGGGCGCAGCCCGTCTTCCATTCCGCTTTGCGCTGTGCTTGCGGCTCGCCGAGCGTACCGAGCAACCGAAGCGTATAATAATAGCGCCGCTCCACCACACCTTTCCAGCCTATCGGATGCGGACACCCCGCCGATGCCGCAATGCGTGATGCGCATTATCCGTGACCGCTGAGTCGGAACTCACCCACGCACCCATGTGCTTGTTCCTCGCTCGCTATCGCCAGGTCTGGAACTGCGACGGATAATGGACAACTCACGTCCCGCGCTCCCACCAGCCATGAATGCCTTTCCGCACACACGCTCGCTTCGCTCAGTCTGAACATCTGAATGCGAGATCTCGGCATTGCTATAAATTGCAAACTCCTGACGCTATGGTGCGCATCCTCGCATCCTGCTGCCTGCCGCGGGTAGGCGGACACTTGGTACAGGAGGCTTGTTCGTGACTAACCAGTTGCAACCTGAGTTGGCGCCAGGAGCTCCTCAAGATCCCAGATTAGCCTGATACGGCCTGATACCCCCACCTCCGTTGCTCATTCTTATCAAGAAACACTGCATCTGCATCTCTTCTGATTGTTCCTGGCTGCCGTGAGACAGACAGGTTCCCGGATATACGCTTGACCCATCCAGTGACGAAAGGAGTTCGGAAAGGAAGCGAGGGGCTTAAGGCTTCGCGTGGTCCCAGATGTTCTCCTGCCCCGTCAGCTTTACCCCGCATCGCTCACGGCAAGACTCACCTTGAGGTACTTGCGGTAGAACTTGCCCTTAGCCGACTCAGTGATCTCCTTGACGGCTGCGTCAGAGAGGGGCTTCTGCTTCGTGAAAGCCTCGAGCTGCTCGCGCTGTCGATCCAGGTTGCGCGTGGTACTGTGCACGTCAGCGGCGTGCCCTCCTTCGAAGCGAGGGAAGCGAACGTGCCGAGAGAGTCGAGAGAGTCGAGAAGAGACAATGAGATCTGGCGATGCCAGAAATAAACATGGCTCCCCTGCGCACCATGGCGAGTTCGCGCCACGATCTATTTCTTCTTGGAAACTGGAGGTAATCGAAGAGGTAGACTGCGGCGCAGCTACGACTACGCCAGAAGTATCCAGATAAAGAACAGCCTGGACTGCACCCCGTGAGGCAGCCAGATAAAGAACGGATGTCGTGATGAGGCGCTTGTGGCTTCGATCCGACTCAGTCACGGGACTCGTCACGACGTTGTACACCGCACGCCCGTGGATGTAAAGGGAGTATGGAAGGGAGAGAGGGTAAAGCCTTACTCACGTAACGACAGTTCCGCCACCGTACTGCGCCGCCCACTGCAGGAGGACCTGAGCAGGGGTCTTGAGCTCGTCGTTCGCGACCTTCTCGACGGCGGCGTCGACGGGTCCGCCAGCCGCAGAGTGGAGGGTAGCCAGAGGAGCGTACGCCTGCACCTTGATCTGGTGCTTGTCCATGAGCGTGCGGAGACGCTTCATGAGCGGCTCGTGCGCGACGTAGGGGTGGTACTCGAGCTGGGATGTTAGTACTACGAAACAACGGAGTAGGCGGACGAGCGAACAACCAATCCGCCCATGGTAGCGTGCAGATCACAGCGAGCCCGTGGGATGTCTCTGAAGATCTAACGGCATATTCACAGACCCTGCTGAAGTGAACAACGGTAGGGCTAGCAGGCGAGTGCACTGCTCTCGACATACGAAGCAAACCGCGTCTTCCGCAGCCGCTATCACAGTTACGCTGTGCGCCGACCGCTTCGGTGCGAATCTATCGCCAGCCCGCCCCTCCTTTATACCCACCTGGTTGACGGCCGGAGGGATCTCCCACTTGTCCTGGATAGCCTGCAGGTCCTCCTCACGGAAGTTGGACACGCCGATCGACTTGGCGAGACCGTCCTTCTTGATCTGCTCCATGACCTTCCACTGGTCAATCAGGGAGTTCTTCTTGGACACCTGGGGTTAGTCCTCTTCTCCCTCCATGTCACAGCATTCCCGCGACACTCACAACAGGGAAGTGGATCAGGTCTGTCGTCAGCGTTGTGCCCGGAGGTCAGCAGGTCAGACGACCGCCCGCCGGCGGTCGTACACTCACACAGGTCGAGCTGCTTCACGCCCAGCTCCTGGAGCATGCCCTCGAGGACGCGGCGGGGCTCGTTGACATCGTCCGAGTCTCCGCTCTTGCCCCACTTGTTCGTGAGGTAGATCTTCTTGCCGTCCGCAGACTGCTTGATCGCCTGACCGATGTACTTTGTGTTCTCATAGACCTGGGCTCCGTCGAGCGAGTTGAAGCCGACAGAAATCGCAGAGATGACCTGATCCTTGCAGTCCTTGTTGTAGAGGACCGTGCCAGTTCCTACGCTATTAGCTTCAGAGCTTCGGAGCCGGGGTCGCGGGTTGTGAGACGTGGCGCACTACGCGCAGCAAGCGTGCTCGTGTGCTTTGAGTGGCATGATGGCCTGCCACACTCGTCCCCTACAGCTACACACACTCACCGAAGGCGACGACGGGGATGCTGTTGCCGTCGTTCAGCTTGATGAGGGGGACCTGGTCGTTCGACATGGTGAAGTGGTTCGCAGAAGGTCAAGAAGTGCAGGGTAGTATGAGCGTTCTCAGTAGTCCTCGTTCCTTTTCAACCTCTTGAGCGTTTGGGCCGAGTGCCTTTGCGTTTCTCAGTGTACCTTCGTTCCGTTGTTCGGATGACAAGTCGTCATAAGCACCCAAGTTCTGGCAAGTTCATCGTGCTCGGTGGGCCGTTCGGTGGGCACAGAACCGGCACCCGGCGGAACCTCGTAGACAGCCGTGGCGACGGGAGGTGGAGGTCCCATGTTTCAGGCACCGGCCAGTGGAAGCCATGACGCAAATCGTCTCGGAGACGTCCATCGAAACCAGGCTCGCTCAGAGAGATCAAAGGAATCGGCACGCGTATCTCACATCTCGTCGCTGTCTCAACCTACTCCACATTGCTCCGAACGGCCATCAACAAACAGCCACCATGAGCATGACCATGCGAGCCGCCTCACTGCGGCTGGCAATGCGCTTCGCGCCCCGTATGCGTCCCGCTGCCGCTTTCGTTCGCCCGTCAACCCTCGGAAGTCGACCCCAGCCGCAGACCGTGCCGTCATCGCTGCTCCTCCGCCAGGCCGCTGCGACCTATGCCACCGACGCCAAGTCCGGACAGCAGGCGCCGCCGCAGGCTCCCCCGCCTCCGAGCCAGGGCGACGGGAAGAAGTTCGGCCTGAAGAACTCGACGCTCTTCACCGTGCTGATCGGCGTCGGTCTGCTAATGACGATCTATGGAGTGTGAGCTCACGGCTGTTGACCACTAGCTGACTGCAGGCTTGAGTGGTGGTACGCTTTGCAGATCTGGCCGCAGTCGGTCCGCGACCCGCTGAAGAAGGCGCTCAAGGCGCGCAACAAGGGCGACTACGAGAGCTCGAACCAGTACTTCAACGAGGCGCTGCAGGCTTGCTATGCACTCTACCCAGGAGACCTGGACCCCGACCCGCTCCTCAAGGTGTCGGGTATCTACATCACGCAGTCGGCCATGCTCGAGGAGGCGGGCTATCCCCTCCGCGCATACGTGCAGTTGTACAAGGCTTTGCGTCTGTTCGGCCCGCGGCCACTCGCCGCCGTCCCCCCTCCCACGGGCGGTTGGGCTGGTAACCACGCCCTCTCGCCCGCCGAGATCCACCGCGCGATCGGTCTCTCGCAGAAACTCGGCTCTCTCGCTGCCGGCTTTGGCGCCATGCAGAACCCTCCCGCCTATCCGACCCAGGCGACGAAGGAGGTCGACGCCTCGATCGGAATTCCCGACTCGGACTCGAGCGCCGACACGGCCCGCAAGCCCGAGGACTGGAACATGGCCGCCGAGCACTTCCTCTCGGGAGCGCTGGCTTCTATGCTCCGCATCGGCCTCGGCGAGGCGGCTGCTTATGACGGTGACCGCGGAGAGGCTATCGAGAAGAAGGGCCAGTTCAGCGGCAAGCGCGGACCCGTCGTCGCTGGTCGCGACGTTGTCCTGCCCGACGACAACTCGGATGATGTCAATTACGGCGGCAAGGTGAACAAGCGCGGTCTGGCTATTACCATGGAGACGCTTGCTGAGGTCTATGCCCGTGACTCCCGATACGACCTCGCTGGCCAGCTGCTACTCCAGACGCTCTCGATCCTCATCCCGCCCGACGGACAGCACTCTTCTTCCGACCTCTGCCAGGCTGCCCAGGTGAGTTTATATACTACAGCTTGAAACTGACGCCTCCAGGTGATGACGAACATCTCAGCGTACGCCACCGAGCCCCGTGCCACGGATCCTGCCGGCAAGAAGAAGCAGTTTGACATCTCCAAGTCCTGGTCGCAGCGTGCGCTCAAGGTCGTCGACGACGTCAAGCAGAAGGAGGGCTGGAAGGACGGAGCTCCCCGCGATGATACGCAGGCCCTGTGTGCTCGTGCCAAGAGCGTTGCGCAGTACAACCTCGGCATGCTTGCCGAGATGATGGACGACGCCGACACGGCGTCGACCTACTTTGCCGATGCGGCCGAGACGGCCCGCATGATTGGCTTCAACGAGGGACACCGCCAGGCCCGCCGCGCACACCGTCGTGTCAAGGACCTCCTCCTTCCCCCGCCTGATATCGACAATGCGGTCGTCAACGCAGGCCTCCCGCCCAGCGATGCTGAGGTCATGAGCGGTTAAAGTCAGAAGCAATGCCGGATACTATAGAAGAAATGCAACCCTGTCATCTCTCGAGGCACATGAGCCAGCGATGCCGCACGGACAGAGTGACACGCATGGTGCGTCGTGCGCCGTGCTTTGTGCAGAAGCTACGCCACACGAAGTTTTATCATCTCGCACTACGCACCAAAGGCTGGGTATCGAAACACAAAGGCGAGATCGACAATCGACAAGCTTGCCATGCACACCGCAGCTCGTAGGCTCGCAGGCGACTGGCGGCACAGCCTAGCACCGCTGGTATCAAAGACTAGCGCGATGTAATGTGCGATTAGGTTCCTGAGCCGAACTCAAATTCACTTTGCCGCCGCTCGCCGCCGTCATTCTTGCTAGCTTGCATTGCTTGTCGCTTTGCTTTCGCGGACCACCACCATCTTTCAACCAGCGATTGACATTTCGACCATCACCTAGTCTTAGCGCTCCATTGTCCATCTTCTCTCTCCTCCCTCTTCCTCTCACCTTGTTACTCCTCCGTCTTGTCCATATCCAGGCTGGATTCCGTCAAGCGCGCCCCGCAAGCGTTTTCGCCAATCACCACCTTAGCTGTTGACACCGGTCACTCCAAAGGTGCCCTTGACGAGTAGGCTCTGACCGGCTGGCTGCGGTACGACTTGCGATTCCCCGGCACCTTCCTCTCGCTCCAGCCCGCCGACGCCGAAGATGTTTCCGCCGCCTGGGACGAACGGCTTGCCCCGCAAACCAGAGACGCACACTTCGCCCGTCAAGCACGATCTTGCCAGCCGCCTGTCCTCCGCGCCCGGATCGGGGCAGAATGCCGCCGGCGGCCTCAACATCCGGGGCCATGCGGACAAGTTGTCGCGACCAGCTGAATCCAGCTCGGCGCCGCGTGAAGAACTCCACATCCGCAGCTCCGCTGGTCGGGATCAGGCGCCGAGCGCGGCCCATCCGCCCGACCACCACCGGCAACCGAGGGAGCCGACGCGGGACTCGAGGGACAGAGAACCGCGAGACTCTCGCGAGCCGCGAGGAGAGCCCCATCGTCGGGACCATGATCGCAGAGACCCCCTTCCTCCGCGTCCGTCAGACCCGCCTCGAGACCGCGACCGCAACGGACACAGGTCGCCGCGGGCTTACGACAGGAGGGATGACAGGAGGGATGACCGCAGAGACGATCGGAGAGATGACCGCGACCGCAGTCGTGACCGCGAGCACCGCAGGGCGTCGCCGTCAAAGGACCGTCACCCCGCCGACCGGTACGACACATATGGCGGCGACCGAGGGCGGTACGAGAGGTACCCTCCCCGTGGCTACGACGACCGCTACAACGACCACCGAAGAGATCCTCGCGACTACCGTGACTCGCGGGACGACCGTCGAGGGGGATACCGGGACGACCGACGATTCGACCGCCGCGACGATCATCGCAGGCATGACCAACGTCGCTCGTCGCCTTCGAAGCGTGAAGATGGAGAGCTGCACGAGGATGGCGAGATCTTAGAGCCTGCAGCCAAGGCTGACAAGCCGTCCTCTCCGGGTGGAGAAGCGAAGCGACGGAGGTCAAGGTCCCCTGTGAAGCACGCGCACCTGCCGCCGCGCCCGGCGACCCCACCGCTCCCGCCTCCTCGCCACGGCACGGGCAAGGAAGCATCGCATCCGCAAAAGCCTCCCACTCCGCCACCCAAGGAGTCAGCTTCGCACACTCGTCCTCCCACTCCTCCGACGAAAGACAAGAACGGCCGCCCGTCGAAACCACCGACGAAGGAAGGCGCGGCAGTTCGCCCGGCAGAGCCGACCACCTCACCACCTCCCCCGCCGCCGGACGACCTCCCGCCGCCTCCGCCACCTGGTGCCCCTCCCCCGCCACCGAGCGACACTCCGAGTGGGACGCCGGACGCCCCGCCGCCGACAAAGAAGGCATACGCGCCGCGCCCTCACGCCCCGAACCGAAACCTGAACGAGTCTACGTCTACCCCAAGAGCTCTTACCCCGCAGCCGTCTCGCGAGCCGCCGTCACTCAAGCACTTTAAGATGCGGTCGACGGAGGAGGAGCAGGACGTGTACGCCCGCAAGTTCCGCGGCGTCACGACCCTTGCGTCCTACGACATTGGACTCAAGCTCGGTGAAGGCACGTTCGGTGTCGTGACCAAGGCGACGGATAGGATGACCGGACGCAAGGTTGCGCTGAAGAAGCTCATCACGCACAACCCCCGCGACGGAGTCAGCGTCACGACTGTGCGCGAGATCAAGATCCTGAAGGAGTTGCGTCACCCGAACGTCGTGCCGATTCTGGACATGGTTGTGCAGCGCAAGAAAGACAAGACCCAGCTGATGCCCGGCGAGCCGATATGCCGCGGCGAGGTCTTCATGGTCTTCCCCTACATGGACCATGATCTGTGCGGACTGCTGCTGAACAAAGACTTCCGCATGACGCACTCTGTCGCGAAGCTTCTTTTGCGCCAGATCCTGCAAGGTCTTGCGTACATGCACGGCAACAACATCATTCACCGTGATCTGAAGACGGCCAACATCCTCGTCGGCAAGGACGGCAGCGTCATGATCGCCGACTTCGGTCTTGCCCGTACGCTCGGCACGGAGCCTCTCCCGAAGCACTCGAAGCACGAGTACACCAACATGGTCGTCACGAGGTGGTACCGTGCTCCCGAACTGCTCTTAGGCGACGTGCACTATGGCCCCGCGATCGACCTGTGGTCCATGGGCTGCATCCTCGGTGAGATGTACCTGCGCGAGCCCATCTTCCCCGGCGACTCGGACCGCGACCAGCTTCTCAAGATCTTCGCTCGCGTTGAGCCTCCGAACCAGCGCGTCTGGCCTGGCTGGGACAAGTTACCCGGCTTCCCGGACGCGAAGACCCACCCGTGGGACAAGACGCACAAGGAGACGAACCTGCTCAGCCTCGCGCGCAAGTGGCAGATGGACCGGGCCGGCGCGGACCTGATGGTGAAGCTGCTCACGCTCGACCCCTCCAAGCGTCCGACGGCGGACGATGCGCTCGACCACGTCTGGTTCTGGAGCGAGCCGATGCCAGCCAAACTGGGCAACATCCCCGTCGTCGAGTCGAGTCACGAGATGACGACCCGCGAGCGCGCTCCCGCCAACCGGGGCCGCCCCCAGAACCCAGCATGGGTCCAGCCGCCGCCGCAGGCTCACGCCCGTCCCCAGCACGGCCGACACGGCTACCAGGGTCAGCACTTCCGTCCCCAACACCAGCATCAGCAACCGCCACAGCACAGGCCGCCGCCGGGTTACATGCCGCCAGCGGTGCCGGCGATGACGATGGGCCACGCCCCAGGAGGTCCGCCGCCAGGCTATAACAACATGGTCGGTCCAGGAGGTCCGGGCAACCACCCAAACAGCTACGGCCGCGGTCCCCCTATGGGCGGCAACCAGGGCCATCCGGGCCACCAAGGGCACCAGGGAGGTCACCAAGGTCACCAGGGTGGCGGGCGGGGGCCTCCGCCTCCATTCAAGCTCGCCGGCAGTGGTGGAGCGGGCCTACCTCCGAACCCGAACACGGGGCGCGTCCCAGCCCCAGCATTCAAGTTGGCGGGGGGCAGGCAGCCAGGCGGAGCGCCAAGTTTTGGAGCTGGTGGCCAGCATAAGAGGCAGAACCAGGGCGAGCCCCGGGGCAGAGACAAGCGGCCGCGCACTGATGGGTCGTTGCCCTATTAGTCTGCTTGCGTGAGCGTCATCGAGCGCAGCGGACACGAGCATGGGCACGTGAGACCTCGCCGCCACGGCGTACTCGAATGAACTGCGATCGAGTAGGAGTTGATCGTGACGCGTGAGCGTATATGCGTGTGCGACAGCCGTAGCGCTAACGCGCCAAAGCGCAACGCGTCGCGTCACGCAGCGCAGAGCAGAGCAATAGGAAGCAATCCAAGTCAATCCAACCTCATTTCTTTAGCATAGTGTCGTAGATGTATATGTGAGCATTGCCTCCCGGTTGTGCATATGACTTGCGCAGCTGCCTGATCTGTGTGCTACAGGAACGGAACGGATCGCTGGATTGTCTGTGCGCGGCCTGCGAACGGCGTGTACGGCGGATCGAGGATCGTCGCACCAGAGCGGAAGGACCAGAGCGGCAGCGGGTTGCGGCTTTGTGGCTGTTCCTTGACGGCTCGAGCGGCGAGACCTTGGGCAAGGGGGCGGGAACACGTGGAATGTTTCATTAAGCCGTCCTCTCTAACACTCTACTTGTTGCTCCGCTGCAAGCCAAGTACAGCCGGTGCCCGAAGTTAGGCGAGGCGAAGGAGGCACCCCTTGCATGAGGATGTGCCGACGAAACCCAGTGCACTGGTGCACCTTAGCACCCGCTACAGTGATACAGAGAGCGCGGGCATAAGGGGGTGCACAGGGGTGGGTCTAAGGGGGCGCAGTGTGCGATGGGTGCTGATACAGGGGCAGGCTGCAGCCGGTCTCTCGTCAGCTTCTGCAGTCGAGGCATGAGAGGGAAGGCAGAGGGGTGCAAAAGCGCTGGCCCCGGCGCCAAATGAACAGGGCTGAAAGGGAACAGGGAACCCTGTGTGTCGTGATCGACCAGCAGTCCAAAAGGGGGTCATTACAAATCCTCATTAAGGATCTGTGTAAAGAAAGTTTTTCCAAGGCAATGAAAATTTCAACAGCGTCCTAATGGCCGAGGATCGTGGTACGCAAGTGTCGCAAGATGTTTGGGTTCTGTGCCCTTGCTCAGGGACTCTAAGGGTTGAGACGAGGGCCAGAAATTGCTGTTGCGCCCCTGTGGCCCCTCTGCGAAGGGGCGATGTTTTGACACTTTCGCCTGCTCGCCGGCTTTCGCTGGTGCGCTGGTTCTGCCGTCTTTGCTTGGCTGTGCATACTGACTAGCTTACCACCGCGTGCATGGCAGCTCCGTCTACCCTCGAGCCCTCACCGAACGAGGGTCACTCACCAACCTGAGCAAGAGCCTGAGCAAGAGCCTGAACACGCCGCCGCCTCAAGCGCCGCCTGAGTATTTGCATCGAGCACGCCCACCATCGTCGATCTCGCATCCACCTCTTCTCCCAGTCACCTACCTCCATCCCATCCTCATTCCTGCTCCTTGCCTTGAATCTCAACGGATCCGACCCCTCCCCTCGCCTCGTTGCTCACCTGCTTCAACTTTTGTTTAAGCTCAGCCAGTCAACGCTACGTCTACGCAACTCTTTCCTAGCTGCCGGTACCCCGAATCATCAAACCCACCTGAACGAGGTCACACGGCCTGGCATTTGGCCCATTTGCACTCGCGCATTCATTTCTCCGCTCCAAGCCTTGATTCCTTGATTCCATTCCCAGCTCCTAGCCGAGACTTCCTCCTCCTCTCGCCGATCACCCTCTTACCTCGCACCCACAAACCATGGCTGCGGTTCCCCCTCGTAAGTCTCTCCTTAGAGTTGTCTGTCCGCAGTCGTAGTTGTCTCTTTAGCACCACACTCCACACACACTACCACTCCACGCACACCACACTAGTCCCCGTCTTCACCGAAGAGACCCACGAGCCCACGCACACCCACACCCCCCACACACTTTAGCTCTTAGCTCTGCAGGTGTGTCTGCCTTCCCCGAACCGAAGCCGTTTGTCGGTGGTCACCAGGCAAGACAGAGTTTGAGACCTTGACTCTTGTCCTTCGTTCCAGAAATCCAGACCGCTTCTATCTTGGGCAGAGCTCTTGAGCTGTCGTTCCTCGCACTCCTCGGCACTTTCTACTCTCCGATCATCGTTCCTCGACAGAGCCGACCCTCAGCCCCTCATATCGGCATCGTCTCCCACGCTCTCTCTCCCAGTTGTGTTGTGTGCCTTTTCAGCAACTCGACTTTTCGCCCAACTCCGCTCTCTGACCCTCCTTATCTCACCCCATTCTTTGAGACGCTCGCTTCTCCCATTCCTTGACAGCCGGGTCTGGGATCTCGATTCTGAACACAGCCTCTCTCTTCTCCGAACAGGAGACCTCTTCCTCTCCCCTCTCCCGGACGCTAGACTGCAGACTTTAGACACTCTTTCACGACCCGCACGTTCACGTCGCTGACCATGGCTTCCAACGAACACACCCTCCCCGTTGGTGATGAACCTTCTCTTCCTGCCACTTCCGCCAATGCTACCCCGAATCCCCCGACATCATCTGCAGCCGACACCGGCTCCGAGCCCTCTCAGGTGACCCCGTCCTCGAACCCGGGCGGTGGTGGCGGTGAGCCGTCGCCTTCGCGCACGATGCCGAACCCGCAGTCTCCCTCCTCTGACCCCGCGGGACCTACGACGTCTCAGGGCGGCGGCGGCGGTGAGCCCTCGCCTTCTTCTTCGCAGCCCGAGCCTTCGTCCAGCAGCAACAACGGCGGCGGTGGTGGCCAGCCGTCCTCGTCGGGCGGTGAGACGACCCCTTCGGCCGAGCCCTCCTCGAACCCTGGAGGCGGCGGCGAGACCTCGTCCAACAACAACGGCGGCGGCGGCGGTGGCCAGACCTCGTCGCAGAACAACGGTGGTGGTGGTGGTAACCCCTCGCCGTCCCCGACGCCCTCTGACAATGGCGGCGGTCAGCCCGAGCCTTCCTCGACAAACGGCGGCGACAACAACAACGGTGGCGGCCAGCAGTCGAGCACGGATAGTGGTAACAGCGGCCAGACCTCGTCGCAGGACAACAACAACGGCGGTGGCGCCCAGACTTCTTCTGAGAGCGGCCAGTCGTCCGCTAACGCCGGTGCTGGCTCTGCCACTCCCTCGTCCTCGCACTCTGTCGTCGTCGTGACTGAGAGCCAGGTCGTGACCAACGCTCAGGGTGGCTCTTCGGTCGTCTACAAGACCGTCACGAACACCCAGGCCGTCCCCACTCTTGCTGGCCAGAACACGAGCCACAAGAGCAGCAACACTGGCAAGATTGTCGGTGGTGTCGTCGGTGGTGTTGGTGGTGCGCTCGTTCTCGCTGCGCTCCTCGGCTTCCTCTTCTGGCGCCGCAGGAAGAGGCACGAGGTTGCGTTCGACGACAAGATGTTCGACCCTCACCACTCGACCCGCCACTCGCAGGCTGACCCGCTCGACATGGCCGGTGACATGTCTCCCGGCCCCGCGTCGACCGAGGCGCCGACGATTGAGCCGTACCCCTTCGACCAGCAGACGATGACGACTGCTGCCGGGGCTGGTGTCGGCGCCGGCACCGCTACCGCGCTCTCGCAGGACCACTCGCACTACAACTACGAGCCGAGCCAGCAAGACTACAACTACGCCGACGACGGTTACAACCCGAACCACTACGGTGCGGCATACACGACGCAGCCGACGATGCAGATGCCCGACGCGCAGCACTACTTCCCGAACCAGGGCTACTCGGACTACTCGGGCTACGGGCCCATGGCCGCTGGCGGTGCTGCCGCCGGTGCCGCTGCTGGAGCCGCCGGTGCCGGTATCGGCAGCGCGATCTCGCACGACGACTACGCCACCGCCACGCCCGCGGCTCAGGCCAAGGCGCGCGAGGCCGGCGCAGCCCCTGTGAACCCCGACAGCCGCCCCGCGAGCCGCACTTCGAGCCGCCCCCTCAGCAGCGTGTACGAGGACGCGCTCATGTCTCAGGACGGACACCGCCGCACGCCCGGGCCGGGCATGATGTCCTCTAACCAGTCGTGGGGCCACGGTCAGGAATTCGAGGACGCCCCGGAGCACCTCCAGAACGAGATTCCGCCGAACTACCACTCGATTCCCAGCTCGAGGCCGTAGCGTGGTCTCGACGCAAATTTCGGCCGTGACGTCGGCCGCCAGGGAGACGTGAAGGTCGACACTCAGAATAGCTCCGCACCCGACGCCGCGGACGACAAGACGCCCAAGGACCCCTTCAGCGACCCCTTCGCTGAAGCAGTCTCCAAGTCCACGTCCCGCAGCACACTCTCCACCCTGCCCCTTCTTGCCCCCCCGGGCGAGTTGGGACTCTAATGTAGTCGGTCCGGTTCATCGCCGATTGACTTTGAACGCATACACTCACCGCATTCCATACTCTAGGTAGCTTGTATTGTTATGATTCCTTTTCTTGCACGAGCGAGCACGCGAGCACGCGAGCGGAGCGAGCGTGGGAGGGGCGGGGAGGGGCCAGGGAGGGAATGTGGGAGGGAGGAGGGAGTGAGGGGTGGAGGGAAGGGGCAGCGGACGGAGAGTGAGAGCGAGCAATGGAGTAAGCATGAGCGGACAACAGCCGAGAGAGTGAGAGGATGGTGGCAGTGAGCGCGGTGTGGCAGCAAGCAAACGGGGCGACAAGTGGCCAGCTGAGCGCGAGTTATGTGCGGATCTGTCGTCAGTCCTATCAAGCAGGGGTATAACGTTAACAGCACAACTGGCACAACTGGCCTAGCTGGCACAGCGGCACTCGGCTCGCATGGTTGCCGGAAGGACAAGTAGGAGCGTGGGGAGAGAAGCGGGAGAAGACGCACGGATCCCAGATCCAGACACCCAGACAACCTTTGAGTTGTTTTACATGGCCGGCCTCCTTCCCACTTCCCGGATCTCATCCTGGGCCCCCTCTTTTTAGATCTGGTCTCGACCCCTCGTTCGACCGTCTCCAATGCCATCAGCCCCAGACGCCCAGACTCTAAGCTCATCGGACACCACCGGGCCGAGTACTTCCTCGTTCCTTGTTGCATTGCTGGTTGCTCGCTACTCGTCATGATGCTTTCTTATACATGTTCAAAGGGGGTGTAAAATAATGTGTTACAACAAGAAGCGCCCATATCCCCAAACTGATAACCCCCCAAACCCCACCCCCTACTCGACCCTCCGTGCGAGATGGACTCAGCACGGAGCGTTGCGAGGGGGAAGTAACCCCAAACTAACCAACACTGCCCAGACTACCCAAAGGGCCCAAACTATATCATCTACCGCAACCTGCAAACCTCCAAGGAGGCGCACCAAAGAGGAGAACAAGCGCAAAACAGACCAAAGAAACGAAAAGAGCGGTGAGCTGTGAACTAGACCCTCGAATCAGTGTGTCCCGCACTCAAGCCGGGACTCGCGTCGACGTCAAACTGCTCCCACTCGCCTGGAGACGTCATCGTGTCCACCGTCTCGGCGGGCGCGACGCCGACGCTGAGACTGGCCTGCCCCATTCCCCCCAGCTCCTCCTCGTACGCGAGATCGGGCATGGTTCCCGGCACGGGGCCGCTCCAGTCCTTCTCTGATGTCGAGCCCGCGTCGCCGGGACTGTCGGGGCCGTCGGCGTCGACTTTCCGCCCATGACCTGTTGAGGCCTGCAGCGTGCTGTCTAAGTCGAGCTCGACGCCGGTTTCCCACTTCGTCAGGGCGCGGATCGGGCCCGAGTAGTGCGACGAGCCGTACAGACGCCATGTCAGGAAGGAAATGAGCAAAGTGCCGGCGATGATGACGGGCGACCAGGAGATGTTGTACGCCTTGACTGGGTTCGTGCCCGGGAAGGTCTGGACGACGATGATGGTGACACAGAACAGGACCGCAACGCAGGCCACGGGGCGCGACCACCGGCGCAGCGACCAGGAGGTGCGCCCCTCCTGCTCCAGATCGATCTTGGACATGAGGTACAGCGCGACGGGGATGAGATAGCCCAGAATGGAAAGCGACGACGCGCCTGTCGTCACGAGCGAAAGCACGAGCCCCGGCTTGTTGAACAGGATGAGCACGGAACACGTGCCCCACAGCGCGACGACGAGCCAGTGCGCGACGACAGGCTGCTTCTGCTTGTTCGTGTACTTGATCGCCTCGGAGAAGGGTAACGCATTGTCACGCGCGACGGCGAACGTAAATCGAGACGCAGCCTGTAACTGCGCCTGCACCTGTAAGCAGAGCACGATGATGAGGATGATGCAGATGGCGAGCGCGCCGGAAAAGTTGATGGCCTTGATCAGGATGTGCCCGACGGGGAAATTCTGCCGCGTGATGAGCTCGGCGTCCTCGGGCTTCACGGAGAGCAGGAGCAGAATGATCGAAATGTACGTGAGCACGTAGGTCGCTGCTATCGCGGCCGTCATCGCCTTTGGCACGTTGCGGGACGGGTTCTGCGTCTCCTCCGACATGTGCGCGGAGGCGTCCGCGCCAGTCGCAATCGTCGTGTACTGCCAGCCGAGCAGATAGACGTAGCCGCGCATGCTCCATCCCGTCGCATTCGTGAAGTGGGTCGAGATCGGTTGAGACGTGGAAAAGTCACTGCAGTTAGCTTCCTGGCGCCATGTCCTCAACTCACCGGTGAGCAACACCTGTTGACGCGAGCGCAATGCAGAGCGCGAGCCAGGTGCCCATAACGAACACGCCGGCGACGATCCAGTACTTGTGGCTGTTCGCCCAGGCGCGGCTTCCTATCGTTCCCACCACGGCGACAATGGCGAGGTAGAACAGAAACTGTTGATACGTCTCCAAGTCGTAATGCTCGTTCTTGAGCCCCATCGTTCCCTTAATGACGTTTGTGGTCTGCCAAGTGATGAATACAAGCTGTCGTCAGCTACAGTTAACCTTCAGGTAGCTTACATTACCAGTGTGTCCTCCCAGGACAATGGCCGTCATGGCCCATCCCCAGTACCGCTCCCCTCCTACTCCTGCGCGCGCCAGCTTCCATGACCACGAGGTCATGGCTCCAGCAACAGGGTACGCCGACGCAAGCTCCGACATGATCAGGACGAGCGCCATGGACAGAAGGCCCGATATCGGCCACGCGACGAGCTGCGGCGTCAGCTTCGACTCTAGTGGCCAGCTTCGCTTGCCGCGGTACTCACGATCATCATGGGACCGCCATAGCGGTACGCACCGGGAACGGCGAAGATGGTGCCCTAAGGAGGTTAGCACTTGACTCTTTGTGAGAGATTTCGAAAGATCGGCTGTAGAGGCCGATGGTCGGGTGTCACGGGATCTGGCCCACCGTCACGATCTGCCGTTGCCGCTGCCGTTGCCAACCAGGCCAGCCAGCCTGAGCCAGCCCCACATCGATGCGCGCTTACTTACCTGGAGACAGCCGATGCTGATCCACGAGATGAAGAAGCTGGACCAGAACGTGTAGTCGCGACCGAGGACGGGGTCGTAACCCAGCTGCTGGAGACGGAGGGCGTCGCGGTTGTACTCGACCTTCGGGCGACGGAAGCGGGCGACAAAGCGCTTAGAATGCTCTGACCCGCGCGTCCGTGTCGCTTCGAGGGGAATGAACGCCGTAGCATCGACGTCGCCGGGGTTGCCCGCGGGACAGTCAGCAACTTGCGGTGGCGCAGGGACTGGACGCGTCGATTGGGGGATGTAGTCATGGCTCGCGGTCGAGGACAATGTGTAAGGGTACGACGAGACCGTGTTATCGGTGCGCTGCCCGATGGACTGGCCGGCAGGGTACAGCCCGTCGTCCTCGTCCATGGGACCGTAGCTGCCGATCGTCTCCTCGGCGAACAGCTGCGAGTCTGCCATCGTGTTGTACGGCGTCGGTGCACCGCGGATAAAGTTGGTGTCAATGTCGGATCGCAGATGGCGGCTCGAGCTCGCGCTCGCCGACGACAGAAGGCTCGAGCCGCCGAGCTCGGTCGAGGTTGTCGTCTCGGCGAACGTTATCCGTGTCTGTGTTGGGGACTTTGATGACTCGCCATTCTTCTTGAGGACTGGGGAGAGGGGGGCGGTGGAAGGACAGGGGGAGAGGGAGGAGCCGTCGCTCATCGGCGGCGGCGGCGTATTCTGCTGGGGTGGGGGGTTGTTTGTACCCCTCCGTAGAAGATTCATTGCTGAGGCTGCGAAGCCTCGCCGGGCGCGGGGGCCGCTGAAGCCCCGCCCGTGCGCCGGCGGGGGCGGAGACGGTGTCGACATTGCTGCCGGAAAGGAGGGTGACGGGTGTGACCGTGGGTTGTATCAGTGGTGCAGGGGGCAAAGAGCGGCGTGCTATGTCGGCATGATATGGAGTCGAGAGGGAAAAGGGGCGGGGGGAAGAGTGGAGAGGTCGAGGATGTGAGCGGGGTGAGCGTGAGCGTGAGCGTGAGCGTGAGAGAGAGCCAAGAAGGTGTCGAAGGGTGGAGGACGAGCAAGAGCCTTGTCAGAGTCTCAAGACAGTCTTGGCATGGACCGAGGTCGAGGCTGGAGGGTGGCGATGGACTGCGGCGGCGATGCTGTCGGTGACGGGGATGGAAGTGGAGTGTGAAGAGGAACGTGTCGGGGTGTGCGAACGCAAGTGGTGTAGATGACGAAAGAGGAGTGGTGGTGGTGGTGAATGCCTGAGCGAGGAAGGAGTGCAGGACTGCAAGGAGGGGCGGAATGACTTTGGGAGGCGGTGACAAGGAATGAGTCGTCGGGCGACAGCACCAAGGACGGGCAGTGGCCAGAGCGTACTACAGAGTGGACTAGTCAGCGGGCGTTCAGTCAAGCTCTGCAACTGTACGGTGAGCGGTGTGCGGTGTGCGGTGTGCGGTGAGCGGTGAGCGGGCAGGGGCCAGGGAGGCCAGGTCCAGCCAGGCAGGATCCGAGCCTGAGCTCGCGAGCCCAAGGAACCAAGCCCCGGCCTAGAGGCCTAGATCCTAGAGCTAGGTCAGCCGGCAGTGCAGGAGCCTGCAGGAGCCTGCAGGAGCCTACAGAGCCTGGCCGCTTCCCAGTCAGATCGGGCGTTCAGGGTCAACCCCAAGCCAGCACGGCGATAGACAAAGCTTTATCAGGGTCTTGGAGGCACTATCCCTCCACTTCGAAAATGCATTAGCAAATCCTATTCACTCCTTGCTTCTGCTTCTGCTGCTGCTGCTGCTGCTGCTGCTGCTGCTGCTGCTGCTGCTGCTGCTTGAATCCTCAACCGCTGCCCGCTGACTGTTTTGCTTGTTTGCTTGGACGTTGAATGCAACGGTAGAATGAGAAACGCGTACCCCCTCCGTGCAGATCCAGAGCTGTAGTCGCCGTTTCGCGCGTTCGCTCTTCAGCGCCGGCCAGTTCCAGGACTTCCAAAGCCTTCAGGACAAGAGTGACAAGGTTCAAACGCCAAGACTCTCAAAATGATGACCCCACTGTAGACAGTTGGTTGCATAGTACGTCGCTGGCACCGCTGCACCGAGGAAACTCTGATGAATCCTGCACTAGTGCCTCGGAAGCGGCTTAAGCAGCTGACAGATCGCTGGTATCAGTCCATCGTCCTATCAACTTGTGGCATGCAGAAAGGCGAGAGTGCGAACTGCAGCGAGGCGAGAGCGGGGGAGCTGACAGTGGGGGAAGTGCAGTTTCCGTAGTCCCCGCTCTGCTAGTTGCCAGCTGCCGGCAGAGCATAGGGAAACAGGAGGGCGGCAGAGTCCAGGACCGCCGGAGGAGCAGGCACGCAGGCCAGGATCGCGGGAAAGGCCACCAGCAAAGCTACGGTGAACTGCAGCGAACAAGGGACAGCGGAAAGTATGCCGAAGAATGTGAAGAGTGGGTCAACCCCGACACCGGCGACTTTGGCGGAAAACTTGGGTTCAGCTGACTTGAATCCTGCGGAGAAGTATGGGCATAGGCAGGAGCGTCCGGTGCGTCTGGTGCGTCCGGCGCGTCCGGCGGGCAGGCCGTGCAACTTCCGCTGCATCCGTGCTGGCGGGCATGAGCGCATGAGCGCTTAGCCAGCTCGTCAGACCGTCAGGTGGTCAGGCGGTTCTACCGTCTCGTGTTGGTGGCCTACGCATCAGTGCGTGAGCATCAGTACTGTCGTGATCGTCCAGCAGCTCGAGATCTGAGGGCAGGTAAGCTGGAGGGTACAGAGAGTGACAAGAGTGACAAAGGAGCGAGACAGCCACAAACTGTCCCGATCCCCGAGGGCACACCTCTCTCCGCGGACGCGAATATCGAATATACATCGAGATCCTCTAAAGCCCAGGATGCCAGGTCAAGAAAATATACCGCGGGCCTAGTCGCGACGTCCGCGACGCCGCTTAGACGACTTAAGCCTCATACCCCGAGTTTGGTCAGCGATCCCACGCTCCCTAGGAAGGGGACACTCGAAGCCCGTCTGACGATCTGCGATCCCGCATTCTCGACCGAAGATTAGAAGGCCGAACCGGCCTGTCCCAAAAATACCAAAGCGATCCAGAACAGGTCCAGAGCTCCAGAACTCCAGAAGTGCATAGGCGAAGATGACAATGGCAACTATGTCAGCGGACTACACAGCGGTCAATGGGAGACGATAGAGGCTGGACTGAACGGGGCCCAGCCTCGAACCGGGCCGAGAGGCGGTGCACCTCCACCGTTTGATAGCTCGAATCTGTGCGCTGAGCCCGCCGGCCGTTGGCTGGCCGCGAGGTGCGACGCTATGACGCTGCGACCACCAGGCCCCGTGCACCCCCTCTGTCGAAGCTGTCGAGCTCTGGTACTTGGAATTTCCCGGTGTAGATCCGCATTACATTACCGAACGTACCGACGCGACTGTTGAGGCCCCGGCTCCCTTTCATGATTTCAACCCTTTGTGCCATTCCGAGCCTGGTCGATTGTCGAGCCTTGACGCGTCTCGACTCTGTCTTTGCTCTGCACCTTCCGCATTGGGTCTTCCAGAGAAAGAACAAATGGGCAAGAGTGCCACCAGATCGACTGGGACTTAATGGGCGACACTCTCGTGCCACCGCTACCGGTGTTCGAGAAGAAATGACCAGAGGTGCAGAACAGAAGGCTCGCGGGGGAGATGACTTGCTCCTCCTCTGCCGAACGTTGCAGATGTGCACTGGTCCAACAGGCCACGGGACACCACCCCTCTCTACGCAGACATGCGCAGACAGCCCTCTTTGCCCTCTTCAAGCTCTTCTCGTTCTTCTCGTTCTTCCGAGCGAGCTGCACATCATCGGGCCTCGTTCGGAACGAAGTTAAGCGCAGCCTCGCGGCCGTGCATCGTCCCCATCTGTCAAGCATTTCGTTCCTAACGCACGCTCATGTTTGCATGCTTAAGCTGGCGTCGTGCGCGCCATGAAGCTCTAACGCTATCAAGCTCAGCGCTATTCATGTCCGAACATAGCGCACAAGATGCGTAACCGAGCACAAAACATTAGGGTTATGCTTGATTCCAACAACGCTCTTGCGGGGGCCCACCGGCCATCTCCTCTTGGCCGCTGCCTCGTCTCTCTCGTGTGCTGCTAGGCGAGAGACCGGACCAGCTTCAGCTCGCCGCCCTCTTCCCCACCATGCCCGACACTCTTCCCCGATTTCATCCCCTATGTGCTCAAAGGCAGTGCTGCAGGGATCGGCAAACCCGCGCGGGAAGACCGACTCGCCGCCACCTGCTCAGGTACTGAGAACCCACAGAGTATATCCCAATGCATTTGTTCACCTCATCAGTGGCGAGCGCAGAGAGCAGAATATAAAAGCCCAATAAATACAGTTTCGTCATAGTTCTATGTGGGTTGGTAGTTGGAGACGGGCCAACATGTGGTAGCGCGAATCTTCTTAGTGGCAGCATGCTGTCGCTTGCTTGACGGCGGACGGAAAACACAGTTCTAGGTTGAGTCTGGCGGTATCTCGATTTGGATGAACAACATTGATGAAATGCGGTCTATGCTTTCTCTTTGCTCTTGAGGTGCTCAGTGTCGCCTCGCTTCGCTCGGCGCTCACGCTCGGCTTCCCACGACGCCCGCCGGGGCCGGCGACGGTCCAGTCCGCTCGATCCCGTTCTGCGCCGGGTACCCGTGCTCGTCCACATCCATCGGCGCTGAGGACGCCTGCCTCTCGCTCCGCGGCTGCTCCTTCTCCCTCTCGGCACGTTCGCGATCCTCCCTCTCGGCACGCTCCTTCCGCTCCTTCTCCCGACCCTCCTCGCGCGCCCTGTCCCGCGACCGCTCCCTCTCACGCTCACGCTCCTTCTCACGCTCGCGGTGCTCACGCTCCTGCCTCTCCTGGGCGCGCAGCCTCGCCACCTCCTCCTGCGGCGTCAGAGAAGACGCTGGCGCAGCTCCGCGCCCTCCCCCAGGCGTCGCCGAGGTGCCCGGCGCCGGAGCGGCCTCCTCTCGTCCCTGCCAGTACGCGAGTAACCTGTCACCGTACGACTGCATCTCCTCGGGCGGGATCATGAGCGTGAAATTGTTCAAGAGGAGGAACTGCAGCTCAAGCTGGTTAAGCTCGTGCGGCGGCAGGCCACCGACCTTCGCGTATCGTGAATTCGTGTAGAACACGTCTGTGCATTAGCAGTGATCGAGTCGGCGGCAACTGGGGGCACACGGGGGCGCACATGAGGTGTCACCAAGTCGCTGCATGAGGTGTAACAGCTCGCCACACCACTGGTACCGCCATGGCGTCGGTGCTGAGCCTTGGCACTAGACTGATAACTCGGCGGTCTCCATCGATTCCAGCCAAGGCCGGGCCGTCCGAGCCGCGGCGAACTAACGCTCCCGCCCTCCCACCTGCACTCACCAGAGAAGAACTTGCTCGCGACCGTGACGCCGGCAATGATGAGCCGGTGGATGTTGTACGAGTCGATCGAGAAGCCGCGCGGACCGACAGCAGCACTCGTGCCGCCGACGCCGGCGGTCGTGCCGAGTCGGCTCATACGGTCAAAGTACACAAGTAGTCCGAGGAAGACCTCGTTCGTGGTCGGGCAGTACTTGAGGATACGGAGGAGGTACGCCTCGATGCTGATGCTGGGAACGTGTCGGGCGTGAAAGCTGAGGATGCTGGAAGGGTGGGAGAGCGAGACCTTGGACGCAGTGAAGAGCGGGTCGCCGTTCGCGAGGTCAGGAGGTGGGTCGTCGTGGAACAGCGCAGTTGTCGGTGACGGGTGTGTAATGCTTGAGCGAGAGCGGCTGTCAGTCGTCGTCGAGCCTTCCTCCTCCTCGGGCTCCTCCTCCTGCTCGGCGCGCAGAGCATCGTTAGCCGACGCGATCTGCTGCAGCAGTCCGGCCAGCAGCTTCAATAACTTCGGCGTCGGATAGAGCGCCAGGTCAAGGTGCGGTGTCGCGGCCTCCCGTCCATCTTTGTCCTTGCCCGGTGACGCGCTGCGGCTCATGGCGCTCTTCGGCGACGCAGGCCGCCGCTGCGTCGGTGTCGCGGACGACGTGCCTGACGCCGAGTTGTCGCGGCTCAGTTCCTGCGCGGCGCTGGCGGCGCCGGAGCTCTTGGAAGCCGACGCTGAGGGTGCACTGTCGCGTCGTGGGCGGCTTGGGCCAGCATCGTTGGCGGCGGGTTGGGGCATGCGAGCCGAGTGCGTAAGATTTACCTTACTGCGAGGAAGTTGGGTTGGGTGTCCGGGCTTGAGGTGTTGTTGACAAGGTTGGAATCAAGAATTCACCGACGACGAGGGACGGAGTAAGGAAGGGGGTATGATGTCGTTGTGTTGGGAGATGAACAAACGGAATGCCGACTTAAGAAGGTCGAGGGAAGGGTCAAGAAAATGAATGGCTGGACTGGGTGCTAGTGGTGTCGCTCGGGGGTGAAATCTCCTACCGCACAAGGTACTGAGAGAGGGCACGACTTGGTGATGGGAGAGGAGGAGTGAGGTGTGGAGAGATGATGTAGGAGGGAAGCCAGATGCCAAAGCCAGGAGTCGCGGATGCCGGGAGCCAGTGTTGAAAGGGTGCTCATGAACGTGCGAGGATTGGCGTCACCAACGCGCCAGGTGCTGGGCGGCCGAGCGGGAGCAAATCACAGCGCTCCCATCTCCGCCCAGCTGACCCCGCACTTGCACGCCCATTGCTGATGCTGCTGCCGGGCCGTGCCTGGCCAATGCCGCATCACCGCTTGCATTGGCTGCATCCTCGGTCACACTCGACGCTGCCGCATGCGATGCATGGTCTTGGCCCTCTACGACAATATGCATGCGCGTCTCTTCGCTACTCCTCAATCTCCTCCGCTTTCCACACGATCCACAGGTTGCCCTTCGGCATGTCTTTCCGCTCGACCTCGCGGAAGCCCCATTTCTCCGCCATCGCAGTGATGCTCTTTGGTGTTCTCAGTCCGAGAGATGGGTGCATCCCCTTGATGTACTCGGCGTCAAACTGGCGTCAGCAAGAAGACTAGTGTGGGAGAATGTGGAGCGCCGCTCCGCTCTGGACCAATGGGCCATTGCCGCATTGCGACATCGCGTCATGCCAGCTTAACAAGACGGACGCATGGCGGCGTAAAAGGAATGGCTCACCTTCGCATCAGCCGGACTGCGGAAGCTCCCGTCATCATTCAGATATGCACCGTACGCCGCGATCCAGCCTCCGGGAGCCAGCACGCGCCGGCCAGTCTTCAGCTTCGGAGACAGGTTGCGAAAAATGTTCTCCGGCAAGCCTTCGGGTGTGCAGTGTACGAGGTTGACTGACGTCAGCTGGCTACGCGGCCGACCCGCTTGCGCGAGCTCTTGGACGGGCTAAAGCAGGACTTACGCATGATCACTCCGTCATAAGGCGTGGTCGTCGCATCAGTGAGCGCAGCCCAGTCTTCTTCCTGTGCGATGTCGAGTCGCAGTGGCCGACCGACGTTCGAGGGAAGGTCCGTTGTGTTCGTCGTGCTGTCGTCAGCGTGGATCGGGGTGATGCTGCTCTGAGGGAAGCCCACCTCATCTCCTTCCCGTCCCGCACAGTTCCTGTGAACTGCACACCAGGCCACTTCTCCGCATATCCCCTTATGTGCTCGTAGGGATAGGATGCCAGCTCAAGGATGCGCTTCGCCTTCGATCCCTCGACCAGAGGAGCGAGCGCTTCAAGGACTGGCTGAAGGTTGCGCGCGGCGGAACCTGGACGTCAGTACAGTCAGTCTCGAGAGCATACCAGGCTGCGAAATGATGCTGGGGTATGCCATTAGTGCTTGGAGTGAGTCAGAGTACAGTGTCAGAAAGGATTGTCGGTGTTTGAATCGTCAAAAACAAGTGGAGAAGTGGAGGGGAAAGCTCGAGTGGAGGCCACCGTCTGAGGACATGAACACCGCAACGCGTTTGATGACGGCATGTGCGCGGGCTCTGGGCACAGGGTCCAGCATCCGAATTTCTCGTTATCAGTCGCCGGTCCGCGCCGGCGTTCCCGGGTGATAATAATCACAGCGCCGTCGCTATTGGTGTTTGTAATGCAGCTCAGGCTGCGAGACAAATGGGAGAGCAATGTAACTTCCGGCATTACCGGAGCTCAGGTCGCGATGTGCTGCGCACGTCTTCGGCTCCAGCGGCGACGGTAGGGGTCAGGCGGTGAGGCGATAAGAGCTCGGTGCGGGCAAGCCATCATGGTTGGTCCGGCACTTGTTACTCGGCACCGAGGAGATGTACTGAGCGGCGTTCACCGCATGACGCAGGAGGCGCTATCGAGCAGTCGAGTCAGAGCTACCGGCTCGCTAGCTGCAAGAGCCCTTGGACTGCCTTAGGCTGCCCTCTGACAAGAGCAGTGCAGCGAGGACGATGTCTGTAAGTCACACTTACAAGGAAGGGTGACTGCGAAGGAGGGTGAGTAAAAGGAGAGGGTGACTGCGAAGGAGGGTGGGTAAAGGAGAGGGTGTTTGCAACGTTCAGTGCCGAGTGGGGAAGAGACGAAAGTGCGCTCTCTGTGTGGCGACATATCAGACCAGCCGATGATTTCATGTTCCCAGCGTTTAGCATTGGCGACTGGCAGTGTCACTGCCCTCGGGTCGATCACCATTGGGCGACCACTCTTCGGGTTTGTCAGTCTGTCCCCTCAAATTTATCCAGCAATGGTCTCCGGTCCCAGCAATCCTCGCTCCCCACGCCGCTCAGCGCAGAAGGACGGAGAGCCGGATCGTGCGAGCCGCCGAGCTCGCCATCTTAGTGGGTGTGGTCACGCCGGGTGGCCGAGTGTTGATTGCTGAGTTTAAACTCGGCGCATTTCAATTGAGGAGTTGGAGCAAGTCAAGCAATATAAAGCAACTTAAGGATCCGAGTCCCGAACGGGTAGGCATCAGTTGCTGCAGTGTTCGAATGAAAGGGAGCTTGAAGTCGTGTCTATCAATTGTCAGGATGACGCCGGCCGGGAAGTTCACAGGATTGTATCGTCAGGCTCCGGAGGAGGCAAGCGAATGGCAACTGAAGTCGAGACCCCGACGAGATGCTCCAACCCACGGCGAGGACAGTTTCGGGGTTGTTGTTGGATCGTGATCTCGACCCCCGCAGCTGAGGGAAGTGTTGGTGACGATGGCCCTTGTGGCACCCAGAGAACTGGTACCATCCGACTGGTCTATCTGCCCGACGCGTCTCGCCTTATCGCACAGTGAAGATGCAGGGTGCAACGCGATCCAGGAAGCGGCTGCGGGGTGAGATCCGGCGTCGACTTCGTCCTTATTCAACTGCATCGCTGTGACTGATTTGACCTGGCAAAGCTGTGTGAGGGGAGTATGTACTCCATCCTTCCTGTGGACGCTGGGTCGGTCGCAGTACGAGGCACGCCCATCTCCTTCCAGGATGGCTGACTTTAGACTCGAGTGGCAATCTGGCTGACGCTGACTTCCAGGCCCGCATAACCCGCAAAATCCAGGACCAAGGGCTTGGCACAAGGTACGCAATGCGTATGCTTCAGTGCTTGGACTTCTGATTTCGAGGCCAGCACGGAGGGCGGCGCAGATAGCTGCACACTTCGTAGCACCCTGAGAGCGCGAGCCGGTATCAAACGTGCTAACGCGCATGCACATGTGGCCGGACTGGGCCGCTGACTGCGGCAGGGGACAGGGTGGCGCAAGCCGTCTTGACAGTCCTTCCGGCGAGGAAAGGTTCGCTATAGATCTAGGCCGATGCCATCAGGTGTGTAAAAGAGTGACTTCGGTCGAAGCTGGCGGTGGCCGTCTGTACAACTGTCCATACGCGTGATGTATCATGAGAATGGGGACTTTACTCGTCGTCACCCTGGTCGTCCCCGTTGTGGTCGTGGCCATGACCGTGGCCGTGGCCGTGACCCTTGGTTGGCTGCGGCGGGTGAGGCTTCTTGGAGGGAACGTTGCACTTGCCGTGCTGGTCGCGGCGGACCGAGCACTTGCACTTGCCGTTGCGGCACTCTGAGCGGCAGAAGCCCTGCTCCTTGCACTGCAGGCGGCAGTGGAAGTCGGAGCACTTGTCACCGTGGTGCTGAACGTTAGCATAAACCAGTGAAGGGAGGACTCACGTCGTGCCAGTCACCTGTACGCTTCCACGCCTGCCTGTCGGCGTACACGTCGTTCTTCTCGAGCTGAGCTTGGTGGCCGCGCTTGGCTGGGCGGCCGGCGAGACCCTCCTGGAAGGGCTGGGCCGAGACAACGGCGAGGAGGGTGAGGACGAGGGGGGCGATGACCTTCATTGCGTCTGCGTCTGCTCGAGGAGGAAGAGAGGTGAGGAGGTGAGAAGCTGGCAGTACCTCCATCGATCTGGCATCTTAAATACGACCTAGCCACCCCCGAAGGACTGGGAACAAAGCTGTGTGCACACTCCGAAGGATAAGCAAGGGTTGCGAAAAGGAGTATGCACTCACCAGGCAGACCACAATGATGTGAGTTTGCGCAGCGAGGTGGGTTTCAGAGCGAACTTTAATCCGGTGCCACTTCGCCTGCCTCATGATAAGCAACAGAGTTAGGAACACAGTCTCCTGCAGATTACACCTCTGAGCGAACCTTGACCGAGCGAGGGCGCGCCGCCCTGTGCGTGAGAGGGCTCCCTGCGAGCTCGAACCGGCCATCCTGGCATGACATCCCTGATGTGCATTCCTCAGAGTTTGTCTGTTGGGTCTGGTGAGTAAGACCTCAAGACTTTAAACCAGCGCTTGGCTGATCGGACTCTCTTAGCAATCAGGCAAATGGCAGGCGGGAACTGGGCATTCAATTTACAAGATTGTCAGCGTAACGCATTCTGGCCACTCCCCTCATCGGCTACTACTGCTCTGACAGATCGCCGATCGCTCACGTCTTCGGTGCCATGGCTGGTGACGCAATCTCACCGCGTCTCCGAAGCGGCGACTCGCTGCTTGGCGGAGCTTGCTTCTCTGCACCACTGAGTCTCACCTGCGCTACCCAGCACCGCAGTTGTAGCAATAGGTCTGGCCCTCTCTCGATCCTCTGCGCCCTTCCTGTCAGCAGATAATGCACGCTGCGCCTTCCGGTACCTGCCCCGGAGCCCTACCCACAGAAGCTCGGAGTCAGTGCAGGCAGGAAAGTGCCGCCGGTGCCGTGGCGCCTCCCGAGATGCCAGGTATGTCGGTCTCAGCAGGTCCTCTGTCTGACCTGGTGTCTAGGAACGGATAGCTCGGGCACTTGGACGAGAAGGTTGCGAGATGGCGACAAGGAGGCAGATGAGCGGCCCGAGCGGCAGTCTCCCAGATCTTGCAGCGATTACCTCATGCATAGACTTGCGACGGCCTTCGCGGAGCAAAGGTATGCCCAGGCATGTCCAGGTGATCTGGCGGAGAAGCAAAGGAAGCGTTCGGAAGCTCAGCCTCGCCCATCGGTGTCTGACATATGGCACTGAGAGTGGGGGGGACACTGGGCCGCCCGCGAGGCAGAGCGAGCCCGGAGGCAGACAAGATGACGACGCCCGCCATGATGAAGCCGCCAGCTGGAATGATAACATGGCCGGGACAGAGTTTGTGACGCTCTGCTGCCCAGCGCCGCCAGCTCCGCCGTGAGAGCGACCCTCTAAACCGAAATTCTGGGTCCTTCGCAACCACCCAAGTCTTCTCCCCTAGCCAAGAGGAGGGAGCGGAGCCAATCCAGAAGCCTGAGCCTGTCCAACGTTGTGGGTCCGTTCTCTCGGTTCTCCCCGTGCAGTGCATAGGGCAGGTACGCCTTATTGTGGGTAGCTGCGGTTCTGACCGCTCCAGCCCCAGAAGTGCGGTACCCGCCCGGTGCACGGAGCGCTCGCCGGACGTGCACACACCCGCAACTCGCTGCGCTGTCGATGCCGACGGATATCATAAGAACGACGCCGCCGGCAGCAGCAAGACACTCCGTTCCAGCCTTCTTCGAATGAAACAGATCCAGCGGCTGCGACAGATTCAAACGGAAGGGGGGGGGACTGATCCAGAGCTTCCTCCGAAGGTCTAGAGCGTCTTTGTCGTCAACAACAGTCGCAAAAGTAATGGAGAGTTTGCAGCGGAAGGAAGTGGGGCCGTTTCAACTCATTTACAGTTCGCCATTGCAGCATCTAGACCGGCGGCATTACAGTCAGCTGCGGGCCGGTCGTCGACGGATTCGGGCCGGTATCATGGTGAAGTTTGGTGTGCGACGAGCCTCATAAACGACCACCGACAGTCACGGCGCGGCTCCTGCGGCTCCATAGCTCCACTTGCTTCACGATACTTGTAAAGTAGCCGTAATGTTCTCGACACCATCAGCAGAGGTACGGCGCCTATGCGCGATAAGTCTATGCAGCGGGCTCGTGTGCAGAGTCTTGAGTTCGTGATTGCTGCTAGATGGCGATAAACGGTAAGCATCATCATCACGATGGGGATCAGGCGGACTTGGAAGTTCTGTCACCTCTGGCCCGTAATGAACGGCGAACGTGATACTGAGCGGGGGAGCATGGCCGAGAAAGAAGAGTGAAGCACGCCACACGTCTCCGTTCTGATGCAGTGGGGCGGCAGGTGTTCAAAACGTTTCGCGGTTCACAAGCCGATGGACGCACAACCTGCGTACATGTGCCTCACTCTTCCCGGAAGGTCACTGGACGGCCCACACCACGAGGAGACAGTGTACCGCAGCGGAGCAGGAACGCTCCCGCCTGCAACCCGAACACATTGGCTCGGTCAATTGTTCCTCAAGAGGAGGCATGCCGAAGAATGATAAACAAGGCAGGTAGCGCGGGGTATGCTAGATACCAGCGTCCCATAATATCTGCGGACATCTTACATCGCTGCCATCTATTCGTCACCACATCTTATCCTTAAGCGTCCTCGGGGAGGTTCGGCGCGGGGTAGTCGGTGGTCATGTGCTCCTTGTAGTACCTGAAGTGGACCTTCTTACCGGCATCGTCGATCTCCTTGATCTCATCGGCACTGAGGTCGGGGAGCGAGTTGACGTCGGCGATCTTCTTAATGTTGTCCGGGTTCGTGCTCGTCGTGACGGCAACGACACCCTTCTGGACGGTCCAGAGGTAGAGGACGGAGGCAGGGTCGCAGCCGTGAGCGCGAGCGATACGCTCAAGGACGGGCTTGACCGGGCCACCGGTGGGGTGACGGAGCAGCGGCGTGAGGGGACCGTAAGCCTCGGTCGTGATGCCGTTCTTCTTCTGGAGCTCGAGAAGCGGCTCAAGCTGAGCAAGAACGTAGGGGTGGAACTCGAGCTGGTTGACGACAGGGTTGATGCGCGCAACCTTCAGCACCTCCTGGACGTCCTGAGGGCGGAAGTTCGAGAAACCGAGCGACACGTTGTGCAGCGTGCCGTCGAACACCATGTCCTCCAGGATGCGCCAGAACTCGGCGATCTTGCCCTGCTTCGCCGCGTCACCCACGTTGGGGTTGTGGATCAGCAGCAGGTCAGGGCGGGTGTCGAGCTTGGCGAGCGACTCGAGGACGGCCTCGCGGATAACACCGGGCTCGGTCTGGGACACTATCGTCAGTTTCAACATCAGAGAGACCTCGGCCGCAGCATAACATGATCAGTTATGACCGGGCTTTCCGAGATCCTTGCTTGTCGCCAACGGTCACTCACCCTTGTTGTCAGAGACTGCCATCAGCACGATTATGACGTCGGCAACTAACCCTTGTCAGTAATCCAGACCTTGTCGCGCGAGATGCCAGACTTTACGATCGCCTCGGCGGTCTCAGCCTCAGTCTCGTAGTACTGCGCGGTGTCGATGTGAAGAATACCGGCCTTGAGAGCGGAGACGCCGCAGTCGACAGCCTTCTCCGAGTTGCGCATGATGCCGCCGGAGCCGTTGCCCCAGCCGAGGGCGGGGATGATCTTGCCATCGGAAAGCTTGATGGTACGCTGGGGCATCTTGATTGTCTCGACTACTGTGCAGTGGGAAGTGAGAGCGATAACGGTGGACCGAACAGCAACGACGGTTTAAGAATGTTTGGGTTCGGTCAGCGTCAGCGGTGAGATCGGTGTGACCCGTCCGCTTGCCTCGCTGCGTGCGTTTGGTGGAGGTGGAGGTTGTTTCACTTCAACCGTGACGTACCTGGATGACTGGCATACGGCCTGAAACGGTTTACGACGGCTTTTGCTACGCGCTGCGATTCGTGTCAGGCCGGCAGCCACCAATTCCAGCTGAGGTCACCGTCCAGCTTTGTAAGCTTGTCAGCAAGATCCCTCGACTCCAGCGCTTGCGACAAATAACATTGAAGGAACACCGTGCACCATGACTAAAGCGCTCAGGACTATTGTTGCATATGTGAAAAATACAGAGGCCGGATGTCGCTTCCCGCCTGAAAGGCTACGTTTTATGGATATCTATTTTACTTGCGCGCCTTCTTCGCTGCAATTGTTAGCTGGAAACTACGCACTTCGTGAGCTTACTCTTCTTGTCTCCCACGGCGCTCGGGGTCGTGTCACGCGAGTTGGTCGACTTGAGGTCGTCCAGCACACGCTTCTTGCCGCCCTTCGCCGGCTTCTTGTCTTCGTCGTCCTTCATGTCCTTCATAATACAAAGGAGCAGTGTGGCACCACGACGGCGGAGCTCTTCCGGCGTGCGAGACTTGAAAAACCAGTCGAAACTGACGTCAGCCAAGATTTTCTGCGCATTGATGTGAGAACTTACCGGAACAGGGGCCACTCGCCGATGTCGCGCTTGATGAGGTCGTAGCAGTCGTCGCGATCGATGCCGTGGTGGTGCATGCGGACCAGAAGGAAGCGGTCCTCCTCATCCGAGTACGACTTGCCCTTGTTCTGGCCGTACTGCAGCTTGAGCTCCTGCATTGGGGCATTGTAGGCCTTGACCTTCTTGTGCAGCGCGGCGATCCTCTCCGCCTGCTCACGCAGCTTCTCCTCACCCGCCTTGATACGGTCCATAGCCTTCTCTCCGTCCTTCAGCTCCGTGTAGCGGTCGAAGAAGACGTCGGCATAAGCCTTGACCTCCTCTTCCTCCTTCTCCGGGGCCATGTCCGCAACGACCTTATCCATAGCGTCGCGGCCATGTCGCTCAAGCGACTTGATGAAGCTCTGGTAGTGGGCACGCTTCCACTCGCCGAAGCCCTGGTCGACAAGCGACTCCTTCTCCTCGACCTCCTCCTCAGTGAGAGGTTCAGCGTTGTTGATGCGCTCCTGCTCTTCCGCGCGCTCGGCCTCCACTTGCTCTGCCGTCTCTCCCTCCTCAGGCTCACGCGCAGGCACAACGTAGTTCTGAGCCTTCAGGTGCGCATCATACTCGCGGTTCTGAAGCTCAATCAATCGTGGTGGGTAGAATTGGAAGTCGTGAGTGTTGACCTGCTTTGGAGGTCGAGGCACCTTTGGCTTGTCACTCTTCGGGGCGGTGACGCGCATGTTGTCGCGGTAGTACTGGTCGATCGAGTAGTTGCCCTTGCGCTCACGCTTCGCAGGCTCAATCCAGATCATCTTCTGGCGCTTAGCAGCAAAGTCCTCACCCTCCCAGGTGTTGATAAGACTCTCCGAGCGGAAGCTGTTGAGAGCGTCGAGATCCATGCCGGCGTACTTGGAGTTGAGCTCCTTGGTCCTGTCCTCACCGCGCTTGATAATCTCGTCAATGTCGTCATCGATCATCATGTTAGTCGAAGAGTTGATGATCTTCTCAGCACCGTGCTGAATCATGTCAAGCAGCTCCTCCTTGTTGTTGGCGAGTTTCTGGGCCTGCTGAGCGCGACCCTCCTGGATAACGAGCTGGTCCAGCTTCAGCTTCTGGGTGGCACGCTCCAAAATGCGCTCTTCGATAGCATCTTGGGTGATGAAGCGGAAAACGTAGACCTGCTTGGTTTGGCCGATACGATGCGCACGGTCCATGGCCTGTAAGTCTGCCTGAGGGTTCCAGTCAGAGTCAAACAGCACGACGATATCGGCAGTGACGAGGTTGATACCGAGACCACCGGCACGGGTCGTAAGAAGGAAGATGAACTTCTCGCTGTCCGGAGCGTTGTAGTCGTCGATGGCGTTGATGCGGTCCTCGTGCGCAGTGTTACCGTCGATACGGCAGTACTTGTGGCCACGGAACTGGCAGTAGTCCTCCAGGATGTCGAGGACACGGCTCATCTGGGAGAAGATGAGAACACGGGAACCCTTGGCCTTCATAGACTTGAGAAGCTTGTCCAGAATAATCATCTTTCCGGCGTTGTCGACAAGGTGCTCGTCGGTAGTGTAGGGCGGTCCAGGCTCTGCGCCGTCGAACAGGTAGGGGTGGTTGCAACACTTCCTGAGCTGCATGACAATGTTCAGCAGACGCGTCTTGCCTTCCTTCTTGCCACCGGCGCCGTTGACAGCGTCGATGTCCTTCTCGAGCAGCATGCGGTACCACTTGCGCTGCATCTCCGTCATTCCGACGTAAAGGTTGATCTCCTTCTTCGGAAGAAGAGAGTGCTCGACGTCCGCCTTGACGCGACGCAGCAGGAAGGGACGCAGCACCTTGTGAAGCTGCTTGACAACGGCATCGGGTTCGTCACCAGGCTGCGACTTGAACCACTCATCGAAGTCCTCGCTGGAAGAGAACACATCGGGAAGAATGAAGTTCAGCAGTGCCCAGAGCTCCTGAAGGTTGTTCTGCAGAGGCGTTCCCGTGATCAGAAGGCGACCACGGCTAGCGAAGGTACGGATGATCTGAGACAGCAAAGAGTCGACGTTCTTGATGCGGTGGGCCTCGTCGATGATGATGTACTCCCAAGAGAACTTGCGGAGAGTCGACTTCTCACGAAGACACATCTCGTAGGACGAGATCAGAACATCGAACTGCTGGGTGAGGATCTTGGAGTTGATGAGCTCGGCACGCTCCTCCTTGGTACCCTGCAGCACGAGAACGCGGAAGCCGGGGACCCATCGCTCGACTTCTCGGGCCCAGTTGTCGAGGGTAGACTTTGGAACAACAATGAGGTGGGGGCCGTTGATGCCGCGGTGGAACTTGAGATAACCGAGGAAGGAGATGGTCTGGAGGGTCTTGCCGAGACCCATCTCATCTGCAAGAATACCGTTGATACCGTTGTGATGCAGCGAGACCATCCAATTCAATCCCTGGACCTGGTAATCCCTCATCTTGCCACCCTTGACATCTGAATGTCAGTCGCAACTAGAATGCAACACTCACAGGACGGGCTCTCCTCAAAGACATAAGCCTCATCATCACCATCCTCATCCTTGAGCAGTTCTTCGTCTTCCTCCTTTTCGGACTTGCGGTGACGGTTGTCCCTGACTGTCAGACACGATCTGCATTTCGCAACTCACGCGGCCTTTTTCTTTCCCTTGGACGACGAAGCGGCCAGCTGCTCATCAAGCATAGCTGCAAACTCGGGGTCACGCTGCTTCTGTGGCTGTTAGACCGGGCCGAGAGTGGCAGACTCACCTTCAGGTCCACGAAGTGCTGGAAAAGCTCTGTCTGACCGAGCAGGTAGTTGAAACGCTTCATTGAGTCGGCCAGCTGACCGTAAGCATCCATCCACCCTCAGAAGTGCATCGCTGCATACCTTAGCCTGCTCGAGGGCACCGCGCTTCTTTCCGATTTCACCGATATTAGCCTGGCGCTCAGCCTTAGCAGCCTTGCGGGCGGCAGCCTCATCTTGTCTCCGCTTGACAGACGGCGTTATAGACTGCCGTTAGTTTTTCATCTGCGGTTAGGCAAACCCACAGATCCACCTGCGATCGCCTCCTCATCGATGTCCTCGTCTGAGGCGAGCTCGTCCTCGGGCTCGGGAGTCTGGGGACGGGTGTTGATGTGGTGCTGATCGGAGCCGGAAGTCGAAGCCTAGTACATCAGCCTACGTCATTTCTGAACAGCCATCCACCCCTGGTCCGAACAGCCTGCAGCTCTTGCTTCGAATCGCAAGTATGTGGCACGCGTCGCGATTGCAGGCGCACTGGATGCTACTTACCGCGCGAGACATGGACAGATCGCGGCTGTCAGGTATGTAGTCGGACAGCTTGTCATCGTCGGCGTTGTTTGAGCTCGCATTCGCAGCGGCAAGTAGGGGGTTCTGTAGGGCGCAGAGCAGCACGAGGAGATCCAGTCAGCATCACAACAAACCGATACCTCAAGGCGCGTCCAACGTAGCGGGCGAGTGACTCACCATGGCGGCAAAGCCCAAATACACTGGTGCGTTCTTCAGTCGATACCAGCGAAAAGGACGGTGTTTCAAGACTGAAAGAAGATGGAACTGGTGTATGAGTGTTGACAGCGAAGAATGACGAAGAGGAGCGCGTAACCAGTCGAGGTTGAAGCAGGACCTACCTGAGGCAGAAGTGGAAACAACTGGTTACGTAAGCATGTTCATTAGCTGCTATATAACCAAACGCGTGGGTGGATGTTTGTGCGCGAACGCGCCGACGGAAGCAAATTGCACCACTAACGGCGCCAACAGTCTCGCATGCCTATCCACCTCGCTCACTGTTGAGTGGCGATCTCCCTTGTCAACTCCGTTCACTCGTCAGACACGCTCGACCACATTGTCTCCACCCCGTACCGCGACACCATCCAACATCCGGACGTCCCGCCACGTCAGGTCACGACAGCCATAGAGGGCGTAACACTGCCCCAGCTGCTATTCTAACCACGGTCTTCCCGTCGATTCTCGCGCATCACGACTTACAGCTTATTGTTGTCGTAAAGGAGCTTTCTTCCCTGGGCTCGGTCTGCTCGACTCTGGCAGGCATCCACGCCGCTTCAGACTGGACGCCTATACCCGGATCAAGAACACGAGCCGGTCATGTCGAACGGTGTCATCGCCCCTAGCGCGCTGTCGACGGGAGTGCCCCCGCGGCCATCGACTGTCGCGTCGCCCGTTCCTACCCCCTCGTCCACAGCAACGTCATCCAGCCAAACGCCGATGCAACCTTCAACACCAGTACCTGCGATCGGTACACCAAGCCCAGGCGTTAACCAGAATGGTACGCGTCGTTGTGTTCTATCGTGCTGATAATGTAGGCAAGCGTGAGCTGTCTCCCGACCGGATAAACGGTGCACCACCGGCGAAGAAACCATTGTTGGAAGAGTCTCAAAGTACACCCAGACCTATGGGCGCCACTAACCCTGTAGTGTCCACACCGGCGACACCGACAGCAACTGCTCCCCCAGCGCCTGCGCCGACCGCGCCGGCGGCTCCACCCGCTGTTCCTCAGCCGACAGCTGCAGCGACCGCCACTCCCGCGCCGACCCAAGCAAACGCCCCGGCAGGTGCAGCTGCCGGAGCCAAGGCGCCCGGCATGCTACCGATGGGAAAAGGCAGCGGCATTGACCTTCGAGCGGAGGAGGAGGCTGCGCGCCGCGCACAGCGCTCCGCGGTAGGCAACATCAAGTTTGCCGGCAACGCCAGTCGCGCGCGGCATACAGATCTGTTCGGAGAGGTCGCTATGCGGAATCGGCTGAACCAGATTGGTAGGTTTATTGGATGGGTTCGCAGACTGACGTTCAGCGCGAGCGCACAACATGACGGTCGACGATGACGCGATGCGGTATCTGGCCCTGGCGGCCGAGGCGCGGGTACGTGCTCTGTTGGCGTCGGCGGTGCGCGCGCAAGAGCACCGCGTGAACTCGACGTACAAGCACCAGCCCCCGATGTCGAAGGAGGCAGCGGGACGGCCAGCGAAGGCACTGTGGTCGCAGCGCATCACCTCTGACCCTAACGCGGTCATGCAGGCTCTGCAGGCGGCGAATAAGGAGGAGAACAAGGCGCACCGTGTTGCGCGAACGGAGCGCAACGCGCGCGAGACGGAGATGGCGCGTGCGGCGGCCGCGGCCCGGGAGCGCGAGGAGGCCGCAGGCGGATCAGTCCCATCGCCGGCGGTGGAGGCGAACTCGCCCGACGACCGCCCGAGTCCCGGCGGAGCGGGGTCCGGAGCCTCCTCAGCCGGCTCAAAGCCGAAGGAGCCCACCTTCCAGGCGGCGCCCACGTTCGGCGCTCCTCCGCCCAAGAAGACGGGCAAGGGCAAGAAAGCGGCCTCGCGCGACGTGAGCGCCGATGTGCAAGCGAAGATGACGAACATTGCCGCCAGTCTCGCAACCGGAAGGAAAAAGTACGCGTGGCAGTCTGGCGGCAGTGGCGCGTTCAGGCCGCAAGTCCCCTCCTTACTCTCGGGCAAGCGGAAGGCGGCCGAGGCCGCAGCCGAGACCGAGACTGAGAAGACCGACGCAAAGGCAGAGGTCAAGGCCAAGAAGCCGAAAAGGACCATCTCGGCGCCGCATCGGCGCGAGGTCGATGTTGAGAAGAAGGGAGACAAGGCGGCTAAGGACGATGCGGCGCTGACGCTCGTCGATATGGCGTTTGCGCTCGCGCATGATGGCAGCGGAAGGGGGATGGGCACGCCGGACCAGATCGCGCACAAGATCTGGTCTCAGCCCGGTGGACCGTATGGACGCTGGTCCTAGGGCAGTCTTGGTGATGGCCGTAATTTTGAGCCGTATATTGACCAGTAGCTCTATAGAGGATAGGGCGGGCAGTGGCTGCGCATCAGGATGAGGATGGCCGCAGGAGCAGCAGATGTAATAAGCTTGTAAATCCAAAGATGCCCCAGTCTTCCAACCTGGCGGCAACATCCTCATTGCACAAGAGCGAGTGGGATGGATTACGCCGCGTACGCCGCTTCTCGCGACTGAGCACACAACCTCCCCTCGCACTGATTGCCCCGGCATTCGGTACAAGCCTAATTAATGCATAACAGTCTAGAGAGCCTAAGACTAAGCGCTTAGGCGAGGAAGAAGCGCCAGGCGATCCACGCGCCAATGACGGCGAGGGGGAGGAGGAGCTTGAAGCTGGGTAACGTTAGCGCGGTGTCCGGTGGAAGTTATAGCCGGATGGGTGAAGTTGGGTATGCTGGTCTGCTGCAGAGTACGTGCTACGCCTTCTGCCGTCCCCACAGTCGCCCGCCGAGCTTGGAGAAGAAGCTGCGGTAAGACGGAAAGAACGCTGGAGACTGTCGTGACAGACAGACAAGATTTGGGGGGTGAGGGGAAGAGGGCGATGCAGATAGCATCGGACCAGGGACAGAGAGAAAGGAGACGATTACTCACTTGCCGCCCTGCTGCTGGCCGGCAGCCGAGGTGGTGGAAGCGCCAGCGGACCTCTTGACCTTGGACTCGCCCTTGAAGTCACCGACGAGCATCTTGGGGAGCATCGCGCGGGCCTCGTCCGAGTGGCCGACGTCCTCGAACGCCTCGGTAGCGTCACGGCCTGTATGTTAGCATAGTGTCGAGGGTCGGGTGACTTGACCACCCGCTGATGTGTGATCGGCTACGCTCGCCCATCATCGCTATCGCTCCATCGCACGTCTCTTCGCACAAGCAATCCCGTGCCCCGCCCGTTAGGGCGCAGTGGGTCGGAGGGGGTTGCATGATAAGACGTGATGGGTGGATGGTTTATCCGTACCGTCCCGTTGACGCAGGAGAAAACAATAGCGAGCAACGGCGCAGCAGACACAACCAGCACGCAGCGAGAGTCATGCACGGAGTAACTCACCTCCCTCCTCGATCAGGACCTCGTCGCCACCGGGGTGCTGTCTGTCAGCTATCTGGATGATGTGCGGAGTGTCATTTCCGAGCCCCGAGGGTGCCGGGCAGCCGGGTCCGGGGCCACCGATGCATGAAATGTTCGGCGGTAGTCACTATCTGGCCGCACGCATGCTCCGCTACCTCTCCACACCCATGCAAGTGCTCCACACGAACGCTCCAAGATGGGCGTGTGATGCGGGAGCGGTGTGATTTTCTGCACATAGAAGGCACGGTGGGGGTGATGAGGTAGGCCGAGCAAGGTCGAGGTTCGGCAAACTCAGCTGAACTCACCTCGTCGAGGAACTTGGTGACATCGTAGACCTTGCCGGAGATGAGGACCCAGCAGTCCTCGCGGGACTTGTGCTGCTGGAGGTCCTCGATGGTGTAGACCTTGGGGGAAGCGGAGGAGACGTCGGCCATTTTTCTTATTGAGAGGTTGGGTGTGGTGGATACAAGAAGTTGAGCAATGCAAACGAATGTTCTTGTCGTGGCAAATAGGTTCGACCAGGGTTAGGGCCGCGCGCGGCTAGTCGGACGAGAATCGCAGACGTACTAGGGCGCCAGCACCCAGCGATCGCTTGAATTGCATCCGCTGTCATTGGCCCGCACGCGTCTGCGTACAATGGGGCTTGGCACATGGCCGGGCCACAGAATGGGACACCCACCTCGCCCTGGTTTTGCCGCTCTAAGGCAGAGGGCAGAGGAACGGGGTCAAAAAATCCGGCCACCATCCATGCCAGACTTGCAGACGTTGACCGAGCAAAACGCGAAGCAATTCGAACACTGAAGATCGAACGCGTCTGCCGCTGGCGGATGGCGGAGCATGGCGCGCTACTGATGCGTAGGGTGACCAGAGTCGCAGCCTCGATCGCGTCTCTCCGCATCCTCCACGGGCGGCCATGGTGGTCCATGGGGCCCTCTCTGTACAAGAGTACTTAAGCTGGCTAAGACCAGTAGCCCATTGCACTGGTTAGAGCCTGAAAGCAAAGCTCCGGATTCCGACTTCACCGCCAAAGGGATGGGGCGCACGAGAGGTTCGGGTCGTATCTCGGTCAGACTGGGTACTCGTCGAGTTCGTTATGATGCACCACCCAGTCCTTATCGGCGCCTCCTGTTGGCTGACTGCATCCTTCGTGAGCAGCCTCAGGCGTATATAGCCACCATTATGTGGACATGTAGAGGCAGAGTGTGGAGGTGGCTGCTGCGGCTCCGACTTGCATCTCTGAAGCTCCCCGTCTACGCTATAAGCGCCGTCCCTCCACTTCTCCTCCACCATGCTCCGTAAGCATTGCTTCTGAGCTTGCTCAGCGTCTTGAGTTTGCTTGCTCAGCGATCTTGTCGGCGGGCACATCACGGGAGATGGGTGGTGTCTTCCTCTGCCGGACATCGTTACGGAGAGTACCGATCCTTGGCCGCTGGAGTTCGGCTACTTGCACCTCCACTTCCGGCTACGGTATTGACACGGTCTCCGCCGCCCACCCGCCAGACTAGAGCACGTACATAACATTGACAATTCCGTTTCTGTCTCCGACATCTCCCCTGCCCCGCTAGACCGCATAGACAATGGCCTGCCTCGAACACACGCGCAAGGCGTTCCTGGAGACGCTCGACGGTGAGTCACTGTGACGCGGGCGTCCATCCATCTGAATGCCGATCGGCGCACAAGATCTCCTACGCCTTCCGGCAAAAGCGCGGATCATGCAGAGGAAGGACTCGCAAAACAGAACTGGAGAGCGCACTCTGACTCACAGGCGGCCACGATGCGAATGTTATCAGCAACGTGAGTTCCCCGCACGCATGACTCTCCACGCAGCTGAATCGGGTTGTCGGCTAGCTAACGATCAGCTCGAGGTCGTCGCTGCCCGTCCCGGATGGGTTCGAACGAGGATGAAGCTCCAGCCGCGACACCTGAACGGCCACGGTGTGAGTAGGCGAGCACCGCAAGCTCCGTTCTTCCGCGCTCAGCGAGGGTACTGCACACTTGGATGAACTCGTGCGGCGGCGTGGTCCGCAGCTGTTAACTACACGTGGAAGCTGACCCTGCAGAACGTTCACGGGGGATGTATCATGACGGTGAGTGTAACCCTCCCACTCTCTCGTACTCCATGAAATGCTGCTCTGCGACTTGCCCTCCCTGAGCTTGCAGAGGCGAACTGTTCAGGAGTGCGCTTGCATTACGCTTCAACGCAGTCATCACCAACCCCGCGGCCGACAATTTTGCCAGCAGCCACATTTCGCCCCGCCAGCTGCTTGTCAGGTCCGAAGCTAACGCCCAGATGGTCGACTGCATCACCTGGATTGCGCTCGCGACCCTCGGCGCTCCGTGCATCAACACCGTTTCTTCGAACATGAGCGCCGAGTTCCTCCGCCCTGGCGGTACAGAGGGCGAATACCTGTACGCCGAGGGCACGGCGAGCAAGGTCGGCCGGCGCATGGCCTTCACGCGCATTGACTTCTATAACGAGAAGGACCAGCTTGTCGCGTTCGGCAGCCACACGCACGCTGTCCTCCCTCAGTCCAAGCCGCATGAGATTGTCTTCTCTGAGGACGGCGAGAAGGCTATCCCGGTCGCTCAGGGCAAGCTCTGAGCGGCGTCTGGTGGGGTGGCGAGGATGTAGAGTGCCGCGGGTCTGCTCAGCCGCGCATGGGACAGTATGGGGTGTAGAAGTGTAAGGTAGAAGATGCGCAATGCACATTGTTCGGATTGTCTTGCCCCCCATCTTGACTCAACACGATTCTTGGCCGCGGTCACGTCTGGATCTGGGCTAGGAGCGTACAAGAGACAGGAAACGCATGCATGTGTGGCTGAATCGGAAGGTACGGTGCACTGTGTCCGCTTCTGCGACTCAAAGGCGTGCGCCTGAAGATGTATAGCAAAAGACAGTTAACTTAAACGTCGACCAGACGAAGAGTCAAAAGATTATGCCTTCTACCCGAATCGAACGGGTGACCGTTCCATAGCAAGACTCTAAGAGACACTACTAGTGGAAAATTCTAGCCACTGAACTAAGAAGGCTGGGCTATGTTCAGCCGAGGTGGTCTGGAACACTAGCGGCTAGAGGACACGTGGCTCATTGTGGCACTCGTTGTACATTGCACCGGGCTCGATTCATGAAGTTTGGAACCCGCAAACGTCGAAGCTGAACGATTGTGGATATTGGAACGTTTGGTGCAGTATTTACGGGCTCAGAAGGTCTGGACGGAGCATCCTTGTAGCCTGCGATGCCGCATAAATTGAAGCCTTCCCCCCCTCCGGGCAAAGCAATCGCCGACTCACTCCGTCACAGCCAAGGTTTTGTTGGAGCATATCTGGGCTAGAGGTCAGCTTGTTTCGGCCCATGCAATGGCCCTCGAGTCCACTCCCTGTCTGGGTTTCTGCCTCACGATGACTAAGTTGATGTCTGGCGGGTTGGTGCAATCACCCTACCCCAGGTTGGGGGAAGATTGGCCCACGCTGGCTGCTGGGTGAGCGAAACTCACCCGTTTTCAATGCCCTGGTCTTCCAGTCTCCGAGACCCTCGAGCGAGGGGGGACCCATCCAGTACTGCTGACGAAAATTGGGAGCGATTTCGAGACTAAAGTCGCGCACAGGCTTCTATGCAGCTGCCGGAACAGCAGACCCAGCAGCAGCTCCAGTTGTACGGCTGATTCAATCGCAACGATACCCGGGTACGGCAGGCCAGTGCGCTGAGTGAGTGAACTCACCGTGTTGGCGCGTGAGAGTCCCGGCGTCGCTGAAGTCAGCCCCGATTCCACTGATTCAATCGTTGCGCTCCTGGAACGTGCAGGGATGTCTACCGCCCAGGCTACAAGGAGGCTGAGTAAGTGGTGAACTCGCTGGCGCTATCCGTTCACTAATTTCCATGCGGGAACCACGTCCAGCCCTTGATCCGGCCAAGCTAAGGGGCGAGCTCACATGCCAGGCGCGACATGATCCACAGTCAGTTGTCGTTCGCTCGTGCAGTCGCGTTGTCCCCGATGCCAGCAGGGTGTATTGGCTTCTTGCTGATAAAAACGCGTTTGCCCGTCCGGCAACCGGGCGGGTCCTTCTGCTGATCTGGCTGAGTGAGTGGGGTACTCGCCGTAGGCTCCGCCCGCTCTCACAACCACGACCTCCGACGTCTACGGTCAGCTCTCGTGCTGCTGACGCTGTCGCGTCTGATTCCAGCGGGGCAGGAGCCTCTCTTCCGCTGATTCGGTCGCGTTTTCCCCGGCTGACAATTGGGCAGCACTGGCCGAGTGAGTGGGGCACCCACCGAAAGACCGTCTGATAACGCTAAACTGGAGAGACTTTCGCCCGTCCCTAATGTCAGCTTACAATAGGTCGATGCAATCGCCGGTATCTCCCGGGCCAGAGCCTCCATGCCGACGGGACGAGCCGTTCCGCTGATACAATCGCGCTATCCCGTCTGGCACTCGGGAGAAGTTACCGGGCGGAGTGAGTGGGTGACTCACTGCGAACTCGAGTTATGTTACTGTACTTGCCACCATTAAGTTGACTACCACATCAGTCTGGTCAGCGGAGCGATTCCTGCTCCGCACCACTGACACTTGATCGGAAGCTGGAAGGCACATACACTCTCGCCAGCCACAGCGTTCTATACCGGCTAGACTTCTGTTATCGTACGAGCCGCGTCAGTGTCAGACAGGACCGCATGTGTCAGTGGGACCGTGTCAGACTGAGTCATCCGTCCGACTGTGGAGTGCGTGCGAGAGAGAACAGAGCAAAGGGCCACACGCTCCCTGCCATACCTGCTTCTTATGTCTTCCACATGCCGTCTGGCCCAGTCTCGACCACCAGGACTTCTGCACATGTGCCTCCCAGTCTCATATTCTGGCGGCAATTGACCTTTCGGGATGAGGCGCAATCGAAGCGAGTGCCGCAGGAGAATGAAGGTTTGCTCCATCCCTTTCTATCCTGACGTCCCCATCTCCTTTTCCCTCCTCCCTCAGCTCTTCTCTGCGGAGCCCGGAGGAGCCATTGGGACGCACCGCGTGCACCTGGCAGAGCAGAACTGGCTGACCTGTGTCCGCACGGGTGGCGAAGGAAGGTACGAAAGCTGCTCGATTCCTGATTCCCGCTACGAGGAGTGCGTACGCTCCCCACTGTGAAGCGGAGGACTTTCGTGGCATTCTCACTGGCCCGTCGCTTTCCTCGCCACTGGATGTCACCGCACCGTCACCTTGGTCGCCGGAGGGAGCAGCTTCTCGCAACCTGTGTACCTCGTCGTTTCATGGTGTCGCACGTTCGCGCGGCACCTCGATGAGCAGAGACGACAGAGGTTGGTGGTCGCTCAGGCATGACTCAGCATGTGGCACTCATTGGCTCTATCTCACACTGAAGCATGTGGGTCATGAAGGACCACACAGGGAATCGACGGCATGAGAAGGAACGTGAAAGCGAGCAGAGAGTGGGAGGAGTACGTCCGCATCTGCGGGTTCGGTCAGCCCTGGGAGTGCGACTCATGCTGGCAGACCCTACGTCGGGGCGTTCGCTCACGATTTGCCTTTCAAACTTTCCACAGTTATACCGTGTTCTGCGATCCTTACAATATATTCTCTGCAAACGGCCGCAGTGACTTGCACATGTGTATCTGTCGGCACTCCTGTCAGGGCTCAGATAAGCCAGTCGGCCTGATCAGCCTAGACTGCCCCATAGATGAGATGCGACTGGCCACTCGGCTCCCGATTCACGCTAGATCACGGTCCTCCTCGATCTTCAATGAACTCAGCGATGCCAGTAGGCAGCGCTCAGTTCCAGCGCCGCCCCTTGCGTCTCCGTACTTTGGTGGACCTAGGTGGACTTGATAGACCAGGTGATGGGCCCAATGGGCGGGCTATGTGATCGATTTCGCCTCGAATTCGCATTAACCCGACCCCGTGAAGGCTCATTTGGAGTGGCTGACTGAGTTGCATGAGTCGGGGCGCGCGGCGCGTCTCGGACCTGGGTCCGCGATCAGTTCATGCCACTTGCATGTCAGGACTCGTACCGTCTTGAACCTCTTCAACGGGTCTCCAGGTCCGACGCAGTTGTTCATTTGATTTACAATGAGCGAAATTGAGCGGTCCATTTCATTTGTCTGCCCAGTCACCGCGACAATGCGTTCGTCTGACTGTCCATTCGTCCGATGTCCATTTGTCCCATTTGCCCAATGTCCAGTCTGGGATGGATGCTGCAGTGGGCTCGCCCGACACGGTGGGTCAGCAGAGTGGGTCGGCATTTGAGGCTGCAGAGAGCAGTGGGTGTCAGTGGGATTACATCATCTTCGTTGTGCTGGGTCAGAGACATCCCGTCTCGTCGGTAGGTTCTTCATGCTCACCCGTGTTCGGCGCAGGTTCGTGCGAGTCAGGTCCCAGACGCATTCATCGTATTTTGCGTCCGTGAAAGAGTGCGCCGATATGCCGCCGGAGTGCGGTCTCGGGTATTATTCAGGCGTCGTACGCCTCCCCCATTTACGCCTCAGAGCTGGGCTGGCAGGGCGCCGACAGTCCCAGACGTCGTGACTGCTGTCCGCACCAAGAGGAGATAACACGAAGAGCCTTGGGGAGGGAGCAGAGGGCAGAAGCATGTGTTCAGCAGGCATGGCCGCCCCCAATGCAGTACTCAAGACACTCGTGCCCCGACCACGATCGATCGCTCCGATCATACGCATCGTGCGGTGACTGGTGACTAATCGGTATGCCTTAGGCTCATGGCGTACGGACGCCAACCGCCAGCCGACGATGTGATGAATACGAGGCGCCGCCTCGCCCCCGTCAGCCCCGGTCGTGCCGCGGCTGCTTTCCGTCCATCAGCAGGCTATCAACTAGAATGCTCCGCGCTCTGCCGTACCGCTACCAGATGCGTGCATGCTGAGACGAGCTGATAGTGCTCTGTGCCTAAAACGATCAGCTGTTGAGCAGGAGTTCCTCGCTATCTCTCATTACAGCCATGAACTTTTGCCAGTCAAGGTTGACTTTGAACACTGCTTCGCATCGCCCTCCGTCACGATCCATCGCTCTCATGCACAGGAAGTAGAAGATGGGGCCAAAGAAGGAAGCAAGACCTCTCCCGCAGATCGTCATTGTGATCTGTCTCATATCTCATCTGTCTCACACGCGTACCTCCTCGGCGCACCCGGTTCCGGTTCCGCGGCTGAGTCGGACCTCTGCGTGTTCGGATGCGCACATGCGCACATGTGCACCTGCATCATCGTGCCAGAAAAAGTCAAGCTGATACGACCCCGGAGCCGCAGGCAAGAGTGCAGTTTCAAGATAGTTCCAAGGTCGAGCCGGTTCCGACCCTCCCCAAGGTCGTATCCGCTGACGAGAGAAGAGGGGGCGACGCGATGCGGAACATCTCGTCCGGCTTGACGCGAAGACGCGACGACGCGACTCGCGGAAGACCGATGCGGATGGGAGGCGCGTACGCGATGGTGATTGCCCGCCGCTGGGTCGAACAGCGAGAGAATGTCCGACAGTTGAGACAAGACTTGCGCGATGCCGTCAGATTTCAGGACGTCTGCCAGGTCAAGGCAGCGGAATCGGCGCGGCCCAGCCTCGGTCTCGTAGCCAGACAATTCAACGCTTCTGCTTTCCGGGCCCGGCTTTGGTCCAAGGCGAGCTTGCGATGCCGCTTCTGCAGTTGGTCTGCAGTCGGCTCGTGCAGGAACCGAGAATGCAGAGGAAAGCGAGCATTGCTGGAGTGACGGCCAGGGCTGACTGAATGTGCCTTGCACCACTGCACTGCTCCTGCACCGCAGCGGTTACAGCATGGATGCTCCCGAAGCAAATGCCTGGAGGCACCGGGGCAATACACAGAAGTGCTAGGGGAAGAAGGAGAGGTGGTAACTCGGAGGATGCGAGGAAGGCTAGCCAGACATGCAGACAAGAGGGACGGGGGGAAGGCAGGCTAGAAGCACGAGCGACGCGTCGTAGGACGTGTCGCTACGGGTCAGGGGCAGAGTTTCATCTTGGGCTCTGCAAAACTCACGTGGCGCGCCAACTCTGTGTGAGACTTGGGAAGACTGTCAGCGGCCCGCGGGTCCTGCGGTTCTGTGCCTGTCGTAGGGTCTCGTACGTACATACGCGGACAAGCTCAAGCTTCTTCACGCCATGCACGTCAAGCACGCGCTGCCTTCTGGCGTTCTGGCGCATGATGAGGATGCGTCGGAGATCCTTCACAGCAATGGGTGCAGCGCCGAGATCCCAAGATCCGTGAGATCGTGGAGGACGAATGAGCATGTGCGTGCTGAAGCATACCCTGTCGGAGAAGAATTTCATACACAACCGGTCGACCTGCGCCAGCTGCGGAGTTGGGAGAGGCGGCGCACGCAACGCACGCAACGCACGCGGCGCTCGCGGCGCTCGGACAGTCCCCGCGACTGACGGACGCGGGGCACAGGGGTGTTTTCCTGCGCGCCTGCAGGTCAGGTCCGAGGACGAAACTCGCTGGACCAGCCGGACCTGTCCTCAGTGCTTGTCAGCGAGGGCACGCGGAACAGTTACGAACGACCAAGTGTCGGTCACTTGGGCTAGCTCAAGCTCTGGGCGGCGTCCGTGCTTGGCTGGGCGACCGCCGGACAGCCTTGCTGCGAACGCTGCGTACGCTGCCCGCTTCGTCCGCTCCGTCCGCTTCATCCTCGAGAGCGTGAGACGCTTCGTCCATCACCGAGACCACCACCAGAGTACCACAGGCTGGTGCGTATGTGCCGCCTGCCAGTGGCCCGTGTTTGCCGTGTATGGAAACCGCCCCGAGCGGAAAGGTAAATGGCCTCATGGTGATGGACTAATGGCGGCCCGGCCGGAATAGCAGGAGTACTCCTGGGTCGTAATGAGGTGCACCCTGGGCCACAGATTAGGCTGTTCTGTGGTGTGTCTGCGTGTCTCGCGCTTCAGATTCAGTTAGGGACGATTCCGAGGATTTCTGTTGTTCATCTTGGTAGGCTGGCTGGACTGGACTGGACTGGACTGGACGGTGAATGCATAGAGTTGTGAACTAGCTGGGGGAAACGGATGCATGGAAGAAGAGAGTGCCGGCTGGCGGGGTTGCAGGCTTTGGCTTTGGCTTGGGCGTGCAGGCGTACCGGCGTAACTGGCTGGCGTAGGGTTATCCTGACATGGTGTCCGGACCCTAGCGGGTGCCCTGTACTCCTGCATCCTGCACTCGTGTTCTCCTGGACTCCTGGCCCCTGCTAGCCCTGCTCCTATGCTCCTTCCTCTGCCCAGCATCCCAGCACCCAGGTAGCGCCCGGCACCCGCTCCCCAATCACTGCCGGCTCACTCACTCACCCCTCGGTCCCTGCCCCTTACCCACCCTCACTCCGTACCCTCCGTACCCTCCGTGTCCCCGTACCCTCACCATCTACTCTACACGCTCGTCTCTGTACCACCCTTCCCATCGCAGACACCCTACCACCCTACCACCCTACCACCCTACCACCCTACCACACACACTCACCCGCTACCCACTACCACCCACCCACTCTGCACGCTGCAATCCTCAACCACACTCAGCCTCGACTCCCCTCTTCCCTCTTCCATTATTCCACCTCCACTACTCCTACTCCTCTTATCCACCACCCATCCCATCCACCTCAACATCACGATACACATCCCGCACGACTAATACTGTTTCCGCCAAGCACTTCTCTCGTCGCCTGTCCCCCCGACTTCATCTTCTGACTTCACCTTCATACGCGACGCCACCTCATCCACTCGGCAGACCCCGCTCACTCTTACTCGCAACCCGTCCGACGCCCCGCCCTTCGACCCTCGCTCACCACCCCCCCGAGTGCGTGCTGGGCACGGAGGACTCGTTTTCAAGTGACAGCGCATGTCTCCACGCGTGCTCTGCTGATCTTGATCATTCCATCCCTCGAAGCTCCTCCTTGCTGCACGGAGCATCCAGGTGACGCCCCTCCCCTTCGACAAGCGCCCTCTTCGACCAACAACACCTTTCCCGCCTTTCCTCATTTTCACTTTCCTTTCGACTTCGTCTCTTGAGATCGCGCATTGTTGAGTGCGTACCCAGATCCCCCCTTTTTCCATACCCTTATTCTCTCTCCGCACAAGAGAAGCTGCAACACGGACTCTCGCACCGACCGCTCCTTCCCCCGGCCCCGCCTTTGATGGTCCACGACGCATAACTGACTCTCTCTCCAGATGTCGACTTCTTCCCAACTATGACTTCGGCGGTACCAACATCTCACCCGCCTGTAATCAACGCACCCGGCGGGTCCAGCGGCAACCCCGTCATCAACGCTCCCCCCAGGTCACCACACTCGTCCATGTCTCCAGTCGCTTCACCACAGCAGAACGCCTCTCCCGGCTCGCCGCGGCATCAGTCCGGCACGATTGACGCGGAGACGTACATTCGCAACCACGGAGGAGACCTGCGACGGACCATTGACTCGGTCGTCAATGATCGCAATCAGCTGGTGAGTCTTTGAGCCGCGGTGTTTGCGCGGGGGGCTTGCAGCACTAAGGGATTGTCTAACTCTGTCACAGCAAGGACAAAACACACAACTGTGGCGATTGATCGAGAAGCAGCGAGCACAATGTGCTCATCTCGCGGCGGACAACGACCGGTTACGACAAGACCGGGAACGAGCAAACCAGCGATTGATCCAGGCCGGCTTGGAGCCTGTAGCTGGCGCTCGGCGTGGCGTCTCGCACAGCGTCAGTGCCATGACGCTCATGTCGGGCGAGGGACGGCGGCAAAACAACTCTGACCAGGAGGACAATGGAAGCGCAAAGGGCTCGAACGGTCCGTCAACGTCGCCCGTCTCGGTTCCTAACCTTGCCGCTACTGCCCGTTCGACGTCGCCAGGAGAAACGCAGGTGAACTCTGGCCTGTCCTCGAACTGGACGTCGGCTGCGCCTCTTCCGATACAGCAACAGCCGGAATACAACCCTTCTTCTCTCGCCCCCTCCGCTCTTCCTCCTCCGGCCGTCGACGCCTACGGCGGTCTCCTCCCTTCTCCGCTTCCGGAGCGCCGTCTGCGTCACGAGTCTCGCATGACTTTCCCTCCCGAGGTCGCGTCGTTTATGGCACTCGCAGACACCCCGAGGGATGGCACTGCCGAGGGATCGACGCCCAGCCCAGGTGACAGTGCTCGGGGATCGCCAGCGGTGGAGCCCATATTCGAAAACGCCAACGAGGATCCGCGACCGTCTCAGGACACGATTCCGTCTCGACCCATTCTGGACCAGCAGCCGTCGAACGACTCGGCCCCCAGCAACGGCAACGCAAACGTCTCGCCTTCGCCGGCACCCGATCACGCGCAGCTCACGCCCGCTCTTCTCCCTCACGCCCATCTCTCTATTCCGCACTCGACCGTCTTCCCTAATCAGAACGGGCGCGACGTGCTGTGCTTCATCATCGCCATCAACATTCGCCCGCCCAACAATGCGACTCCGCTGTCCTGGACTGTCGGCAAGACGTTTTCGGCTTTCATGGACCTCGATGCCCGGTCACAAGAGCGGTCAGGGAAGAGTCGCAAGGACTGGAAACGGATGGTCGCCTCCCTGCCTGAGGGCAAGGCGTGGAAGGACTTTGCGCCGAGCAAAATTGACCAGCGCAAAGTCGCCCTTGAGCAGTACCTCGAGTCGCTCCTGCTCGCCCCAACCAGTGACAAGTCGGACCTGTGCAACTTCCTCACGACGGATGTCGTGCAGGCCAAAACGAACAAGAACAGGAAAGAGGGCTACCTCACGAAGAAGGGCAAGACGTTCAAGGGATGGAAGACGCGCTACTTTGTCCTGGACGGGTCCGTCATGAAGTACTTCGAGTCGCGCGGTGGACCGCTGCTCGGCACGCTGCAGATTGCCGGTGCGCAGATCGGACGCCAGAACCGTCAGCCCGAGAACGGCGACGACCGCAACTTCCGCCATGCTTTCCTGATCATTGAGGCCTCTAAGAAAGACTCCTCATCGCAGAATCGCCACGTTCTGTGCGCTAGCAGCGACGCAGAGCGCGACAGCTGGATCGAGATGCTCGTGCGCCAGGTCGACCCGGAAGCGCTCCAGCAGCAGCAACAGCGGGAAGAGCAGCGCGCGCGTGAGCAGCAGAAGGAGCGCGAGCAGCTGCAACAGCAGCAGCAGCAGCAGAACCAGCATCAGAAGCAGCAGTCGTCGCAATCGACTGCCTCGACTGCTCAGCACACGCACCAGGCGTCCTCCACCAGCCAGAACGGACCCCCGCCGGCGTTCCAGAACGCGGCAGCCCGCGAGCTTGGCCACCAGCGCCGTAGGAGTGCGATCCGGAAGTCGAGCAAGGACGTTGTGGTCACGTCGGCGCAGCCCATGTCGTCGCTGCCAGATGCGCAAGCCAAGTTCATCAGCGGCGCCCCTCTCCCATCTGTTATCAACCTGATGGAGTCGCAGCGTCAACTGCACTCGTCGAGCACGGCCGACCTGCTGTACGAGGCGCCGACGCCGAAGCCAACCAAGCGCCAGAGCGCAATGCCCGGACGACAGTCGTTCTCGCCGGCGTACCTGACCAAGCTGTCGAACGACGGCATCTCGAGTGTTCCCGGGTACCCCGCCGAGCGCGACCGCGAGCGCAAGGCGAAGAGCGGCCGCTTCTGGGGTTTCGGCAAGACGATCGAGAAGGCGCCGGCCAAGCCCGTGTTTGGCGTGCCGCTGAACGAGTCGATCGCCGTCGCGCAGGTGGCTGGCCTTCCTGCGATCGTGTTCCGCTGCATCGAATACCTCGAGGCGAAGCACGCCGACCAGGAGGAGGGCATCTACCGCCTGTCCGGCGCGAGCGCGGTCATCAAGGGTTTGAAGGAAAAGTTCAATGCCGAGGGCGACGTGAACCTGCTGGCCATTGATGAGCGATGGGACCCGCACGCGATTGCGGGTCTCCTCAAGACGTTTATGCGTGAGCTGCCGACGAGTCTGCTCACACGCGAGCTGCACCTGCGCTTCCTGGGTGTGATTGGTGAGTTGTGGTGCTCTTGGATAGAACTGACGTCAGACCTGATCGACCCCGCTGCACGAGTCGCTGAGCTGTCGCGCCTCGTGACCGAACTCCCGCCGTCCAACTACACGCTGCTGCGCGCGTTCATCTCGCACCTGATCCTGATCGTGAAGAACGCTGCGGTCAACAAGATGACGCTTCGGAACATTGGTATCGTCTTCTCCCCGACACTCGGCATCCCAGCGGGCATCTTCTACGAGCTCGTCTCTCGCTTCGGAGCAATCTTTGACGACGCCGGCGTCGAGGAGCTCCCGCTCGACGGTCCGGCGCCTGCCACGCTCGGCGTGCCCGAGAGCGGCGACGACGCCGCGGCAGGCACCAACCTCGCCAAGCGGAACAGCATGCTGTACCACCAGGGCGGAGCCGACACGCTGCTCGGTCTCGGCGGCCGCGCGCTTGACCCGGCGAATGAGGATAGCACGTCGGAGCTCTCACTCGACGACCTCGAGAGCGAGCAGATGAGCGCCCAGTCCAGCGATAACTTGAGCGTGCTCGCGACGCCGGAGGGCCAGCAGGGCCAGGGCACGGCCCGCGGCCGGCGGGACATGTTCTCGTCCCCACGCAACGACCAGGTGGAGGTGGTTTCAACGCCGAACGGAGCGTAGGTGGGCGTTTGGGCGTGAGTTGGGAGCGCAGAGCGCATTATATAAGCCTTAACTGGCGTGTCATGAATAATCACTTTTTACGAGGCTCTTCTAGGGTAAACAACTATGTAGTTTTTGCTGACAGATGTCACGATATTTTGGGTCCCCCGAGAGTGCCTGAGTGCCACGGAGTGGCGCGACGTGCAGTCTTACTGTACTTCATTGCTTACCTCGTTTCTATCGTCTGTATGAACTTAACAGGCCCCGGCAGCTTTGAGACCGGGGATACAGTCGCCCTTTGCAGCGATCCGGGCGTACCACAGTTTCGTCTCGGCGAGAATGACAATCCCCCGATCAGTGAACTGGAAGTTGGCGCTCGTGTCGGCAACGTAGATCTTGCCGAGCAGCGTGCCGGCGGGGTTCCAGACGTGGACACCGTCTCCCAACCCAGCGTAGACATTACCCTGGGCGTCGGTGTGTACGCCGTCGGGCACGCCCGGGGACGGGAACGCAAAGAGCTCCTTCGCACCAACCGTGCCGTCCTCCTTCACCGGGAAACGATAGATGGCAGAGGGGAGGCTCCAGTCCATGCCCGCGTACCCGAGCGCAGCCCCCGTGTCCGTGACATAGAGCCATTTCCCGTCGGGGGAGAAGCACAATCCGTTAGGGCGCAAAAGGGAGTCGGTGATGGCCTGTACTACGCCAGTGGCCGGGTTGAAACGGTACACTTGCCGGGGGATGTTGACCGTAGCTCGGAAGTCTTGGACGTGCCCGTAGTCTGGGTCTGTGAAGTAGATCCAGCCGGCGTGGACGGCGACGTCGTTGAGAGAGTTGAACTGGCGGCCGTGATAGTTGTTAATCAGGACTGCGAGCGTTAGCGAGTAGTAAAGGGTGGACCCCGGAGGGGGAGGGGGGGGGGGGGGGGGGTGAAATGGGGGAATGCGTGGAGATAGTCTTGAGGAGGACGTTGGACTCACCTGATGTGTTGTACGGCGCGCGCGGGTTCATGAGGTACAGCGCGCTAGCGACGTCCTCGCCCATGCCCTCGCCAGCAAAGATGACCCCGTCATCATTGTACAGAATCCCTCCGTTGGGATTAACCACAGTCGGGTGTGCGTCGACTTTCTCGACCTCGACCCACTCATTCTCGCCCCTCTCGCCCCGCTTCTCCTTCTCGACGAGCGCCTCGGCTTCAGACAGCGAAATACGCTGGAGAATGGCAGACTTGGCCAACCCTGTTCCGGCAGCTTTCGCGCCGGCGTTTTGCGCGAAGAATACAGAGTCGGTGGAGGGATGCCAGACTGCTGCTTCGTGGAAGATTGGGTCAACCTTTGAGGTGGCTAGGAGGGTGAGGGAGGGATCGGGGCCGAGGACGTCCAGGAAGCCGGAGTCGTAGATGTGGAATGGGCGCTCGGAGAGCGACGCTTTGGTCGAGCCAGGGGGGACGAAGAGCTATCATCAGCACACACTTGTGGTGAATCGAGAGGGTAAAGGGAGAAGTCGAATGTACTCACGACCGAGCCATCATTCTCGCTCTGCTTCTGTGGTTTCTCGAGCGATGCCCACTTCCTCCAGTCGAGCACTTGGGCCTTGGCCGGGATTCGGGACTCGTCAATATCCACTACTCCTCCGGCGCCGGCATGGTTGTTGTTTCCCTTGACTAGAGATCCGAGCAGGGCGATCGCGCCTACGGCGAGGGGGATCATGACGCTAGTGTGTTTGAAGGATAACGGCGTCTTGCGTTCTGGGTCGCTCATGGCTTGGACTCTTTATGCTTTCTCGTAGGTGGGCGGTCTGGGGTATCTGTCGTGTTCTGGGGTAGCTAGCGTAGCTGGAGCAGCTGTATCCAGGCTGATAACCAGAGGAGAACAGCACAAGGACTGAGGACGAAGCAAATGATCGAAGGTGGGCCACCGAGATACCGGCGCACCTGACTTTTATGTACCGGCAGATACCGTGTTCGGGCCGATGTCACACCGACCCAATTGCTGAGTAAGGAACAGACCGCATGATGCCATGCCCACTGGGTCTCCCATGTCTCCCATGCTCTCCCATGCACCACACACCACATGCACATGCACACCCAAACACCAACTTTGTCGTGACTAGCATTGCATTCGAAACAAGACCGTGATACAAAAAAAGGTGATAAATGGGGAAGAACAAATTAGAGACTACTTTATACAACAACTGCATCGGCGTACATGACGGCCGGTCATCGCGGCCGAGCCGGCCGACCTTCTTCTATGCACGTTCGCGGTGGCTTGTGGACGCCGCGGATCGTGGATGGCCCGCGGTGGCTCAACTCGATGGCTCGAGGTGGCTCGAGATGGCTTGCTAGTGACATTTTGGTGGACTGCGGAATGGGATGGCGAGTTGCTTACTGGTGGCGGAGAGCTGGTCGCAGATCACCCCACCCCTCCTGCGCTCGCTGAAGTTCGCTCACTGCGTTCGCTGCGCGTCCGCTTACGCCCGCTCACTTCGCTCGCGGTGCGCCAAGCTGCCGAGGAGACTCGTCTTGCTCCCATTGTTCATCGGCAGCAGCCGGTTCACGAGCATGCTCGCCGAGTGCCGCATGCGCAGCTGCTTGCGCTCGCTACCGGCGCTCGTCGTGCTGATACTGCTCCCGCTGCCGCCGAGGGGAGGGGAGGGCGTCTTGCTGCTGAGCGCGAGACCCATGCCGTCCTCGCTCGTAGGGGACGTGCCGCCTGACGAGCTGTCGGGCGGAGATCCCAGGGCAGCACTGATAAACATGCTCTGGCGGTGCGAGAGTACGTTCGCGGGCGGGGCGGGTGCGGGGCGCGGGGCAATGTACTTGTCGTTTGGCGGGTCGGGGCCACACGTGCGGATGCGCGGGGGCAGGGGCTTGGCGAGCTCCTCGAGACCAGACATGAGTTGTGTCATTCTCCTCTCCTTCATCTCCTGGGCATAGGCGGCGGCGCTGGACGGGCCAGAGGGCACGATCGTCGACACGGGGCGGGGGCGGGTCGGGTTGATGCTCGGCGCGTGCACGGCCTTGTTGCTGGGAACGCTCGCGCTGCTGGTGCTAACAGTGTTGCTCGTGGGCCCGCTGATCCCTCCAATAGAGACGGATGATGTACTTGAGACTTTCGAGTCGTGGGACTCACTCCTCAACATCGGCAGAGGACTGGGAGTGCTGGCGGTGACGCCATGGCGTAGTATCGATGACCGGTTTGGGCGAGGTGTGATCTGGGGCGCGCCCAGAGACCGCACTGGGTTAATCGTGACACGCCGGGGGGCACTGGCCTTGTTGTCGCCTGCGGACACGCTGCTTGACGACGAGCTCGTGGCGGCCGTTCCAGTCGACGCCTCTGAACGGAGGCGCGCATGTGATCTGGCAGGCCTGGGTGGTGGCGGTCCGGCTTGGGTTTGAGGTTGCGTGCTAGGTTTCAGTATGGGCGCTGGTCGATCAGAAGCTCCAGCGCTCGTCGCCGTGGTGGCCGAGCTGGAGCTTGCCCCTCCGGTGCTGCCCGTGCGGTTGCGGGACCCCACTGGTGTATTGGAGAACGTCTTGGCATGGCCACTGGGCTTGGGTGCTTGGTAGTCTCCACCTGTGCGCAGGATGCTTGCACGGTTAGAGCGCGGGGCCTGCCTTTGTTAGCGATCTCGTAATGGGGCAAGATAAGGCTTGGGAAACAGAGCTTGTGCAGGTTGGGTTTGGCTGGGACACTGGGGCCGAGGTGGCGCGAGATAATGTAACGAGGCTCCCGTTTCATTGTAGATTAGCTGATCGCGAGCATCCCGTGTTGAATACCTGGAATTTGAGTGGGACCAGATGACGGAATACTGCCGACACTGGTGGGCATACCACCCGCGGATACTCCCAGGAACGACTCCAAACATGACGTCGCCCTGTAGCCCAGGCAACCGCGTTTTGGATCGATGCCTCGTTACAAACTCTCCTTCTTGACCGCATCTGCACAATGTGCTGAAGCAAGTTCGGAGTATTCCACAACGCTTAATCAACACATGCACAAGCTTCTTTAGCCCCAGTGTTAGGGGACACAGTGCGCTTCTGATGCTTTGGAATGCGGGACAGGTGGAACCGAATGGCTCCCAGGGAGTATGTGACTTACGATATGCGGGGTTCCCAAGCTGGCTGGAAGGGTGACGCTCTTCCGGCGTTCAGCGCGCTCGGCTGCATCTCGAGCCTTGTTCCTCGCTGCCGCCTCGGCCATCTCCCGAGCAGTCTTCATAGGCGTCTGCTCCGTCGTGGTCTGGCCCTGGCGAAGCATAGCGGCTCGGTTTTGACGAGGCGCTATCTCTGGTGGCGACGTCAGGCTGGCAGGAGTCTGCACCTGCTTGCGCTTCTCGAGACGCTCCTGGTATTCGCGAGCCTTGTTGCGGGCCGCCATCTCTGCACGGATCTCTGCACTCTCAGGCTTGACATTCTCCTCAGGAACCTGTCCGAGACGAAGCAGCGCTGCACGGTTTTGTCTGGGGGCGACGGAAGGTTGGGCGAGAGAGGCAACGTTCTGTGAATGCCGTCAACATTATGTTATGTCAATGTGCTAGCAGTGGTCTGCCGCGCTCAGTCAGGCACCGGTCTCCCAGCTCACGGGGAGGACCCTTCACCGCCCGAGACCTGCATCAAGCAAACAAAATCTGCTGATGATGCTTGCGATGACTTCATGACTGAGGCATTCCGAAACCACTGCCAGATCTATCACTCACGAATGCCAAGTTGCGCTTGTGGCCAGGGACATTGTCAAAGTCGACTGGAACCTCGCCTTCGCCCGTCATCCGGCGGATGTCACGGGGATCCTCCCATTTCAGTCCTTGGCGCAGCGCTGCCGATTTCGTAAGACGAGGACCGAGTCCTTCCATCTTCGTGGTCGGAGGAGCTGGGCGAGCGCGGAACTTCGGGTGATTAGTGGAGGAGGAAGAGGAAGGGTTGCAGGCGTTTCGAGACTGAGTGGTAGTGTTGGTGGTCGTGGTCGTAGCGGTGGCGGTAGACTCGTTAGACTTGGTCGAGTCGTGCAGCTGCAGCTGCTTGACCGAGTCTCCCTCCGCGAGTGCAGGGGCAAGGTCTTGGGCGTCGCCGTCGAGAGGCACGTCGCCAACAATGCGAGCCGTGTCCGCGAGAATCACGTTGCTCGAATTGGGGGTGACTACACGGACGTCCGGGCTGCGGCGATCACGGTTTGAGCTGCCTGGCATGTCGTCTCCGCTGGACAGCCCCAGGTTAGAGCTGCTGATGGACTGTGTTGAGAGGAGAGACAGCGTTGACGTTGACATGGGGGGTTGGACTGTCGACGACATGGTGAAGTCGGAGGGGGAAGACGCGCGCGTTGTTGAAGCTAAAACTCAGATGGGCAGGGGCGGGGTTTCGTGTGACGGGGGGCGTTGTGTTTACAGATTGGGCGTAGTACAACGTGCCACTCGTCGTCGTTGACGCGTGATAGATAGATGGTCAAGAGATGATGATGACGGTGATGATGATGATGATAATGTGGTAGACAAGATGGGGGCGAGGCAATGATGGAAGAGAGACAGAGGGGTGGGAGAGACTGAATTGTGTGAAGACATGAATGAGGATGAGGGAGACTACCACGGGGCCCTAGGCAAGGTCTGTGTACTCTGGAGGACTAGAGGGCATGGCGCGGACACGAGACACACAGAATCAATGTGGATGGGCCGTGGTCTAGGCGTCTGGAGTGTCTGGTCTAGGCGAGGCAATACATGGACGGGCAGGGATGTACGGCAGGACGGGCTGCAGGGCCGTCAGAGGTTTGTATCGGGTGGGTGGACGGTCCTACATGTCCTGTCGTGCGGTATGAGACAAAGGGTCAACATCAAGTCAGGACCACACAGGGTACCTAGCCGTCCCTCGTCGTCCCTGTCTGTCCCTCGCGTCTTGCAGCATGCATCAACCACACCCATACCACCCACTGGGCACCCGTACCCAGGCTGCAGTGCTGCAGCTGCATCAGCCTTTCTGCTCAGGCTCAGGCTTCCAATCCCCCAGCCGCACCAGCGGGGAGCGGTCGACCGGTCTCACGTCTCAGCTTGCCCCGCCAGCCAATCCTCGACCTCTCCTCCCCTCCCGATACTCCATACATCCCTGCCTCCCTATAAGGTTCACATCTTCCATCGCTAGTCTAACCTTGCCCTCTCCGATGTGCCGGTCTCTCTTGGTGTCGCATTCATCTTACTCCTTGATCCTTGCCACTCTGCAACCTATCATCGTTTAGCATTGCTTGTTTCGTAAACAAAACAGCGCGACTGACATTCGTAGTCTGTCGGTATTTTGGGTGTGCAACGCCCAAGGCGAATGTCCGTGCGGGAGGCGTTCGGACGCGTCTCACATCTCACACCTCCAGCCTCGCTTTTGCCACTAGGCCGTTAGCCCTGGTGTGTAGCCTCTTAGCCTCACTCGCAGGTACGCTCATGGAGCTACGGATTCAATGGAGCGGCGACACTGACTTCCGACTTCTCCAAAGCCCATACTCCACCGCGGGTACTCCATGAGCTGCCTCACGTCTCATGAGATGTGCCTTAGGGCGGGAACGCAGAATGTCCATGTGCCCATGCACTCCACACAGAGATCCAGCCTGTTCAGGTGTATGTGCTGCGCTGACCCCACTACGTTGTCACTGCTCATCCCACTTTGCCCGTCTACGCTACTGCCTCAACCGAAGGGTATTATATGTTTTGTATGTAAGCGTCGTTACTTTGGGTGTGCGACTGAATAGCTTCAAGTTCACTAAGCAACGTGCGTGACCACTTACCATTCATCACCAGCAGTCTTGAACTGTCTCTAACCGTCCTGGTCTTCCCCCAGAGAGCCTTACGACTCTTGGATCAATTGACACCGCGGTACGGCATTTGAGTCTCAAGACTGTCTTCTGTCTTCTACTTCCTGACGTCCCATGAGTCTCCGCTAGCCAGATCGCAAGCCATGCCGCTCCAGGCTGCCGGCTTTGGTTCGAGAGAACCTGAAGCGACAATGGCGATGCTAAGGAGGTGTTTCAGCTTTCCAGACACATGCACACACGCAAGACTCATCGTCACCTGCGGATGGCGGAGCTCGGCCAAACTCCTCCTCGCCGCCCATTGTTCCGCCTTACCTGTCTTCGATCCTCACCCTTATATGCGTGAGCCGTCCGGCTTCCGGTCACTGTTCCTTAATTCCTGCGATCACCCTTCTGAAGCAGGACCGGTCCTGAAGGTCCTTCGACGCAGATGGATCACGTGATCTCCACCGCCAAGAAGTCACGTGCCTGACTTCCCAGATCTTATATCGCTCGCGTGGCTTTGCTTCCGAAGAGAGATATGACGCATGCATGGCACGCACAGCCCAAGGCTGTACTCTCTGGCTGCTAACGAACGCATCATCGTCTTCCTCGAACAGTTCGTTCTTCACTCCTCAGCATCCATCTACCTAGTGAATAACGCCAAGCCATCATGCAGGCCATCAGGTTGGGTAAGAAGTACCCCGACTTCTCGCAGGATGAGATTTTCCAGCTCATCAACCGCTTCCAGTGAGTGTTTCGCAGCTTCCCACACCTCGCCGAGATTTCCGGCGTGCCCACAAGACTCTATTCTGACACCACTCCAGACAGATCGACGTCGATGACAAGGGATCTCTCGACAAGTCGGAGGCTATCGCTGCTGTTCAGCAGTCTGGCGATGCCGATTACGACACTGTGAGTGGATTAGCTGATGCTGCTCCGACGGCCAAGCTAACAAGTGCAGGCTCGTGAGACCATGAAGTCGGTGAACATCGATGCCTCTGGCCGTCTCGAGGTCGAGGACTGGGTCCAGCTCCACTCGCTCCTTCGTCAGAACAAGACGCATCCTGTGTGAGTAGATCTGCCGGGCGCTGGCGCTGGCGCAGCGATTGCGCCAGAGACGGGCAATCGTCGCCACGGGCTGTGCGACCGAGATAATTGGCCGATCGAGCTCACCCCATACAGTCTCGAGGCTCACAAGGGGCGTATCGCTGTCAAGGGCACTGGTGGTACCAGCACCCAGCACACTGTCAACGAGGATGAGCTCCGCTCGTTCACGGACCACATCAACGGCGTTCTCGGTGGCGACGCGGACATTGGTGACCGCCTCCCGATCCCGACCGACACCATGCAGCTGTTCGACGAGTGCCGCGGTGAGTTCCTTTTGTCACGCCTGGCGAACAATTCTGACAGCGATCAGACGGTCTGATCCTTTCCAAGCTGATCAATGACTCGGTGCCCGAGACGATCGACGAGCGTGTCCTGAACAAGCCTGGACCGAAGAAGAAGCAGCTGAACGCGTTCCAGATGACGGAGAACAACAACATTGTCATTTCCTCGGCCAAGGGTATCGGATGTTCCGTTGTGAACATTGGCTCGAGCGACATTCAGGAGGGCCGTGAGCACCTCATCCTTGGTCTCATCTGGCAGATCATCCGTCGTGGTCTTTTGTCCAAGATCGACATCAAGATTCACCCCGAACTGTACCGCCTGCTGTTGGAGGACGAGACTCTGGACGAGTTCCTCCGCCTGCCTCCTGACCAGATTCTGCTCCGCTGGTTCAACTACCACCTGAAGGCTGCCGGCTGGCACAGGACGTAAGTTTGTACGTTCTTATCGAACTAACGCCCAGCGTGAACAATTTCTCGACCGATGTCAAGGACGGAGAGAACTACACTGTGCTCCTGAACCAGCTCAAGCCCGACGTCTGCTCCCGTGCACCGCTGCAGACGCAAGACCTGAAGCAGCGCGCTGAGCAGGTGCTCGACAACGCGGACAAGATCGGGTGCCGCCGCTTCCTCACGCCCAACTCGCTTGTTTCGGGCAACCCGAAGCTGAACCTTGCGTTCGTCGCGAACCTGTTCAACACGTGGCCCGGCCTCGACCCGCTGGAGGAGGCTGAGGCGCCTCCCGAGATTGAGGACTTTGACGCAGAGGGAGAGCGCGAGGCCCGTGTCTTCACGCTGTGGCTGAACTCGCTTGACGTCGACCCGGGCGTGTACAACCTGTTCGAGGACCTGAAGGACGGCTACGTGCTGCTGCAGGGCTTCGACAAGGTGATTCCGGGAAGTGTGATCTGGCGCCGCGTCTCGAAGCCGAAGGAGGGCCAGGAGCTGTCGCGCTTCAAGGCAGTCGAGAACACAAACTACGCCGTCGACCTTGGCAAGCAGAATGGCATGCACCTCGTCGGCATCCAGGGCAGCGACATTGTGGACGGCACGCGCACGCTGGTGCTCGGTCTGGTCTGGCAGCTGATGCGGATTAGCATCACGCAGACCCTGGCCTCCATCAAGGGCGGCAAGCCGCCGACGGACTCGGACATGGTGCGCTGGGCCAACGACACGGTCAAGAAGGGCGGCAAGAGCTCGACGATGCGAAGTTTCAAGGACCCCTCGCTGTCGAACGGCGTCTTCTTCCTCGACCTCCTCAACGGCGTCAAGCCTGGCATTGTCGACTACTCGCTCGTCGAGACCGGAAACGACCCGGAGAGCCACCGCATGAATGCCAAGCTCGCCATCTCGATTGCGCGCAAGCTGGGAGCCCTCATCTTCCTTGTCCCCGAGGACATTGTCGACGTGCGGCCCCGTCTCCTCCTCACTTTCGTCGGCGCGCTCTGGGCCGCTAGCAGCAATGTCTAGAGAGACCGCGAGAGACAATTACTGTGAATAACGTGTCATGTGATGAATCTGGTTAGAAGATATGCAATCTGTCCGCTATCATGTCTCTCCCCGTTCTCCGCGCAAAGGAGGGCACCCAGTCAAGCGATCCCAATCAGAGGTGCACAAGGTTGAAAGCGAAAACATGACACGCAATCTAACATCACTCAATACAAAAGCTAAACCACGTCCTATGTCCCAACCTAACGGCGATACGCAGGCCACCGCCGACGCTACCGGTCGATGTCCATGAGTTCCCCGTCCTCGCGATGCGCATCCGGCTCGCTCGGTTCCGGTAACGACTCGGAGATCTCGCCCTCTTCCCGCTCGTCCTCCTCTGGCAGAGGGGGCTTGGGAGGGGAGGGACGTTTCTCCCGCTTTTCGCGGTCTTCACGCTTCTCGCGCTCCTCGCGCTCGTGGCGGTCACGGTCCTCGCGGCGCTCGTCGCGGTCGTCGCGGTCGTCGCGACGATCACGGTCGTCCCTGTCGGGACGGATGTCGCGCTCGTCGCTTTTCTCGCGCTTCTCGCTGGAGGGCTTGGAGGCGGGCTTGTCGTCGCTCTCAGGCTTGTCCTCGCCCTTCGACTCAGAGGATTCAGGCTTGAGCTCAGCCTTGTCCTCAGGCTTGGACTCAGCCTCCTTCGGCTCAGAAGGAGGAGTCGGCGGCTTAGGAGTGGGCTCCTTCTTCTCCTCATTCTTTTCAGCCTCGGCCGGGGGAGAGGCAGGCTTGGCTTCAGCGGCCCTGGGCGAGGGCTCCTTGACCTCTCCGTCCTCCGCCTCCTTGACGGGCTTTTCGGGAGACTTGGACTTGGACTTCTCCTTTTCCGCGGCGGGAGAGGGAGCGGGCTCGTCTTCCTTCACCTCGCCCTCCTCTGGCTCCTCGGTCGTCTTCTTCGGCGACTTGGGCTCAGCGGCGGGCTCGGGAGCTTTCTCGGTGGAGGGTTCCTTGGGCTCAGGCTCCTTCGTGGGCGAGACGGGCTTGTCCTCGACCTTCTCCTTGTCCTCGTCCTCATCCTTGTCCTTGGACTCGGACTCAGGCTTGGCGGACTCGGGCTCGACGGCCACGGGCTCCTCATCCTTCTCGTCCTTCTCAGGCTCCGGCTCAGCCATCGAGACATCGCCCTCGGGCGCCTTGGGCGACTCGGGCTCGACAGGCTCAGCGGACTTCGCGGGGCTCTTCGCCTCCGGCTCAGCGGCCTTCTCAGCCTCGATGGGCTGGAGCTCCTTCGTGGGCGACTTGAAGGGGGACTTGGCCTTCGGCTCAGCGTCGGCGGGCTTGTCACCGTTCTGCTCCGGGTCCTCGGGAACTTTTGCGGGCGACTTGGCGGGCGACTTGGCGGGTGCCTCAACGTCCATCGCCTGGTCAGCGGCCTCGGGCTCCTCGGGCTCCGCAGTCTCGTCGCCGTCGGTGAGTTTGCCGCCCTCGCGCACGATCCAACGGTAGATCTCCGCGCCGCATAAGACGCCCGTGCCCTCGGCGAGCTGGATGGCGAGGCCGTTCTCGACCCAATGCGCGAGTCGAGGGTCGAGCGAGTCCACGATAAGCTCGGGCTTGCCCTGCTTGATCGGCGAGTAGGTCGAGATCTTGAGCCGCTGCGCGCCATAGTCGTTCAGACTCAGGTGCAGGCGGTATGCGTCCTCAGCCGTGCCAAACTCGAGGTCGTGCGTCCACAGGCTGCGCACGTTCTTGTCGTCGTCGCCCGGCTGGTCGATGTAGCCCGTCAGCGCCAGCGGCGTGTAGGCGAACCCGGCCTGCCCGGCTAGGAACACGAACGGCGCGGCCGGCGTCACGGGAGCCTCAAGCGAGGCCTCCACCGTGACCTCCTCGGGGTTGATGTCCTCGTCCAAGACTCCGGCCTGCTTCTCCAGTGAAGGCGGCTGCGGCGCAGTGCCCATCACGACGGCGCGCTGCCGCGCAAGCTCGGCCATGTGCATCTTGCGAGCGGTGCGCTTCGGCAGTCGGCTGTTGTACGACTTGTCGACCTGATTGTCAGTTATCGTCGGTCCGATGTAACTCACCTTGACGCGCTCGACGCCCTCGATGACGATGCTAGAACCATCGTGGCCGTTGCCCCACGCCCGAGTGACGACGCCGTTGCGCTCGGTCGCTGTGTAGCGCACCAGCCGAGGAACGACGCGGAGGGTGACATGCACAATGTCGTCGTCAGATCGCGTGGGGGCTCCGCCCCATCGAATCCAGCCAGCGTGCACGAGAACCAACCCGAGGTCAGAGTCATCAGAGTACACGTCCGTGCCCCAGATGCGACGCTCGAGGTGTGCCTGTCCACCGGGCGCCCAGCCCAGGCCGACGGTTGCACCGTCACCACCCGTCGACTTCGCGTCATCCCAGCCAGGCTCGCCGCGAACCTTCCACCGCGTGCCGAGGAAGCCACCGCCAACGCGAACGACGACGATGCCGCCCTCCGCATCGTGGCCGGTGCTTCGCGTCTGGGCAAGCGACCACGCCGAGCCGCCGTACACCTCGTGTCCAACGACGCGGTTTAAGTCGCTGACGCGCTTGAGCCACGCCTCCACAGGGGCGCTCGAGACCTCGGGCCACTTCTTCGTCAGGTTTGTCACTTGGGACCAGTCGCGCTGCTCCTTCTTCTCCTCGTCCTTGCGGGCCTTCTTCTTAGTAGCACGGCGGTTCGAGGGCGCCGCCTCCTCGACAGCAGCGTCCATTCGCGGTCTCTTATCCCGAGGAGTGTATTGGTATTCACGCTGAGGTTGAGGCTTGGGCTCGTTTCGCGCGCGCGACGTGGGCGGCTGTTGCGCGGGAGGTGGAGGGACAGGAGGCGCAGCCTTCTCCGGAGCGGGGTAGGGCTGCGGCTCCGGGCGGTTGAGCACCTCGATGTGACGAGTGAATTTCGGCTCCTGGTACATGCCCCCGGGAGGTGCCTGAGTCGGGGGTCCAGCAGGCGGACGCGGTCGGTACATGTCGTACGTGCTCGACGACTGGCGGGGAGGCTGGAAAGGCTTGGACTCTACTCCGTAGGCGCGACGCTCTCGCTCCTTCTCGGCGCGAGCGCGCTCATCACGCTCCCGCTCCTTGCGTTCGCGCTCGCGCTCACGCTCACGAGCTTCCCGCTCACGCATTTCGCGCTCCTTGGCCTCGCGTTCGCGGACTTCTCTCTCGCGCTGCTCGCGGTCACGAGCTTCGCGGTCGCGCTGCTCACGATCACGCTGCTCCCTCTCGCGCTCACGCTCCTTCTCCCGCCTCTCGCGCTCCTGCGCCGAGTAAGCGAAAGGGTAGCCGCTGCCACCACCGAGGAAGCTGCCGCCGCTGCCACTGCTGCCTCCGAGTCCACCGTACGAGCTGTACGGCTGAGTGTAGGCAGAAGCGTATGTCGACGAGAACGAGTAGGGCGGACGTGCCGACTGGGAGGTGGAGGTCGAGCCCGGCCCGGCAATAGGCGGCTTGGGAGGCTCGCGCGAGGCTTGGGTAGGACTGTTGGCGGTAGGGTGCACGGGCGACCGCTGAGGTTCGCGAGCTGGTTGACCGAGCGGAGGAGGACCGCCAAACAGACCACGACCAGCAGCGCTGGGCATGGGAACGGAGCTCTTCACAGGGGAGGACTGGCCGATGCTACCGAGGCCGCCCATCGGCTCGCCGCGCTGGCTGTTTGCGGACTGCGAACGCTGATCGGTAGGAATCTTGTCGGCTGTCGAGCTAGCGTTGGAGCCGGAACGCTCGCGCCCGCCGTCGAAGCTGGGTGCACCGAGAGGGCGGGAGCTAAGGCTAGCGAAGCTGGGAAGAGGGGCGCTCTGCCTCGAAGTCGGAGGCGAAGCGGGTTTAACCGAGCCGGGGGGCGGAACAGTGGGAGGGCGACTCAGAGTCGGCGAAGTGGACAGCACTGACCTCGGAGGTGCGTAACCCATCCGGCCAGGCGAGGCCAAGGGTCCGCGCTCGCGGTCGCGGTCGGGTGGGCGCTCCATTCTTTCGCGTTCACGTTCGCGTTCGGCACGCTCACGCTCAATGTCGGTTCGACGGTCCCACGGATGCGCTCCGTACGGCGCTCCCAGACGACCGGGGCCGTCTCGGGGATCGGGGCGGGGATCATTCCGCGGGTCATTTCGCGGGTCGTTTCTTGGGTCGCGAGGATCACGAGGATCGCGGACATCGCGGGGATCACGGGGGTCGCGAACGTCTCGAGGGTCTCGAGGGTCACGGGGGTCCCGAAGGTCGCGGGGGTCCCTCGGGAAGGGAGGGCGGTCGCGATCGGGATTCATGGCCTCTAATGCGGGGGCTACTTGACGCCGAGGAATCTGATGTTAGTCAACAAACGCAAACAAGGTGATCAGACAGGGACGACAAGTGCCAGGCTGAAGCGGAAAGGTTTCGAATGACAGATCACAATCCCTGCAGAATGTGGAGAGTGGATCACCAGGGGGTTGCCAGTGGAGGTCGGTTTGGACAAAGGCGCAGTCTCGTCTAAGCTGGTTCCCGGGGACTCACCACCTGATCAGATATCGCTTCTGACCGTCAAGTTTGCCGCAGCTGCACCGAGTGTCGTTGGCGTCCTGGAACCGCGAGATGCGATGTTCTGCTCTTTGCAGGAGTGCCGGGGAGGTGGTGTGGGGGTGGATGTGGGGTGGTAGGAGTCAGGATGAGAAAGACTGATGACTTCTTCGTCGGGGTTACATGTCCTCCCCTCCGGGTCGTGGTCTTCCCAGGCACCGACGCCATCCGGGGTTCCTCTCTTCCAAGGAGTGACACACGGAACCAGATTGAACTCGATGTCATCGGTCCGCGTTCGTGGTTCATCCCCTTGTTAGCTCCCCCCTTTTTGCTGTCCACGCGATCGGCAAGTGGTGGGTAAAGTAAGTGTTTGTGCCTTGCCTGCCAAAACAATCATCGGTCTACAGCGGCGCGTCCGACATGGGAGGGCGATATTGACACACGAGACGCCTCAAGATCTTCCAGCTCCTCTCGACATTGCTCAGTCGCCGCCAGTTCTTGATCATCCACTACCCCACTAATCGACAACCATAACCACCTGTCACACTACGCGCACCCTCTGCCACCTGTCAACAGCGCGTCACGCGTCGCTCACCACTCATATCACGAAACCTGCCTCTGATCTCTCGAGCCTCGGGCTCAGCTAATGGTGCGCGACGTGCGCGGGCCGTCGCTCGCCCACAGCCCGAGTATCGGAGTCCTGCTTGAACGCCAAAGCCTCGTAGACGATTCTGCTGCCGGTCCTGGCCCATCGTCTCGCAAGATGTCCCGCAGCAAGGCCGGTTCGTCGTCCAAGGCGACCCCGCGCACCTCCACCATGCCGTCCGATCGGAAGCTCGCCAACCTCCTTTCGTCTGAAGCGAACGACACGCCCGTGGTGACGAAAGGGAGGCTCTACGTTCAGTCTACCCCGATGATGATGCGGGCAGACGAGACAATGCTGTACGATATCGCCCCGCCACCCGACATGCCGTCGAGTTCACTGTTCGGTGATGAGAGTGATGACGACACTCTCGCCAGTCCGCGTTCGGCCAGAGGCAACACTGTAAAGGGCAGGGGCAACCTCCTAACACCTGTCAACAGCACACTTGTGAGTGCCTCACGGGGCAACCGTTGCAGATAGCTCGGAGACTGACTGCAGTTCACCGCCCCTCCTCCCCCAGCCCGTCTATCGGCATCCAGATCTGCTCGCCTACCTTCCCCCGAGTCATTGCCGCAAGCTGGTGGCCCTGCCGACCTGAAGGCATCCCAGAGTCGGAGAGGCACATCTACGCCGAGACCCAGCAATACTCAGCGATCTCGAGCTCCGAATGCCCCCGCGGACACCCATGACCAGGACGCCGTTACCCCGAGCGCGTCGCAGCACAAGTCATCACTACCTCCATCCAGCTCAACCAGGCGACAACCAGTGACCCCCAATCATGCGTCTAGACATGCGACACCACCGCGGCCACTCGTTGCTGAAACCGCATACTTCCGCCGAACACTGACGCCGATTGCTCGGAAGGCTCTGAAAGGAAAGGTAGTTGGTTGCATGGAGAAACCTATCCACTTCGAAGGAGAGGACCCTCTGCTACTGGAACCGGAACTGCGGCATCGCAGTGGCAGCATGACACCAGGCAGTGTTGCGCGAACGAAGAGAACGCCGAAAACAGCCCCCGCGGGTGGGAAATCGCGCACGAAACTCAATGCACCACCAGCAACTTCGGTTGCTCAGCGATTATTTGTACAACCTGATAAGGACAGTGCTCCTGTCCCTCAGTCGACGCCTGATGAGGATAGCGATGACGACGAGGCTGGTAACGACACCTTCGTTGACATCAAGAAGCGAAGACAGCCCCCACAGCGCAGCGCCTTGGGCTCCCAACCTCCGCTGAACGCCTCCGACCTGAAATCATCAGATACCGTCGGCGAAGAGGACGCCACTCCTAAGCGGCCATCACCACTGATCGATCTTGGGCGATTTGTGCACCCTGTCTCAGAACAGGAGACCGCCGCTGTCACTGGCTTCGATGATGATCTGCCTCAAGACGAGGCTTGGGCCGAGCCATTATTCCTCCCCGGGTCTCCAGACTCTTCGGTCGGTTCCCCACTACCACTGTCACGGGATCCGTCACCAGTTGACGATGTGGAGAAGGAGGAGTCGGTGAGCCCCGTCTTCTCACCGCCTCCCCGCGGATCACAGCTCTTCCCGCCTTCCTCTCCTCCAAGACAGCCGTCACCGGTGGCTTCACAACGCTCGTCTCCGGCACTGCACGCACCGACGCCAACGTTAGGGGTCTCTTCACCGATACGACCACCGCCGTCCTCCCCTGCCGTGATTGCATCGCCGGCATTCCCCCCATCTCCTGCTTTGCGCGCACCAACTCCAGGCGGCCCCAATCCATCGCCTCTGAAGGCTCGGGAAAGCCTGCGAAAGAGTGTCCAGGTCCGATCTCATGCCGGAAAGCGCTTGTCTGAGAGCTTGAGAAGCCCGTCTGTGGATGATTCTGGGCCTCCTAAGGAGAGGGCAACGCAGCAATCAAGACCATCGTCGTCCAGACTTCAGAGCCCCTTCGTTGGAGCTCAGCCCGAAGAGTCCGCTGCACCTCTAGAGCGACCTGCCGAGCTTTCAGACCACAGCGACTCGCATGAGGAGGGCAAGGACGACTTCAATCTGGAAGGGGACACAGTGATTGCGGCGGACGGCGAAGACTCTCTGGAGCTGGAGGAGACGTATGCCAACGGTCAAGATGCTGATGCTGTCTCTCCACCTCGCCCACCCTTGGAGCCTTTGGAGCCTAACCGCGTCGTTGTTGACACCGCCTCCCCCAGCAGATCGCAAGTGTTACCAACTTCCAGTTCGAAGGCTAGGAAAGTAGGCAGTCAGGGACGGAAGTCGGACGGGCAAGCAGTAGCCTCGGGGAGCGCAACGGCTAGTCCTTCCTCCAGCAAGCGATCCAGCAGGAAGAAACGTGACTCTGAACCTGTGCCGGTGGATGCGAATGGTACCTCAGATCACGCTGCCAATGGAGAAGCGGAGGAGTCCACACGGGTAGGCTCGCAATCACTCGTGAGGGAGGAAGGCTCGCAATCGCTCGTGAGGGAGGAAGGCTCGCAATCGCTCGTGAGGGAGGAAGGCTCGCAATCGCTCGTGAGGGAGGGTACGGCGGAGGATCCCTTACTCCTGGAGCCCGCGCCGCGTAGCGCCCCAAAGTCGACTGCATCTCACAGTCGACAGACTTGGCTGGACCGTGTTCGAGCGAGGTCCAACACGCCCGCCTCGCCTTTGTGCAATAAGAAGAGTGGCGAACCAGTGTCGTCGTTGGACCGCTTCCTCGCACTATCCCCGGCGCCAGACACTTCACATCTCGCTCCTCCTCAGCCTTCACCACAGCCAGGAAAGCGGCATAGCGCCACTCCTGACCTCCCCCGACCCCGGTTCTCGTTATCTCCCAGCATGGCCAGAGCCTGGCGGCCACAAGGACACTCCGACGCCTCCAGCAGAGCTTCGCCACCGCAAATCCATCCCGTGGAGGCTATTCATGGATTCGAGGCGGGACTTGAGGACACAGTTGCGCTGCCAAGCCTCGATGTTAGCAACGCTGGAGACTTATCTCCTGGCCCTGACGAGCCAATCGATTTCTCCGTCGATGGCCCCTTCAGCGATGACGATGATCTGGAAACGGAGAATGTCGCGATCGTGGTCGTCGAGCACCAGGAGTTGTCGATCCAGGTGCAGGGCGACGAGGGGCGAGAAGCCTCCTTTGATCTCTCGGCGGACACGGTCCGCGAAATCGAGGATGGACAAGAAGCCTCCTTTGACCTCTCAGCGGACACGGTTCGCAATATCGAGGAAGAAGGTGAAGATGAGCTCCCCGATCCGAAGATTGTGAAGAACGACGCCGACTTGGAGCAGGCAGAGCAAGCACAGAGCGATCAGCAAAGGGACGACAAAGCCAACTCTCGATCACCATACGTCTCGGACGACTCTCCGCTGGCAGACGTCGTCAACGCTGCTATCGATGCCGGAATGGTTATCGACGCCGATGTCCAGCGCGCGGAGGCGGCGAGCGCGGAACAACATGAAACCCCACCTGCGCCTCCATCACCGGAGGAGCCCAGCTCCGAGGCGGAATCGGACGATGAGCCTCTCATGCCCTCTCGCCTACGACGCAGCCTCCATGCTGGCGCGACGCCGATGCGTCCAAAAGCCAAGCCTGTGAAGGTCGCTCCACCATCGCCGCCACCTCCGACTGCGTCGCCTCCTCGCGTGGACCGGCCAGTCACGCCCGTACGAGGGCCGCGCTCCCGGGTATCGGAGCCGGCTGATCGGACGCCTTCTATTGTACCTCGACCCTCATCGACCGGAGGCTCGAGTCCTTTTGTCCGAGACTACTCCAGTCCGTTCATGGTCAGACCGTCGGCCAGCCCTGTTGCATCAGCGACAAAGAGCTCCGGTGGACGATCTGCCCGGGTGCGACCAGAAATTGTCGTTGAGCCTAGCTCCCCATTGGTGTCCCCCAACTCAGCAAGGTCGGGTTTCGCAGCGCGAGCCACACAATCCATGACGCAAAACAGCCCTGTCCCCAGCTCTCAATGGAATGTCCGTCCCTCTCCCGGTCGGGCGCGAACTTCGAACACCTCGCACGGACTGCCTTCGTCTCCACCGTCTGTTCCGCCTGCATCGGTCGAGCGACTGGTCAGACCATTGCCTGTCAGGAAGTCTGTTACTCCTACTCCCACTCGCTCCGTTCGAGCGAGTGCCACGCCAGTCCAGGAACCGGCGTCCGTCGAGCGCACGGCCCCTACGCCGATCGTTGCGCCCACGCCTCGTGCCATCAGACCCTTGCCATACAGGGGCGCGTCTGTCACTCCCCGCGCCGCTGTCCAACAAGATGTCACTCCATCATCTGAATCGCATTTGCGTTCGCACGCCTCATCACGCGCCAGCTCAAGGGCAAGATCCAGGTCACCTTTACCCAACTTTAGTCCCAAGGCTATCGGAACAGCCACTGCTATCGCTGCGACAGCCTTGGCCGTTGCAGTCCCTGCTGCTGCCTCGCCCAGCCCGGCCGCCATCCGCGTCCAGGTTTCGCCAGAGCCTGAACTTTCGCCGCTCGTCCACTCCGCCGTCTCTCATCACGCCGGCCATCCCCAACTGGACCTTTATCGCTCTCCTCCACGATCCTCCCGATCCAGTCGGCTGTCCGCGACCCCATCTGCACACTCAACTCAGTCTGAACGCTCTCGCTCTCCTTATGAGCACCAGGACCGCAGCGATCGCGTCAGCTTGGCTAACTCGCGTCTTGCTTTCGCTCTCGCTGGTTTATCTGACGACGACGACGACGATCTCCCCCCGCCGCCCGTCATTAGCGTAACCCCGTCGTACGGTCGGTCGTTTGCTCGTACACCCTCGGCATCCTTTCAGCTGTCGCCAGTCGTTACTCCGCGACACGACGGGACGTCTGCAGCGCCGGCCAGCGTAGAAGCTCAGAAGACGCCCAAGGCCGCTGAGATCAGCAGGGACGTCACTCCTACTTCTCATCGCGAGACCAAGCTCGCCACTCCCCGGCCGCGTGCGGAAGACAGGGCGGACAGTCGCACTCCTCTGGCAAGCCACCAGCCGGAGCAGCCCACACCTCACCTTCGTGTAGCACCGGCGGCCGTCACTCCTCAGCCCATTGCTCGAGCGGGAACCCATACTCCACAGTCCAGTGTAGAGGGCCGAACGCCCACACCGGCATCTAGCGTCAAGACTACACCACAGGCGAAGACGCCTACGCTGGGATCTAGTGTCAAAGCTACACTGCAGGCGAAGACGCCCACGCCGGCACCGGCATCTAGCGCCAAGCGTACACCGCAGGCGCAGGCGAAGACACCCACGCCGGCATTCAGTGCCCAGGCCACACAGCTGGTGACGGCGTCCACACCTCAATCGCACGGCAAGGCGAAGGTGGCCACACCCCAAACGAGTGGCACGACCAAGTCCACCACCTCCTCCCGTGCCGACGTGAGGGCGACGCCCACTCCCCGATCCGGTACGAAGGCTCGTACAGGGGTCGCTGAGGGCCCACAGGAAGCTAGTGCCATCGACTTCCAGGAAGCTGAGGAGGACCGCGACATTGGCGCTGACGACACCGTTGTCCATGACATAGGCGCCGATGACACGATCGACGGCGGCTCAGCTTGGGACTTCACCGCTGCCGAGCTCACGTACGATGCTGAAATAACCGCGTTTGATGACCACGCCTTTAAGGGAGCCGACTGGGATGTCACGCGTATCGAGCGCGTACCCCGCGGCGCCAGCGAGGACCACCGCTTACAGGACATCGAAGAGGCTTCCGAGGAGGGCACTGTCCTGCAGACTCAGCGGGAAAACTCGCACCCTGCTGCACCAGCCGAGGTACCTGCCGAAGAGACGCCCGCGCGCCCCAGCACTGCACCCCGCGCGCCCTCGATGCTGAAGTCTCCTGTGCGCCAATCGCCGCGCTTAGCTGCGCGGAGGCGTGCACAGACACAGACACCATCGCCCGCTTCGAAGCCTCCGCCAAAGTCCCTAGCAACGAGGTCTGACGTTCGCTCGCCGCAACAGGCATCTCATGCGCCCATCCACCGCTGGGTCCGATCGCAATCGCCGACTGACGAGAGCCAGGAGGAGAGCGTGGTCCAAGCCGAGCCGCCAGTAGAGGAGCACGAAGATGGTGGTGCTACCGCCGAAGCAGAGGCAGAGCAGCCTGTCGTTCCCAACCGCAAGGTTACGCTGAAGGTGGTAACTCGCATCGTGAAGGTGGAGAGCGACTCGGAGGACGAGGAGATCACTGAAGTCGTTGAGGTCGGTGAACAGGAGGTCCAGGACGGCCACCCGATGGTCTCCATTGATCTCTCCCCGGACACGGCCGAGGAGGCCAATCGCCAGATCAAGAGCGCGGCCCCGCCGCCACCCTCACCCCCTCCTGCACCTCCTCTTCCCGAGACCGTTTCGACCTCCAGCTCTGAGACGAGGGTTGAAAGCTCTTTATCGGCTCGTGACCATCCTGAGGCATCCGCTGTCAATGAACCCAGTCGCCCCTCGACTTCGCAGTCTGAGGGCAAGGAAGTCCAGACCAAGTCCACGCCGGCCCCTTTGTTCACGTCTAGGATCCCGCTTGCAACTGCAGGACGACCCCACCCTCAGCCCAGACCGGAGGCATCGTCCACTGCTCAGCTTCAACCCGTAGAGCGGACGCCGGTTTCGGCTACTCCGACTGTGCACTCGCCTGCAGTCACTGCGGTCTCTCGGCCAGCTCAAAAGCCGGAGATGCCCCTCGGCCGAACTCCTACGTCCTTCGTGAAGGAACAGAGCCGTCAAATCGAGCAGGCTCTGGGTCGTCGGCCGGCCATCCCCAGCAAGCTCAGCAAACAGGTCGTCCCCAGTTCTTCGCCGGCAGAGTCGCCAGTGGCCGAGCGAACATACTCTCGTCCCCATTCCCGCGCCTCGCACGAGGGTCCAACCAGCCCATCAGCATCCCGGAGGCGACAATCGGATGTTGCGGAAACATCATTTGCATCAAGCTCGTCATCTTCTCGCCTTAAGAGACGCTATGAGGACCACTTCGATGACGACGACTCGGAGCGGTACGCGCATCGCGCGTCACTGCACGAGGAGCTCACCGCAGCGTCGGACTCGGGCTCGGAGTTTGACCCGGAGTTCCCGTCCATGGTGGCCGTGTCGTCCATCGATCCTCGAGCAGCCGCTCGTGCTGCAGCGATCCTGAAGATGCACCACAACTGGGTCGAGAACGGCATCATGCCCGACGGTTCGCGAGTCGGTACTCCCGGACCTCAGGAGCGCAGCCGTGCTCGATCTGTCGGTGCCCTCGAGACTCCGCAAACGACCGGGCGCCGCACGATCCACGAGACCCCTCACTCCCGCTTCTTCGACAGCATCGAGAGCTCCCGACTCATCTCGAAGGAGGAGCTGCTCCATGAGGCTGAGCTGGAATTGGTGGGGACGTCGAAGTCCCGCCCCGGAACTCCGTTCGCGGCGGACTCTCCGATGCGACACATCCCGGGAGCTTGGGCTGCGACGCCTCGGGGACGTACGCCGAAGCGCAAACGTGACTCGGACGAGCACCTTCATGGCGAACACCGGCCGACTCTCGAGACTCCCTTCCAGCCTCATGCGCGTTATGACTCCAGCACGTATGAGGGCAACGTCGACGGTCGATCATGGACCAAACGTGACTGGAAGTATCTCGAGAAGACGTTCAAGTACCTTGCGTCGAAGGCGGAGGGCCCCGGTGTCAACTTTGAGGCAGTGGTGGAGGCGTTCCTCAAACAGACTGGGAAGGAGCCAGCCGGCGAGTGGAGCCACGATGTGCTCCTGATGCGCGTGAGGGCCTTGGCAAGGAGGCATGGCAAGACGGAGGTGACGGAAGACCGGGAAGCCAAACGGCAGAAGACGACTATTCCGACTGACGCTCCGCCGTCCACTCTCCGCAAAGTCATGGGATGGCTGTGGCGCGGCAACTCGAAGCCTGAAGAAGCCGCCGAGCCTGCCGCCACCTCCGCTGCCAAGCCCAAGAAGCAGAGACGTGACAATGACTTCCTGCAAACTCGGGACGACTCGTTTGAGATCGGAGAGGTCACGATGGCTGCCACTCCCAGCCGACCTCGGGACCGCCAGCATGCGTCACTGCCTCCCGAACGCGAGGAGCTGTACGACGCCGAACGCAGCTTCGAGGTTGACCTCGAGCGCGGCCATCAGTCATACGACATCCCCTACGAGGAGGAGGAAGAGGAAGAGGAAGAGGAGGGGTTTTTTCCGGAGCCGACGACGTACACCGCACGGGGCGAGCGATCGTCGGTAACTGAAGCCTCAACGTCGATGTACGACCACACCCACCACCACCACCGGCATCCATCGACGCCCTCCACAACTCGGAAGATCTATCCCGCTCTTCCCGAGCTCCACTTCCCCAGTCGGCCGCACTCCTTAGCATCCTCGGGTAAGCGGTACGAGGCGAGCCGCCCGCCCGGCTCGCGGTTACCAGTGATGGGCACGCCGCGGCCGCGGGCACGTGTGCGCTCTGACTCGTCGATCGCGGACACGTCCATCGCCTCTCGCCCCGGCAGTGTGCGCGACATGGTGCGCGGGTTCGAGGAGACGCAGGAGCTGGACCTCTCTTTCGAGTCGGCGCGGAGGGAGCGGGAGAAGAACGAGCTGCTCGGCCTGCGGCGCGTGCGCAGCGTAGTCGAGAAGGTCAAGGAACAGCACCAGCTGTAGGCTTAAGTCGTGCATGCTGTATTAGAATAGTTCATTCGTCGTCGTCTTGGTTATAATTCGGGTTCTCTCTACGTATATCAACTACCACTATGCCAAACTGTATGTCATTCTTATTCAATCTTTGATCAACGTTCGTCGCGTGTTGTTCGGGCTTGCACTAGACTGCATAGAGAGCATGGCTGGACTGGCTGGACAGTGGGTTCTTACGAGATTTATCCCGTAGCGCCCCTCTAGCTGGGCGAACGCGGCAGGTTGGACGCGCCCTCACACGTGTTTGGTGTTTCAGGTCGTTCGGGCGCGTCAGGGTGCTCTCTGCCAGCTCTGCCGCGGCAGGGACCTGGTACCACTCGTCCTTGGTGAGAGAGGAGGTATAGCTGATGACGAGAAGTGCAACGCCGTATCGAAGATTAAAGAAGAAGATGTGCACAGAAGGAGCTCTGCATTCTGTAATTAGCATCATTGTAGTAACTGACACTTGGAAGCGAAGGTCCCATGCAGCGTGTTCATCGTAGTGCCAGGCAGCTGAGATGCTTTATGACATGTTACGTCAGGAGGTCTTGGACGCTACCTTGGACCCTGGGCAGCATGCATGTTCGATGGATCAATGGTTCCAATGGACCGATGCACAGGTAAGCCGTGCTGCAGACGTTCTGCAGCACGAAAGCGACTTAATACGAAGGGTCGAGTGCGGCTTGCAGTGCGGCCGGCGCGGGGCGTTTCTCTTTCCGCATGCCGCGTTGCCGCGGTGCGTGCGTGACGGGCACGGAGGGCCAGCCGTAGTCTCAAATGGTTAGTGCAGTCTGTCCGGCATGGCCGGCGATGGTCTCGAAGTCCTCCAGTTTACTCCTGCATCATCGCTAACCGTCTCGGTATTGCGGAACCTTTTGCGAACCCCGTTTTCCTGGAAGACAGACAGAGGGGAGTACGCAGCACCCGATGACAGGAGGGAGATTGAGACCGACACACGGGCCGTGTTCCGCTGACGCCAGAGAATGATTTGAATAGAAGGAGGTGAGGGGGATGCTTGCCGTTCTGCCGAGTTCTCAGGAAGGAAGGAGGAGCATCCTCGGATGAGAAGAGAGGAGGGAGGTGGAGTTGAACAGCGACGCACGGCGGAGGATTTAGGGCCTGGCTCTGGACTCTTTTATCTACAAACTCTATTCCCTGACCTTGATGCACGCAGGCTCACGCAAGTTACTGAAGCTTGAAGCAGCGCGGGCAGCGCCTTTCTGCGCATTTTGCAGCGCTTGCAGCGCCTGCAGCGCCCATCGCCATCGTGACCGCTCTTCAACCTTGCCTGCTTTTGTGGAGACTGTCGAGTGCGACGACTCGACCCTATGTCGGAAGCAAGGCCACCGTGGCTCACCGGCGTGTCCGGGAGCTGCACCCAATCGCGCAGCATGCGGTGAGAGTGCTTGCAGCCCAGGCAGCACGTCGTGCACGTCGGTCCAGCCCGTCGAGGGATGCAAAGCGATCCGTCGAATGCAGCACGAAGGGACGGACTGAAATGGCAAGGGTTGACCGGCACAACCACCAAGGTTCCTAGGGTTTCGCAGGGTCGGACGGTCCTTAGCGCCTGACTTCGAGTTATCACTGCACGGTGAGAGCAGGAGAGCAACCCTCCATCCCTCCATCCAACGATCCAACGGTCCAACATCAACGGCCGCTCATTGTCCACCCCGCGTCGACTTTTGCCTTTGCTACATACTGCATACTCCAACACCATCACCCTACTCACGACCACGACGACGCACGACGATCTTACCCCGACCTCGGAGCACCCGTCGTCGTCAGTCTCCCTGTCGCTCTTTGAACTTGCACACCGGAAAGCCGCTCGCTGGCGCCCAACGAAACCCGCAACCATACAACTCGCGACCCACCTCGACCAACGCCACTACCCTTACCCCTCACGGCTCACGGCCTCCGGCCCTCGCTCTCCTGATTGCCTTGCCCTCATCCGCTCTCGTCACTCCACCTCCACTGTAAGCCAACAGCACGGGGTCACTTGTCGCCCGCACGCGCGAACGCACGCACGGTCCATCGCCTTGAACGTCTCCTCGCCCTCCTTCCCTACCACCGCACCACACTTCCACTCGTCCACGCCTACCACGCATCATTGGGCCCCTCTCTGACTGCCGGACGCCTGCCTTTGGTGATGTGGAACTGAACGCACGCCGCCCAGAGCCGACGCCGACACTTTTGATTTCCTGGACAATCTGCATCGGCTAGTCGATATCCTACCCCCCCTCGAAGTCGGGCTAGATCACCTTAGATCACTTAGACCTCACGACCGCGCCGCTCAGACATTACGACCAGCTTGAGCTTCGGCACTAGACACACTGCTCGCTAAACAGTCGCCATCGATATCACGTTCAGCTGTACGCCCGACTCGGTCTGCATTCCACTCTTTGCCCGACCCGATCGATAACTTCCCTCATCTCCACGCGCGCAGCTAGCAGCTCGCTGAGCCTCTCGGTTGCCCCCACACCTTCCCTCCCTTTCACCGGCCAGCATGACGACCGAGATCAAGGAGCGCGTCTCGCACGACCTTGCGGCTCTCCCCGTCCATACCAACGGTCAGTGTCTCACCTATTCAACATATTTCCGATAGCCGGCTGACTTTCCGCAGAGGCGCTCACGAACGTCCTCGAGGGCCGCTATGACAACCACGAAGTGTACACCAACTGTGGAATTCTGACGGTAAGGAAGATCTGCTTACCGCGGGTTATGATCTGACATTCAGCTCGCTGTCAACCCGTTCGCCAACGTTCCCGGACTCTGTAAGCTTCTAGGCGTAGACCAAGCTGACGGTCGCAGACGAACCCGACGTGCGACGATCATTCTACGGCGTCCCGTCTCACTCGCAACGACCACACGTGTACGCTGTTGCCGAAAACGCCTACCAAGCGTTGTTCAACGGAGACAAGCGTAACCAGACTGTCGTCATCACCGGAGAGAGGTGAGCCAGCTATGAGCTTTTCTTCCTGCGCAGCTGAACTGACAACCACAGTGGATCCGGAAAGACGATCTCATGTAATCACTCGATCGAGTACCTCGCCGCGCGCGGGTCGAGTGGCGGCGACCTTGCCGACAAGCTCGTGAGCGCCAGTACGGTGCTGGAAGCGTTCGGAAACGCCCCGACAGTGCACAACGCGAACTCTAGTCGATACGCCAAAGTCGTGAACGTACGTAGCTAAACATCCTGTGGGACCAGCTGACAGCCAGATCCACTTCGACCCGAAGGGAGCTTTGACGGGAGCGTCCGTATCGACCTTCCTCCTCGAGCGGGGTCGCGTTATCGACGACCGGCCATTCCACATTGTGACGCTGTTGCGGAAACTGCGCGAGACTGGCGAGAAACCGGAAGCCTTCACGAAGATCTGCACGGCACTTTCGGAACTCGGCCTGGACGAGGAAAAGCAGGAACGGATCTGGTCGGTGCTTGAGGGCATTGACCATCTGATCGCGGGAAACGATGAGCCGGCAGCCGAGTGCTTCGGACTCGACCCGCAGCAGTTCCACGACGCTCTCACGGTGCGAACGGTTAAGGCTGGAAACGTTGACACGGTGAACAAGCCGAGAATAGGCGCTGAGCTCAAGGCGGCCCAGGAAGGCCTCGTACGAGCGCTGTATGCGTGGCTGTTCGAGTGGCTCGTCGCCGAGGTCAACCACGCTCTCGGTGCAGCTGACTCGGAGGGACCGTGTATTTCTCTCATCGATATCTTCGGCTTTGAGAGCTTCGAGCGGAACACGCTAGCCCAGTTCCTCATCAACTGGGCCAACGAGCAGCTGCAACGGCAACTTTCGAAGGACGTGCTCGAGCGCCAGGCGGAGGTGTACATGGACGAGGGAATCGAGATGGAGAAGCCGACACCACAGCCGTCATGTCTCGAGCTCATTGCCAACAGGCCGGGACGCAAAACGCAGACGGGTATCGCCTGTCTGCTGGACGACGAGACGCGGCGACTCGGCCTTGGTCTCGGCGGAACGGACGAGACGTTCGCGGGCAACATCAACCTCGAGTGCCACAAGCTGCACGGCTACGTCCGCAGCCCGTACACCAAACCGAATGAGTTTGTCGTCGCCCACTACGCCCGCCAGGTCAAGTACGACACACGGGGCTTCCTCGCCGCCAACTCGGAGCGAGTCGACGACAAGCTTCTGAACTGCCTCACCAGTGGAGGCGAGTTCATGCAGACCCTCGTTCTCCCGCGCACCGCCGGCCGCAACTCGTTCGCCAGTGTAGTCACGTCATTCCGCAAGTCGCTTGATGAGCTTAACAACCTCCTCACAAACACTCGCGTCCACTACATCCATTGCATCAAGCCGAACAACGAGGCCAAGGCTTGGGTCTTCCGCCGGGACCTCGTCTCTGTCCAGGTCGGCGCGGCCGGTATTACGCAGATCGCGCGGTTCGCGCGAGAATGCGGCCCGTACCGCGTGCCCCATGCCGAGATGGCGCCGTACTACCTTGTGCTCGACACACCACCAAGCGACATGCAGGAGGTCGTCAAGGCGCTCTCCGACATTGCGGGCGACCCGAAAGGTGTCCAGGTCGGACGGTCGTTCGTCTTCTTCAACGCCGCGGCGCTTTCGAAGATTGACACGGCTCTGGAGCGCAAGGTCGAGGTCCTGACGCGGCTACAGTCTGCGGTCAGGCGACTTACGACCCAGCGCACTTTCATCGAGCGAAGAGACGCGATGCGCCGGAAAAAGGAGGAAGAGCGGAGGGCTGCAGAGGCGCTGCGTAAGCAGCTGGAGGAGGCTGCTGCCAAAGAACGTGAGTTGACCACACACATTTCCCAAACTGACAACCCAGGCGCCGAAGCCGAGGCAGCGCGCGCCGCCAAGCGGGAGGAGAGGGAGAGGTCATTGTCGATGGGCAAGGAGAAGGAGGTGCCGAACGGAAACGGCGACGCCGGACCTTTGTCTGCCGACACGACGCACACGACTGTTAACACCGACACGACGGTTGCGACCGAGGCGCCCGGGTCGCCCGTCTCGTGGACATCATCGATCACGGAGGAGGAGAGCGTCGATGACCTGTTCCATACCCCGCCAGTGCCGACACGAGAGCAGCTCGTCACCGCGCCCGTCGCCAAGCCGGACTTTGTCTCTCGGCTTGTGCGCGAGATCATCAACAGCGCCGGAGATTACGAGACGACCGCCACCGCCGGCTCTCTTCTGGCTCGTATCGTTGCGTGGCATCGTGAGCGGGAAATGGCTGCTGTGCCGGACAAGATCACGACTGAGCTCACCTCCGGTCTGCGCGCGCTCACGGAGCGAAACTCGATCCCGAAGATCTGGTGCACGCTCTCGCTATCCCAGGCCGTGCTCGAGTCTGGGTACTCAGCGCCCCTCGAAGCCTTGCAGGCGCAGCTGTTCGACCACCTCATGAAGTGCATCTACGGCCCGGCAGAGAAGACGACGACGTCGCTCCTCGGCTCGCACGACGGCCAGCACTCGAACCACTTCATGGAGTCGGTCATGCACTCGCTCACCGCGTTCCCTAAGCAGATCCGTAAGGGGACTGCTTATGCGATGTTCACCCGCGAATACCAGCTCTTGGTGCAGGCAGTCTTGACCGGCATTGGTAACGAGACTGCCTCGCGCGCCTTGAGATTCCTCGAGTCTGAGAAGAGTGAGTTATCTAGCTATCGGCTACAACTGACATCAGACATGCGCGAGTATGCGGGCATGCTGAACACGCCGCTGGAGCGCGTGTTGCTGTCGATGCTGCAGACCGTCTCGGAGGGAGGGGTGAGTTGAGCCATCCTAGCACAACTGACCAGCAGACGCCGACAAGCCGTTCCCAGCTCGGCTCGCTGCGTAGCAAGCAGACGATGCGGCACCCGACCAAGGCGACGAATGCAGCCCTGGCAGCCGCCGGCTTCCAGCCAGTCGACATCCGATCAGACTTGCAATCGACCCTGCGTCTCGCCAACGACCAGTGCACGCTGCCGGAGCGCATCCTCGACTCGCTCATAACGGTCCGCAAGTTCCACGACTGGGAGGCGCAGGCGCTCTAACCCACCCAAACCTCGACTTAACGAAAACACCTGGACGACTGACAACTGCAACAACACATTGAACCACTACCATCCTCACATTACCGCCACGACACATGACAACTCATCGAGACTGAGTACTCCACTTCATATACCTTCCCTCCTTATCGTTTTACTGTTTACTGGGTCTATGTATTGCATTTCAGTTGCTTCTGTTGCCACTGGGCCGAGCAGTTGCAGTGGTTGACTGGACTGGTAGCGATGGCGAGATTAGGAGTGAGCAGCCAAGCGGCTATCTTGAGGGCATTCAGGGTCCATTGTGGCCCGGAGGAGCCGAGGATCGGGAACTAGGCACGGTAAGGATACGCTTGCTGCCAATCAGGCGCAGTACGTGCGGTGGAGGGTGTCCAGTCCAGTCAACCAGTTTCTGCGCGTCTGCGTGCTGCGGCGGAAGAACGCTGAACCGGGCTGAACCGACCCGAGCCCCGTGTACCCCGCGTACCCCGGTCGAAAGTGCCAAGACCTTGCCTTGCAGACCTGAGGGTTTCGGCACGTAAATGATCAATTGTCGCTGGCCCGCGTCTCGTTGCTTTGCAGCACATTACCCCAGCGTCCTCTGGTCGATCAGGGAACGACTGCACTGCAGAAGGGAGGGGGCCGGAAGCTGATGCACCTGGCAGCACGGAACGCAAGGTAGATGACTGTATTGTTCCCCTTGCGTGGTGACCCTTGATGAACGGGCGGTGCACAGAGTCAGTCATCCCTCACTCGTTTGCAGCCATGATCAGCCTTGATCTAACCGATGGACACCACCCGGCGCCCGCCGTACCCTTCGTTCCCTTGGATGCCCGCTGGCGCTGACGCCCCCTGCCGGTGCCCGCTCGGGCCCAAGAATCGGGTGGCCCCAGACTAGTCCGCAACGCTTGATTCGCTTGATTCACGTTCTTCCCCTCACAGTCAATCCAGTCAACCGCCCTCAGCCGTCCTCTCCTCGGTTCACCTGCCTCACCGCCGCGCCCCGCGCCGCAGGCATTGAGGCATCCGTGCACACAGCACACTCCAGCCTAGTCACCCAGAGCCCAGCTCGCTGCTACCGTTGCCCCCGCTTATCGGGCAACCCAACAACATACTAATACACCCGCCCCTTCCTCGCCTCGCTTTCTTCATCCTTCAGGACGATCCTTATTCCTCAACAGCATTCTTTCCCATCGATCTCGACTATGCCCCCCAGACGCTCTGCTCGCGGAGCTGCCGCCGCCGCGGCCGCTGCTGCTGCGGCACCCGCACCTGCCTCCACCTCCGCCGCAGCACCAACACCCACCCCCAGCCCGCCACCACAGAAGAAGAATCCCTTCCCTCTGCGAGGGTGCCGTATCGCTGTCAGTGGCGCACTCCCGGGCCTGACTCACGAGGACGTGCTGGGCAAGGCGAAGGCGCTCGGCGCCGCGACCACGCAGAATGTGACGGCCACGGTTACACACCTGATCACGACGGAGCAGGAGGTCGATGACGAGACGCCCAAGGTCCGCCAGGTCAAGAGGTTTGGCAAGGCCAAGATGGTGTCCATGGACTGGCTCGAGAAGTCAGAGGAGGACGGGGAACGCGCACCAGAGGACGAGTACGAGCTCAAGCCCAAGGATCCGGCCGCGTCTTCCTCCTCCACCAAGGCTGCTAACGGCACCAAAGTCGCTAACGGCACCGCCAAAGCTAACGGCACCAAGCGCGCTGCCTCGCCTGCCTTGCCGGCACCCGCCAAGAAGAGGGCCAAGAAGGACGGTGAGCTCGGAAAGTCGCACTACAGCTGACATCAGACGTCAAGCCGCCCCCTTCTCCTTCCAAGGACAACTGGTCCGCGGAGGACCTCGAGCCCAGCGCCCAGAAGGCTACCAGCAAGGACATCTGCGTCATGCTCGACGAGGGCGCGCCCGCCAACTACAACGTCTACATCGACTCGGACCTCACCATCTGGGACGCCTCGCTGAACCAGACTAACGCCTCCAACAACAACAACAAGTTCTACCGCCTCCAGGTAGGTTGTCGCAGCTAATTCGTGACACAGAGCTCAGCTGATCCTCGCAGCTTCTCCAGAATTGTGGCATCTACAAGACCTGGTCTCGTTGGGGCCGTGTCGGTGAGCGTGGCCAGTCGGCGCTGCTTGGCTCGGGATCACTCGCCGATGCCCTGAAGCAGTTCGAGAAAAAGTTCAAGGACAAGTCTGGCCTCAAGTGGGATGACCGCTCGTCGGCCCCGAAGATCGGCAAGTACACCTTTGTCGAGCGCAGCTACGCGCCTGACTCGGATGACGAGGATGCCGCCGACGACGAGGTGAAGAAGGAGGAAGAGATTGAGACGCCCAAGTCCAAGCTTCCGCTTCAAGTGCAGCAACTGATGGAGTTCATCTTCAACCCGACCTTTATGAACGCGACGATGGCTGATTTGAACTACGACGCCAAGAAGCTGCCCCTCGGCAAGTTGAGCAAGAACACGATCACACGCGGATTCCAAACGCTTAAGGATCTCATGGAACTTCTCGACGACCAGAGCCTGGCGCAGTCGCTTTACGGCATGGCGTATGCGCCTGCCGTGGAGCAGCTGTCCAACCAGTACTACTCTGTCATCCCCCATGCCTTTGGCCGCAACCGCCCACCCGTCATTGCCAACGAAAGCATGCTCCGCCGCGAGCTCGATCTGCTCGAGTCGCTTAGCGAGATGAAGGAGGCGCAGAACATCTTAAAGGGCCGGAAGGACTCGCGCGACAACCCCGCCGACGCCCAGTACGAGGCGCTCGGCATGGAGGAGATGACGCCTCTCGACCACTCTTCCAGCGAGTTCAAGCAGCTCGCCGAGTACCTGCTCGAGACCAAGGGCTCGACGCATTACGTCAAGTACCAGATCGAGGAGATCTTCCGCATCGAGCGCAAGGGCGAGGAGGATCGTTTCGAGAACAGCAAGTTCAAGGATGTCAAGAGCGACCGTCGTCTGCTGTGGCACGGCTCGCGCACGACCAACTTTGGCGGTATCCTTAGCCAAGGGCTCCGCATCGCGCCTCCCGAGGCGCCCGTCTCGGGCTACATGTTCGGCAAGGGCATCTACCTCGCGGACATGTCGTCGAAGAGTGTCAACTACTGCTGTAGCGGCTTATCGAACGGCACGGCCCTGCTCCTGCTCTGCGAGGCGGAGCTCGGCGACCCGCTGCAGAAACTCACAAACTCGTGCTATACGGCCGGCGACGACGCACTCAAGAAGGGCATGCACTCGACCTGGGGCCAGGGCACAACAGGACCCAGCAAGTGGAAGGACGCGGGCAGCGTCCACGAGCGCTTCAAGGGCACCAAGATCCCCGACCTCAGCACGAAACCCGGCGACACGGGCGTGCCCAACGCGTACCTGGCCTACAACGAGTTTATCTGCTACGACGTCGACCAAGTCCGTCTCCGCTACCTCTTCCGCGTGCGCACGTAGGCGCTCAAGTTGTACATACTCCACTGCACCTGTTCATAATTCATATGTTGTTTCAATGACCCCCGATACCCGATGAAAAGCATGACTGTATAACTCTCTCGTATGCATTGCTTTGCTGCGCTGCTCTGATATGCATCATACTTCGTGCATGCAGCAAGTGAGCCATGAGGAAGAGCGACATGGTGAGCATCGGTATTACGTAACGCTTTGCGGGCTGATAGCCCTATTTTATTTACGTAAACATCAACGGGTTGTTGATCCAGTGGTTAAGATGGCTGCCTTCCATTACTTGGAAGATATAGCAGCTTACCGGGGTTCGAATCCCCGACAACTCATCTTTTGCGCTTCTGTGCAGTGTTATTCTTTTGCATGTGTTGAAGGCTGTGTGGGCAGCACTCCGACGGAAAAGCGCGGGGTCGAGGGCCGGACATGAGCGACGACCAGGAATGTCAAAGTGCCCTTTCCGAATTTGAAGTTCAGGAGTCAGAACTGACCACTGCCCTCGGCGGGCATTCTGCCGTGTTCCGGAGTTACAGAGACAATGCCAAGCATGTGGAGCTGACTAAGAGTCTTCCGCAGAATGTTCTCGTGGCGTATCTTTCGCGGTGGATCAACACCGCGATAACGACTCATCGTGGATGACCGGTGAGCGACTTCTGCGCCGGTTGTCAAATTCACCGTTTGACTTTGAAATTGCCCCGGCTGGTGAGGTGGACTGGAGGCATAAAAGACCGAGACTTTGAACGCCGAAGGTCCACCCACAACTTTCGGTCCCTCTCTTCTCTCTTTCACGACAACGGATAAGAAACAGAAGACGATGAGTGAGTTGAACGTCGATATGGAAGCTGATGGACAGGCTGCTGCAAGCCCTCTAACCCCATTATTGCGCCTGCTGGGTGCTGCAAACCGTCCGCGCCTGCTGCCGCCTCGGGATGCTGCAAGCCTGCCGAGGCTTCGGCTGGGTGCTGCAAGACTGAGGAGAAGCCGGCTGGGTGCTGCGAGACTGAGACCAAGCCTGCTTCCGGGTGCTGCAAGACTGAGACCAAGCCTGCTTCCGGGTGCTGCAAGACTGAGGCTGCTCCCGCTTCCGGCTGCTGCAAGATCGACGCCGCTCCGGCCGCCTGCGCTCCCAAGGTTGCCTCCGGCTGTTGCGGTCCCAAGCTCGGCAACGCGACCCACGACGCCGTTCGCTCCGCCTACGGTTCGGCCGTCACCTCTGTCGTCTCTGGCGGCGGTGCGTCGTGCTGCGGCTCCAAGGCGACCGAGCTCTCCGGCGTCGATCCCATCACGAAGAACCTGTACAACGAGCTCGAAGCTTCCGAAGTGCCGGCCGAAGCCCTCCTCGCATCGTTCGGGTGCGGCAATCCTACCGCCCTCGCCAAGCTGGAGAAGGGCCAGACTGTCCTCGACCTCGGCTCTGGTGGTGGCATCGACGTGATTCTGTCCGCCAAGCGTGTCGGTCCGACGGGCAAGGCGTACGGCCTCGACATGACGGATGAGATGCTTGCTCTGGCTCGCAAGAACGCGAAGACCGCAAACGTGGACAATGTCGAGTTCCTCAAGGGCCAGATTGAGTCTGTCCCGCTGCCCGACTGCTCCGTCGACGTGATCATTAGCAACTGCGTCATCAACCTCAGCCCAGACAAGGACGCAACGCTCGCCGAGGCGTACCGCGTCCTGAAGCCTGGTGGTCGATTCGCCGTCAGCGACATCGTGCTCGACCGCCCTCTCCCGACCGAGACGCAGCAGGACCTCAAGCTCTGGGCGGGGTGCATTGCCGGCGCCCTCGTCAAGGGCGACTATGAGGAGAAGCTCGCAAAGGCCGGGTTCAAGGACATCGACATTGAGCCCACGCGCGTCTACTCGAGCGAGGACGCTCGGGAGATCGTCGACGGGCAGGGAGAGGAGAAGGACGAGCAGCTCAAGGCTATCGATGGCGCGGCGATGAGCTGCTTCATCCGCGGGACAAAGCCGACGAGCAACTGCGGACAGAAGTGCTGCTAGGTTGCTGCTAGATAGGCCCCTGTGCATAGATTCAGCGGAGCATGTATACATTAGGACAGCTACATGAGTGGTTGCAATAGGCATCAACGGGTGCATCCGGCCAGCTGCAGGTTCTGATGGAAGGCAAGATCGCCACGTCCCTATCTTGCGTACTTGACCCATTGCATTTGCTTCTTCTGCCATACCAGTGGCGGTACTCATTCTTTGCAAAACGCCTGCCCGTTGCGCGGGTGGGCCATGCTGACCGGCATGTTTCGAGCAATGCCACGATCTCCGTTCGTCCAATCTGGATGATTGCGTAAGGTGGATCGGCCCCCAATCGCCTCGGCATTGATCGTCCATCGTGGGGTGGTCGGCCATCGCAGCCCGCAAGGCTCGCAAAGCCGACCAAGCTCGTAATCAGCAACGGGAAAACCGCGGCACAGTTTGCGGACAAGTCGTACCGCATGATCATTGGTGCGAGTTGATCAGACAGGGACGATCAACAGGCCGCGCTTACGCAGCCAGATCGCCGTCCGAGAATCTGGCCAGTCTGGAAAACCCCATCCGACATGCCGACGTGCCTCTAACCAGGACAGAGTTGCCCTTGCGATGAACACGCTCAGTCACCCACGTGTATTAATAGCTTCTGCATGCAATTTGCTTAGTGTGCAGCGTCGCGACTGCTGCAATCGGGCGTGCCACGGGCCAACGCGCAAAGGCGTGGAATGTCAGTCTGATTAGTGTGCAGCCTGTGCAGTCTTTCTTGGCGGCGTCAGCCACCGTGGCCTGTTACAGGGCAACGACGCCGAGATCTGGTCGTGCGGCAGTTGTCAGCGGAGAGGCGCAGGGGTGCCTGCGCCGGGATGTAGCAGTTTCTTCCCGAAGTCACGAGGCGAGAATAAGACGACAAGGCAGTGCGCGGCCCAAAGCTGTCCATTGCTGACAACACAGCCGCAAATGCCGCAGAACGGTGAGATCCCCGGACATCGGCAGGATCGGGGGATCCAGGACTGTGGAATACGCTTTTGCGACTGAGACATGAGGCACATAACACAGTTAACGCGGGCGAGGCACTGGCAGCACATGTCCACTGGGTTTCGGACGCTTGGCGGTCTAAGCTTGCGCTCGGAGCCGATGCGACATTGGTGCGCCACGCGCAGGATGTCGCTCCCTCCCCTCCTGCACTCCCTCAACTTGTCTCGACGAGAGACAGCCCGTGGCGACGTACACCGTCCTACAGTGGGGTGTCCGTGCTTATACGGCTGCATGAACCTCGCTATCATTGGTAAACGGGCTACACCCCTCGGCTCGGCGAAAGCTGTCGCGTTCGCAACGGCACGCAGTACCGTCGTTCACGGCACAGAGTTTGCGCGGGAGAGTCGAGCGGCACTCCTCATCGGACACCGTCACGATCTTATGTCGCCTGACTCGACTCGCTGACAACCTTGCTCCCTAGGTCTGATCGCACCCTCTTCCCCACAACGATGACAAACCACTCCGTCCTGCTTACTGTGTCAACTGCGCCGCTCACAGCAGACAGACGGCTTACACGGTCACGAGATCTACTGACGAAGCCACCTGTCCGTGTCTGCGAGATGCTGTCCTCTCTCACTCCCGTGAGCAGCTACTCCCTAAATCGCCCGGCCCACACACTGGGGCCGTGTAGCTGCCGGCGTTCGCGGCCTGCTAAGGCTGCCGGCACCACCGCAGGGGTATAACAGTAGAGCTCGCAGAAGACGGGCTCCCTCTCCGTCCCCTCGGGTTCTGGCTCAGGATTAGCAGTAAGGATGGTTCGCCTCAGCGCCTTCTTCCACCCTGCTGCGGTTGCCCTGCTCGCTGGCGTAGCGAACGGACACGACCAGGGTCACCACCACCCGACAACCTCCCTCTCGGCCTCGCCGACCACGAACCCCAATCCTCCTGGCCCCATTGTGGTACCTCCCCCGCCGCCTCCCGACAAGATCTTCTCGTACCCGCAGCCCGCGCTGCCTCAGCGGACCGCTGCGCGCGACCCTTCCAACTGGAAGCTGGACAAGCACAAGAAGGACAGGCACTACGGCGACAAGACTCGGCGCTACGATTTCAATCTCTCGTACGCCGCTGGAGCGCCCTCCGGCTTCCATCGCCGCCTGACGACTGCGAACGCGCAGTTCCCTGGCCCGCTCATCCAGGCGAACGTCGGCGACACAATCCAGGTCAAGGTAACCAACGACCTGGATGAGCCGCAGGCTCTGCACTGGCATGGGTGAGTAACTTCTGCTTGGTGTGTCACTGCTCACGGTCAGTATCCGCATGGAGGGCACTCCCTACAACGACGGTCCGCCCGGTATCAACCAGTGCCCGATCCCGCCCGGAGGCAGCTACACGTACCGCTTCAAGGTGTCGCACTTCGGGACTTACTGGTGGCACTCGCACTACGGTGCGACGATGGCTGATGGTCTCTACGGCGCAATCGTGGTGCACTCGCCTGAAGACCCGATCAAGTCTGATGCCGACGAGGTGCTCTTCGTCTCGGATTGGTACGACGACCAGAGCACCACCATCGTCGCTGGGCTCCGCGACACCAAGGTCGGGTACCGCGGCATGCCTATCCCTGGCATTCCGGATGCGGTCCTGATCAACGGCCTGGGACAGACGAACTGCTCCCACGTGCAGCCCGGCGTGGAGTGTACGCAGAACGAGGCGCACGTCGTCGAAGCCCGGCCGGGGAGCAAGCTCCGCCTCCGCCTCATAAACCCCGGTATGGAGGCCATGATCCGCTTCTCCGTCGACGGGCACGTGCTCCGGGTCGTCGAAGCGGACGACACGCCCATCGAGCCTCTGCACATGCACGAGCTGGACATTGCCCCTGGCCAGCGCTACTCGGTCATTTTGGACCTGGACCAGCCCGGCGCCGCGTACTGGATGCGCGCGCGGATTGCTGCGGCCTGCGTGCTCCTCGGGCGTGAGCTGGAGACCAAGGCTGTCCTCCGCTACACGGGGCGCGAGGGCGGGCCGACCAGCGAGCCCTGGCCCGACCGCGCGGACAGCACGGCGCCCTGCGTCGACATTGACACCAAGTACACCGTCGTCCCGCTTCAGCGCGAGAAGCTTCTGAAGCCCGTCGCCTGGGGCCGCTTGGACAGCGCAGCCGGCGAATTTCTCGATATCGCGACCGGGGCCAAGTTCATCGGATTCGGTTTCAACAACGTGACGTACATCAACTACATCCAGGACCCGGTGTATCAGCAGGTGCAGGAGGGCCGGCCGCTGAACACGACCCACTTCGCGCACCTCTCCTTCTCTGGCGAAGGGTCAGCGGATCTGCTCTTGAACCAGCTTGACGCGGGCATCGCGCACCCCTTCCACCTGCACGGACGGCCGTTCTCAATCGTCGCCCGTGGAAGCGGCAACATGACGCTCGAGGGACTCAAGGACGTGGAGCTGAACACGACCAACCCGCTCAGGAGGGACACGCTGCACCTCCCCGTCAGCAGCTGGGCGCTACTGCGTATCCCGCTCGACGACCCCGGCGTGTGGGCGATCCACTGCCACCTCGGCTGGCACCTCGCAAACGGGAAGTTGGCCGTCATCGTCGTGCAGCCCGAGAAGCTGAAGCAGCTCCGCCAGCCGCGCGAGTGGTACGGTCTCTGCACAGGAGACAAGGCGGAGATCGGACCTGCGAAGCGCGACTCCGACGTTTCCGACGAGGCTGGGCCGGCCGGCGAGACCGGCGAGGCCGGCGAGGGTGATGACTACACCCCGCCCCAGGCGCGCAGGTACGGGGAGACTCGCACTGGGTAGACGTCAAAATCGGAACGGGTATCCAATGACAGAAAGGGCGATTCGAAAGATAACAGATACCGAGTCCGGAGATCGCCTACAGATCGCCCTCGCGCTTTTTCCCTGGCTCATTGTCTGAGATTTTCGGGCCTGGCCCAGGATGGCTTCGGAGGCTGATGTGCGCCTCTTCCCGGGACACTTTTACGTAACTCTAATGTGGATTAGACTTTGGACTGTGAACTTTGTAATCACGGGCGATGAGATCATAATCAACTCTCGCCTGAAATTGCTTCCGCTAATACTCAACTTGTCCGAATGCTTTAGATTAGAGTCCGAATTCGTAACTCACCTCGCCAGCCGTCGACAGCATGGGTGCAAGATTCACAGAGCAGACGCCGTTTCGACCGCACCACGTCCGAGCTCTTCGTAGTGCGCGAGTGCATGCGTGCGCGGTGCGTCATGCATACTCTCCCCTTCACACTGCACCAATGATTATCGCAGGGCGCAGCGTAGGGAGATGCGGAAGCATTCCGAATGCGATGAGTGACCACCAGCCTCGGACGCAGCAGGCACCGAACGTTCCCGGCTGGCATCGTGCGTCGGCGGCGTTCGCGCCAGCGCTCCACAACGAACTAACAATGTCAGCTGACGATGACACCTGGGTATAAGAACCCATGGGCCCACAGGGGACCATTCCCGTCATTCGACAAACATGCTTAGGACACTCACTACGACTGCTGCTCGGTACGTTGTGTGCATGCATAGCGAACGAGTGAAAGCTAATGGACAGCTCCGCGCGCACTTACGCCACTTCTGCGGCTCACGCCCCAGCGGGCCAGATGACCAAGCCGAAGCGGTCACTCACGTACATGGCCTCTCTGCTCGGGCTTGGCTTCGGAGGCTCTTACGCCGCCCTCCGTATGGCCTTTGGACGCCCGCCGCCCCCGCTCGTCCGCGCCGTGCCCGAGCATCCCCGCGCTCGCCGCGTTATCGCATAGACGTACAGCCTTCGGACTTCTCCGACCGCCGAGCGGACCAAACATCATTCACACGACCACACACTCACTCCCACAACTTCCACTTCATCAACTACAACTTCATCGCACAGACCGCTACACTTTCTCGACCTCAGCATCGCACCACCTGTGCAGAACCTTAGTATCTTCGTTGTATACAGACCAAATCACGTTCACTTTGTACAAACTCGCTTCCCGGCGTGGGACGGCTTCCACGCATGTATGCATTTCGCAGTTCTCAGCACACGAAGGTCGGTCACATGACGTTCAAGACGGCTGCGCTCAAGCCATCGCGTCTGGACTTGCGCGCCTGCGCGCCATCGCGTCGCGCATAGCTCCTTTCAGCAGAAACCGCGGTAGCCAGACCTCGGTTATCAGCGCTAAACGGCGGCTGGCATCGGTTATCAAGGCACACCGTTTGTTCTCTACTTTCGGCAATCATTGCGGGAGGTTATGCGTTACTCGTCTGTCTACTTGCGGCTGCTGTGATGGGAGAGACGGGAATGGGGAAGGGAGCAGGAGAAAGGTAGTGCAGTTGTGCGATGGGGTGGGGGACGCAGGGATCGAGAGCGCCCCAGACGCCCGCGACGCCCCATGCTGACGATGAGACGGTGGCGCTCTTGGTGAGTCGCTTGTCGTTTATGAACGGCTTGTCAGTCGAGCATTGCCGACACCTGCAGACTGAGAGGATGAACCGAGGCAACGGCAAGAGGCTGGAAGTATGCGAAGGCGACAGGGTGCATAGGCGACGGCGATGCGATATCGTGAGAAGCAATGTCAGTGGGACTCGAGACGATCGTCCGTCCTTCCCGCGTCGAGGACAAGAGCAGGAAGAGACTCAACGAATAAGGGGGCAAGGCAGCGAGCCCTACTAGACCGTACTAGGTGAGATGTGACACTGGAAGAAGGACCCGCGTTTGGGGTGACCGGCTGGACAAGTTCGGACTGATATCCGAGTTCGTCGACCTCGTCAAAACACACTCATCAACTCCCCAATCAGTCTCCACGTCTCGTATGCATGCACTGATACCCGAGTTCTTGTCTTTGCATTCGGCCCGAGCTCGTCCCGAGCTGCATGAGCAGTGTGCGCGCTTAAATCGAGGCGTTGGATGCTTGCAAAGCCGGAAAGAGTTGTTGCCCATGTCGTTGCCGGTTGAGCAGAAGTTCGAAATTGACAGCAGTTGAAACTAGCCGCCCGGTCCCTGGCTCTTGCCGGCCGAACAAGCTTTGCACCGGTCCCACCGGTCCGTGCCTGGATGTATCCTGGAACAAGCTGTGTGGCGTGTCGGAGCAACATTTTGGGCGCCGGCTGGGATGTGGTGGGGGACTAAGGCTTACTGCGAGCTGGTTTATGCGTGCTGGCAAAGACTCGGAGAGTTGGGTGGGGGAGCGGCAGGAGCTGTAGAGCGGAGAGAACGAGTATGGGAGGAGGACGGCGAGAGCTGGCGTCGAAATCACCCCGGAGCGGACATCGGTCGGGGCCGCATGGTGCCGCACGGTGCACGGGCGTGTGCGCTCCGCACGCTCCGCATTCCAACTCAACTCCCAGGTTTATCCGCAACGTAGCAATCCCCTATCTTGCGCGGACCCAGCGCGCAGCGCGCAGAATGGGCATCGGGATTGCCAAAAGTGGGGGAACCTGGTTGCCTGTCGCGTGGCACGACGTCAAGGGGTGGGGGAGTTCAGCCATATTGCACGTTGCATCATAGGCATCTCGCCAGAGACAAACGCAAGCCGGCCCAATTTCGAACTTTTTCGGGACGTTTTTCGATTTTCCAAGCCCTCCCCCAGCCCACCATCGTCATGGTTGCATGCCGCGTGCACGCGACGGCTTCACGGGCGCCATGTTCCGTCCCGCGCACGAGGCTGCGCGACTTTCGACACAAAACGTCGATTCAAATGTCGCCTCGCACAAAAGAGGGAGAGGATATAGACGAGACTGGCTCGCGCTCGCGCTAACGCTGACATAGACGAGAGAAAGGAGTTCGCCTAAAGCAATGCCAAAGAGATTGAGAGGAGAAACAAGCTCGCGTGAATGCAACTCCTGACGCCACGAGTGACAACTCTACTTCGCGGGTGACCCAGGTTTGAATGTATCGTGCACTCGATGTGCGTCGCTGTGGCTACCTCTCTGTTGCATGTGCTGAGCATCCGGGCAGTGGCTGGGAATGCATGTTTCATGGCTTCCAGTAAACTGGGCGCGAGAGGGCGTTGAGAGACGTGAGGCGTCCCCTCTCCGTTGAAAACTGTGGACCCAACGTCGCATTCGGCAATCAGTACCACTTCTGGACGGTTATCAGCACGATTTCTTCTTCGTCTCGAGCTAGCATCGATGTCATTATTGCCTCGGGCCGAGGCAGAGAGTCTTACGGTTGCGAACAGCTCGCCAAAAGCAACAAAGAAAGCTCTAAGCGCCACAGTTCCAGGCTAGATCGCCGGTGAGTGAAGTCACATTCCGCACCCCCGCGCGTTCGCGCATTCTCCGACCCGGACTTCCAGTCGGCAAGGAATTGGTATCCGATCGATTGTGCGGGCTTGGATCTCGGTGTGGACGCTCTCGTTTGCGACCCGCGATCTAACGAGCCGTACCGGCGGCCCCAGTGACGTCGGCAACGTACCCGATGCAGACTCGGGCTCCACACCGCCAAGGCCCGTTCACAGTGCCCTCGTTGAGCAGGGGCAGGGTGATGCGCCGTCTGCGCCGGTCTCAGTGGCATTCAACGCCATCAGTGACTGCACGCGAGGCATGCGGGTATGCGGATGCATGCGGTGCGCTCATTTCAAAAACAACAAAGGTGGGGTTGAGCGGTGTGCATGCTCCGGTCTGTTGTTCTCATGATCGAAGAGATGGGAGATCCGGGATGGGGGAGATGAGCTCGAGGCTGTAGAGTTAGCACGGACACGTAGCGGGTAGCGCGGGCAGTAGTGTCTACTTCGGACGGCGAGAGCTTCGATCGCAGGTCAGCAAGCAAGCATAGCCAATCCCCCATCTGCGATTGCAACAGCGGCAAGGAGTGTTGACCGAACTTGCTGCGGCATCCTTATCTGCAGCCAGTGGGGGAATCGGCTCGGGGGTGGGCAAGCGGTGACGCGCGGTACGACCGAGGATTATGCGGATCCCGTGATGAGAGCAGTGACGCTGAGCCCACCGCTACTGCTCGCGTCCCCCTCCTTCCCCTTGCGAGATCTTGGATTGCCCGTTCCGCAGCAATGTGCGGCTGCTCGCTGTCCTCCTGACAGCCCAGGGCTCCTGACTCCCCACGCATGCCACTGATAAGTGGGTGGCCGCTACCCTGGGCAGTCTTGTGGGGCCTTCTCCTCACGGAGGGCGGATCGTGGGAGGATGCAGGGAAGGGAGGAGCACGGTGGCCACTGCCGCCGGCTATAGAATGCCGATTTTCGAACCCGACAGTCACCGTGCCTCGTTTCCCCTGCACACCCTTGCTCTCGTTGTCCGGTTTACTTGCCGGAGGAACGCATGCGCGCACCCATTCATCATTTCCAACACGCGTCCATGCCTCTTTCGGCGGCTAGTGCTGCAGAGGAGCCAAGTTGAGGACGTTTTGGCGAGCTGCATGCTTCGCGTAAAGCAGGACTGTGAGCCGAGGACGAGAAGAGGGCGCGTAAAGCTCGACACGAGCGAAGGCGAGCTAGAAATTCATGGTCGGCTATCAGTCTTGCTTGATGACTGAGGTTAGTGCTCACGAGGATGTGGGGCACTGCGGGGCTGTGGTCTCGACTGGTCTAGTGCTGGGTCTAACGGAGGTGGGCATTTGTGGGGTTGCGCCATGTCGATCTGGGGCCACGGCAGCGAGAGGTTGAAGCTCTTTCGACTTTCGGTGGGGGGCACAATGCTCACAATGCACAATGTGCGCACTTGGCTGACGCGACATGAACGCGAAACTGTGCGGACTGACGTTTGTGTACCAGCGCAGTGGACCACCGGTCACCGGACTCCGGTCAGTGCCTCGGACTTGCGCGATCCGGTAAACATTCCCACAGCTTAGCAAGCCGCGTTCATGCGCTACGCGTGAGCCAGGAATGCAAACATCTCGTCACGAGTGCACGCGCGTGAACGCATCCACGCTAGGACAGCTCGGCTCATTGCGTTGGTGTCGTGATGGCAGGTGTGGGAGTGGTGAGTGAGGCGATCAATCGAAGATGGCGCCCGTTATCTAAATTACGATGAGAAGTGTCTGAGCTCGTGGCAAGGTGTTCATGGGCTGCACGCATATATGAAAGACCACAGAGATTCATCCCGTTGGCCATTGCGAAAGACCATAAGACACAAGCAGGGGACGTCGTTGGTGACTAGGTGTCGTCGCCTATCTCCCATGACAATCTTCGTCTATCAGTTTGCACTTCCAGCATCGACTCGACATCGTCTCGAGCTCCTCAGTACATGGAATACGCGAACTATCTCTACCTGTTTACGCGACCGGGATCCGGAATGCATCTGGTGTTGATTTACGCGAGTGGCTCAGCCATTGTTTACGCAGAGGAGGCCAGGAGGGGGGCCGGTTAGAGCGTCTCCGGAGGTTCCGATGAGAGGAAATGCGCAGGGTGGGTCAGGTTCGAGAGGGCAGGGCGTGGGCGGCGTGAATGGGTCACGGGGCCCAGCCGCGGAATGCGCTCTGCTGCCCTGCTGGGCGGCGAGCGGAAAGAGGCGTGGGAGCTGGGCGGAGTGACGCTGTTCCGGCTCTAAGACCGGGCGACCGGAGCCTGGTGCCCGGTGCGCATACTGGTGGGCCGGAGCATGAACCGGCCCCGCGGCCCTGCATCTGCCTCGGGTCTCGAGAGCCTTGAGGACCGTCCCTCGCCTACTTTCTCTGCGATGCTTGCCGTCTCGCCTGCACGACTTTCTTGTATCCCAGCTCGGCAGAATGTTGCCATTCGGAGAGGCTGGATGGACGTAGAGAAGCGTAAGCGATGACATCGCGGAGGGGAGAGGCGAGCCGGTAGGTACAGTGCAGATGTGTTTGTATCTCGCATCTTGTTGCGAGGTCTCTGACCATGCGAAGTGTCGCCTGCAAGTCTGCTTGGCATCGAGTCGTACACAATGCAACACCCGTCTATGTAGTTTCTAACCGTGCCCAGCGCATGCCGCTGCGATTCGATAGAGCACTGGCGACACTGTTGGTAGCGAATGGCCGGTCGACAAGCTGGCGTCCAATTAGTGACTAACCATTCGTTGATCGCCTGACATGCCGAACTTCGGTTCCCAAAGTCTACCTCTACACGAATAGCGTTCCAGAAGGCTGCAAGCACCCTCTATAACCTTCGCCAGACCTCGTTATGGTTGGACAGAGGCGACGAGAAGTTTCGGCTATCTCGACGTTCTAGAGCAGTGCCGCGGCAATCTCTAACGCTCGCGAATGCCTCGCTATGTTATTCGCTTGCGCTCGTCTCGAGCTTGAGAGGTTTTGCATACTAGCCGATCTGCATGCCAGACACAAGCTATGCACCAGATGCGCGACGCGAGGGCACGGCTATGCATCGTGTTTGCGCTCGGCATGAGACGTGTGACGGCCAGGGTGGCGTGATGAGCGTGCCCGAACAAGTGGAGCGGTGGAGCGGTATGTGCAACCCTGCCTGAACTCTGTTTTGGTTCTATGTGCCCAATTTGGCACGGGGTGCGCCGCTTTCGGCCTCTTGCGCCGGTATACCGGCACGCAGAGTGCGGGGAAGTGTCTGCGGGAGAAGAAACCCGAACTCTGTCGTTGACGGCCAGGGTCCCCCTCCCCCACCTGCTCGCTATCCTCGTCGAGCTCGATCGCAGCCCGTGCCCATGTCCGTGGCTGTGGCCTGAACACCGGTCATGACCACCGAGACGAGATGTTGACACGCCGACACGGAGAGTGTCATCTGACGGCGTGCGAGTCTCGTGAGTCTCGTGAGCCTCGATCCGAGAGTCGAGTTCGAAATTAATGAACTCGCGTGAATGTCAACACGGACGCCGTCCAAGAGTAGCAGTGCAGAAGGACAGAGGTACCGACGATTTCGAATCCGACAGGCGAGGAGAGCGAGATGGAAATGATCTACATACCGTTCATGGAGGTCTGCGAGCGTTCCTGGCCTGGCCCCGCGCAGGCAGCGCAGGCAGCGCAGGGAGCACATGCTTGTGTCGCACCTGCACCGGGGATACAACGCCTGGCGCGGTCAAGCGAGCCACGACCCGGGCGGCGGAGGCCGCGTGTCCGAGTCACATGGACGCCGACACGGGTCGGGCGGGGCAGGCTGGGTTGGCCCCGCGCAGCACACAACTTTCGGAAAACTCAGACAGTGCCGGGCTGCGCTCCGTTCCTGGGTCGACGGAGGTCCAGGAAGGAAGACCCGATGACATCAGCCCTGACGATGCCTGATGTCAGCCGGTGTGGCCGCTGCTCTCATGCCCGGAAAACCGTCAGGGCGATCGCCGACACTTGACACCGGCACGCCGATCCCTACCCTTACCTCCGTTCACGCATGTCCGTTGTCGCATCTCCGTTTTCGTACTATCGTCGTTCGAAATGAACCGTCCCTTTCCAAACCGAACCCGGCGTCTGCTTCGTACCTCGGCACGTAGATCGTCGGGACGAGGCATTGCATAGCGCAGATGCTAACCTCGCGCCGAGCTCGTGTCGATCTCTTCCAATGTGGATTGATGCCGAGCTAGACCGTTCACTGATCGACCTCGGCTCGACCGAAAAAAGTTGATGTTTATCGGTGCTTCCTGTGCGCAAGAAGCCGAGCTTCGAAAATCTCTATGCGCGCGCGACCCTCACCTCGCTTGTAGACTCTCTGATGCGCTCATTCCAGTACTACACAGCTACACTTTACGCTTAGCTCGCCTAACCATCATGCACATGGTATTGACTGAGTGGGCGCGATATGAGTTCATTGCATTCATCGCCGGCGCCACACCACGCCTGTCCTCGTCTACGCCACATGTCGCCATTGCCGGCTGGTGATCAGGATACACTCTTTCTTCGATCTTAGACGAGCTCGGTATTCTTCTCTAGCTAGGCGATGAGACTCGTTTCTCTCGTCTTCAGAACTGGCGAGGTCGTGTCGATCCTTCCCCGGTATATCGGCATGCATGCAAGCTCAAGCTCGTCCACAGTCGGTACCTGGATGCATACTCCGTCTGTTCCTCAGGTTCCCCCGGGAGCCCCCTTGGCGTGCAAAGCCTTATCTTCTGCGACTCGTAAAGCGCGGCATCTAGCGGCACACTGCGGCATCGGCGCGCGCCGAGCTGCAACAAGCTGAGTAAGCCGGCGCACACCTCTGGCAGCTGACCATGATGCGGCGCATGGCGGTGCGCCGCCCATTCTTGGTATTACCTCGTCTCGCGGCTGGGCACTTTGGCGGGGTAAGGGGGACAAGGCGGGGCGGGGCGGGCTCCGCCGCCGCCGTCCCGAGCGTCCGAGGCGTTCAAGGGGTCCGAGATCTTCGCTCGCCTCTAAGCCAGCGGGAAGAATGCCGAGTACCGACACCCGGGCCGGCGATGGCGCGCTAGGGACGGAGGGGAGGTCGCACCGGCGACATACGGCCGTTGGCCGGTAGGGTTGGCAGGGAGGGTGGGAGACTTTCCGACCGACCGGTACTTCACCTCGCCAGATCAGGATACGCGTAGAATGCCGACCTGATGCTCCGGATCAAAGACCGGAGCTCGCGTTCGCCTGCTAATATGCTTCTCGCGAGATGAGTTCGCGAATCCAAGTGGCCGATGCATCTCGGATTATGTGGAGTCGGCTGCACCTTTGCTCTCGTCTACTTTGCACTGCCCTCGTCAATGATGCAGAGATTCGCATATCAGTCGTCCGTTCTCCAGGCAGACAAGGCAGGTTCGGCTCAGCCGATATCAAGTAGCAGTCACCATGCCACAGAATGCCGATGCCATCCATCCCTTGTTTCGGGCCATCGCTGCGCACGTCCCGATAGAACACCCGTGGGAGACATCGTAACTAGCGAGAACTTCTCCGACCCCTATAAGTAAAAGTTATGTGCACTTCGTCACTTTTCCTAATGCTTCCGCACGGAAACAGGTGTGGGAGAGTGTGAAGTTGGAGCAGGCATCCTCCGACCTCGAAAACAAAAGTGTATTTAAATCGTTGAGATGTGTTGATGCCGCCGAATAGCATCGGGCGTGGGAGAGCTTCACACCAGCAGAGGCGTCCTCCGACCTCGAGTATGCTGCTGAAAACATCGTCAAAACATGGTCAAAACTTGTCCTCACGTGGTAAGCTGCTGGCATCCTGTGGTGAGCGGTTATGAGCAACAGATAGATGCACCTCGTCGAGGTCTCATGCTACCAGTCAGGCCATGATCCCATTGTCCAGCTATGATCCTAATCTATGCATTTCTAACATCCGACAAGAGGACTAGATGTAAGGAGGACCGAGCTGTTTCCTGAACACGGTCGAGAGAGCCTCGACGACGAGGAGCAGGACACCACCACCCGGGGCGAGACGGAGCACCTTGGGCGCGAAACCCTTGTAGAGCGCACCGACACCCTCCTCGCGAGCGATGCGGAAGAGCGCGGGGTAAGTCCACTCTCCGGTGGCGTGGAGCTGGAGACGCGACTTGACGACGTCGAACGGCGTGTTGAGGACAGTTCCGACGAAACCACCAATCGTACCGGCGATCAGGTTGTTGATCATCTCAGCCTCCTTGCCCTGCGATGTTAGCTTCGCGGTTACGTGCGTTAAGCTCTTCGGCCAGCAAGAGCCTAACTGTCCGCACGTGCGAACAGCAGAACCGGCCGAGCTCAGCGGACGCTCTCGGTGGAGCGTACCGCAACAACAGCACTCACCTCAGCCTTGGGCAGGAGGGACTTGACCTGGAAGATGGATCCGAAGTAACCACCGTTCCACCAGACGTGGCGCCAGAAGGTCGGCTCCATTCCCTGGTAGATACCGAGGGGGCCCTTCTGGGCAATGACCTTCTTGACAACGTCCATCGGGCCCTTGTAGGTCGAGTTCTTGTCCTGCATACGGATCTTGACGAGCTCGAAGGGCGTGACGAGGAACGACTCAGTCGCTCCCGCGGCCATACCCGTCAGCATGGCAATGGGCTGCGTCGTCTTCTTCTTGCCACCGTCGGTGAAGAGGTTGCCCCACCATCCGTTGGCAGCGAACTTGACCGCACGCTTCGGCGCCTCCATCAGGAGGGGAGACGCGATACCGCGGTACAGACGGCCGACGCTGCATGGTCAGCTTCACTCCGCTCATTCTGGTAGCTGGAGCTCTCGGACATCGAGGCTTAACAACAGCATTATTGCACTTCCGGCCTGTTCGGGTGGCACGAGCCGCCATCGATAACCCAGAGTTTCGAGCAAGGATAACAGCCCTCGCTGTGATTGGCGCGCTTATTGGCCCCTCACTCATTCCCGCAGGCAATGGCCGCACAGACCGGTTGTCTCGTAAAATATCGAGTGGGGGTACCGCGGAGACGTGCTTTCCAGACGTCGCGCCCAAGGAACGCGCAGAAGCACGAAAAGTCGGGACCCGAGGCTCGAGGTGTTGGCGTGTCCAAATGTCCCGAGGCTAAGTTTTCGCACTCACCCCTCCTGCTTGACAATGTTCTTGAAGGTCTGAACCATGCCGGGAGGGTTCTTCGACGAGTCGAGCTGCTGGCGCGTCTTGAGCACATCGAGGGGGTAGAGCATCTGCGTGTTAGAAAGTCGTTCCGCGGAAAGGAAGCGTGCAGGCAGTCATCGTGAGGAATTGGTAGACAGTCTCGGTAGCGGAACGCTGTCGACGCAAAGGACCGGTCACCGGGCACGGAGCACCTACGAGCGACGGCCGTCGACTTGCAACCCGCCTGTACACCGGAATCCACTGAAGTGGGTTGTACAGCAGCCTCGGGAGGGGCGGTTTGCTGGCGGCGTGAAGAGTGCCGATGCCGTTCGGATCTTGACATAACCCACCGGCCCGGTGGCCGGAGCCTCTATTCGCCGCCTGCAGCACGCTTTACACTCACCAGCAGCTCAGTCACTCCAGCGATCGCTCCAGCCGCGAAGGTGTAGGCGAAAGGGAGGGCTGTCGGTCAGCAAAGGTCCTTTGCGGGAAATCTCCGAGAGGGTGACGCGGTGTCTCCGGGTCCCCGTCCAGCGCCAGTTTTGGCCGCCATCGAACAAGCATCGTTGGGTCTGCTCGACGGCTGGCGGCTTGCAGAAGTGCATGCTCCACTCCAACAACAGTTGAGAAGAAGAGATGAGACGGACGTTTGTCGAAACTGTCCAGATCTAGTGCCGCCGGCTTGCGGGATCAAGGTTGCCGGAAGGGGACCATGTCGGAATGGAAAAGACGGTGAGGAGGGGAAGGTTGATCGCCGGAGATGTAAAACTCACGAGCGGGCTTGTGGGGCACGACGGCGCCCTCGGCGGCAGTCTTGGTAGCCATGATCGACGGGGACGAGGAGTGGTGAGTTGTCGAGAGTCAAGAGGCAAAAGCAATATTTCGGGCCACAGGAGCGGTCGAGCGACAAAAAGACGGCAGCGCGGGGGCGGGGAAGGTACGGTACGCTGGTGGGCGCTTAAACCCGTGATTCCGTTCACCGAGCGCCCGGATATATCGTGCCCTCGATCGCTTGCTTTCTCCACCTCATTCCGGAAATGTACTCCGCACTCCTCTCTTGCATTAGACTCTCTACTCAATCCATTCACTGACAATTGCAGTGAGTATGCGATCAAGCATGTCACGTTGACCAGGCTCAGTGCATAGTTACGATCTACAACAGTTTGGCTTGATGCCCGATGAACTTGTGGCCCCATTTATCGCCCAGATCCGGAGCCAGCAAATCACAGTTGGCGAATGACGCCTTATCTCCTAATCCCAACCGTTGGATGACAGCCCTCAGCGCTCGGGGTGGCCCTCGGCATCGACCCACTCGAAGCAGCGCTCGTGTCTAGAGATCATTGCGACCACTGAGGCTTCGCGACCAACTGTGACTGCAGAGTGCGCAGAGGCATCGTCTGCGCCCAGCAGCTTGTGACGCTCAATTGCACGCTGCTTGTCGACAAGCAGATCGTAGCCAAGTACGTGTGGACCGTTCATGGCGAACTCGACGGCGAGCTCGGTGGCGTAGACGCTACCTCCTAGGTCCTCGGCAAGGCAGGGATAGATTTCCGCCTCGACAGTAACGGAACGGTGCAAGATGTGGAAAGCTCGTTCGAGGTTGATCCTAGCGATGATCTCAGCTGAGTCTGCCTTCCAGCAGCGATCGTCGAAGAGCACCCGCCCCTTGCGTCGCTTGTTGTCGACGAATGCGACTAACCACGAAGGCAGTGTTCCCGCCGAACGGATGATAACAGAGTAGTCGAAAGCCCGGAAATCGGCGAGGTCGAACTCTCATCGAACAGGACGATGAAGTTCAGCATCGAGTGACGACGGGTTTTGTCGATGATGGCGACGATGTCGTTTGGTCTGTATGGCGACAGTGTGAAGCGCCTCGACGGAGATGGGGGAAAGACCATTGGCTTCGGCGGCAAGGAGCTGATCGACTTGGCTCCCTTCGATCGCGGAGCCCTCCTGCGTGAAGGGCGAGTGGGGTCCTGCGTGAAGCGCGAGTGGGGCGACCAGCGGGCAGGGTGTCTCGATCAGACGCTTGTTGCTGGTCTTGAATGTCAAGCAATGAGTCGATTTCAAGTTTGCAGAGTGACGGACTTCGGCGGGACGAGGATTGTTCCAGCACCTCAAACTTGCGCTTCTTGTTGCTGACGGGATCAGCCATCGGGCGTGCTCCCAAGCAACGTCAGATGATATGAGCTCCTGACCGCAGGCGATGTCGCTGAGGTAACATTCCTCGCAGCGCGGCTGAGGCTCTCCATTCGCTGGGTCAATGCGGGGCAGACCGTGGTCAACACACTCACTGCAAGGCAGAAAGCGCTCATCCCACCGGCCGAGCCTGTCGTCCCTGACGATGAGCAGCCAGGCTCCGAGGAGACGAAGCGGCGGAGAAATGCGGTCGAGCTCCTCCTGCTGCCTCTCGCTGAGGAAGAGGGTGGCGTCGATGGGAGGAGGTCAGGGAGGCATGGTGCTTCCGGACTGAGGTGAAGAGTGATGTGAGAGTCGAGAAAGGGCGACATCTGTGATTCGATATCTTCAATTCTTCAAGGAGGACGCCCGACGATGACACGGGAGGGGGTACGCTCATCCCCACTCGCAACTGATCGCCTTATCCTCGCGCTGACCTGATAGTTGGACTCATTCCTCAAGCATCAGCAATCCGCAGCTATCAGAAGACAGCAAAAGCTCTTCCGAGTGTGACCTATGAACTGCATGTCATGATTCGCCGCTCGGCTAACAATGAATATCGCCATACGCACGCACTCGACGCACTCAGTGCCTGGCACCCCCGTCTTCCTTGACCCACTGGGGGCGGCGCTCATGTCTCGAGATCCGCGCGACCGCCGTCACCTCTCGGCCGACCGTTACTGCCACCGTCGACGGCCACATTCCCCCAAGCAGCTGGCACTGCTGGTCGAGTGCCTGCTTCCTGTCCACGAGAAGCTCGTGTTCCAAAGTGCCCGGGCCATTGAGGATAAAGTCGGCAGCTAAAGCAGTTGCGTAGAGACTGCCCTCACCATCGCTGTCGAGGCAACGATACACTTCAGCGCAGAGGGAGACCGACTTGTGGAAGATGTGGAATGCTCGCTCGAGACACACGCGAGCCGGCCACAGGGAACTGTTACGCACCTGGCGGTCGCTGAACAGGACCCTCCCTCGGCGTTTCTTGTGGTCGACGAGCACGACTAGCCACGTAGGCAGGGTCCCAGGCGGGCGAACGAGCACGGTGAAGTCGTAGCGCTGGAAGTCGGACGCCTGGACGCTGTGATCGAGGTTGGCCTTGACGTGGATATCATTCGACCACGCAAGACGCCGGGCGCTGTCGAGGATGGAACGAACTTGCTCGAGGTTGTCCGGGATCTTTGAACCGTCCCCTGACATGCCTAAGGGCGCCACTGGCTTTGAGGGCAAGGGCGACGGTCAAGGGGAAGGAAGAATAAGGTTCGAGTTGGGGCTAGTTGCACAGCATGCGACCCCCCCCTACATGTCCACCTGCCTACTATGGGGCTGTCCGCGCGATCAGCTTCGTCGCTGCCTACATCCCTCTGGAGTTACCGGTGGCCGACCCCACTAACGTCCATCGGAACCTCACAGAAAAGGTAATGCACTCGGAAGTCATGAGTTCATCTCGCCCTACGAGCTGCTACAAACGTACAGGTGTGAACGCTTCCTGCCGGAGCTGCCGGTCAGGTCCAACGTAAACGACCATCGTGTCTGGAGATCCGCGCGACGACTTGGGACGTAGAGCCGACCGCAGTGGGCTTTGGCGGATCAGGCAGTCTGGCGGCGAGTGCACTAAGCTCCGCAAGAGAAGTCTCCTCATCGTGTACGGGGAAGTCTGGAGAGCTGCGCACGCAGGCACTGGCCAGGGCCGTCGCGTAGAAGCCGCCGCCTGCCGAACTCTCAAGTCGACCATACTGTAGTGGACCCCTTCTACGGTCACGCACCCGTTTAAGGCATCGAACACCCTGCGAAGGGCAAATTCGACGTGGTCCTCCCTCCCTGCGTCTTTGACGCGAATGGCCCTGGTAGGGCCCCTCGCATTGAACAGGACATGGGCCACCCTATTCTTGTGGTCGGCCGCAACGACTAGCCAAGTCGACGTCCGAGCACGAGACGGGGTGGCCACGGCGACGGTGAAGTGATTCCCCTCCCACTTATCAGCCCCAAAGTCGTTGTGAAACCCATCAACATAAGCAGCAGCCTGGCCTGGATCGTTCTTCTCGCTGATACAAGGACGGTACGAATGCGATCGTTGCTGTATCGCGGGTACCAGGCCAACGAAGAGGTTGAGGCTGTCTTCATGTCAATGGGCGCCGGTGCGAGGAGAGCAGGGGAGGAAGTACCCTCCATTGGGCCCGGTGTGTCGATCCCATTTACAGGGGATGAGTTCTGAGAAGGTGTCGGCGGGGTTGCCCGGGTGGAACGGTCACCACGTTTACCATGGCGCCAGCGAGGACGGTGTGAGCTGATGGCTGGGGGCACAGGGGCGGTAGGAGATGGAGTTGCAGGCAAGGGCGAGCTAAATTCCTCTTCCGACGGGGCCCGCTGGATGCGAAGGACTAAAGGTAGCTTTGTCGGTGCGGGACTTCCCTCACCATCATCGGAGCTCTTCTCGCCGCTGCCGTTTGCTTCCATCTCGACGTCGACGACCGTGTGGACTCCAGGAGTGCTGGAGGTCTCCGGCAGGTGAGCTGGGATTTGGGAGACCTTTTCCTCTGAAGTTTCATCTCCTCCTGATGGTTGGTTCAGAGAGTGACCCTCTCCGAGCGATGCCTTGTCAACGACAGGGTGTTCCTGCTCATGCAGGGGTGAGGGACTGTATGAGGAGAAACGGGAGTCTCCGAATGAAAGACTGGACTCGGCGGACGACAGACTAGACCCCTCGGATGTGAGACCAGGCTCCTCCGACGAGGCACGAGACTCTTCGGATAGTCTTTGAAGTTTAGTCGCCGTGAAGTCCTCTGACTCCTCGAGTTTCCGCTTCCGGGCTTGCGAAGTGGCTCTTGACCCAGGCGCAGTGTCGTCCACACCAGGCATCTGGTAGCCCGGAGCGCACCTCAGGTCACCGAGGCTGCAACCTTCGCAGTGCCGTCGCTTCATGCCCGGGTTGACTCGGTCGATACAAGGCAGCCGCTGCCCGGTACAATCGATGCACTTGATGGGGCGATGTTCCCACTCGCCCCGCTCGTCGCCGCCAATAAGGAGTAGCCAGGCTCCTACATGGCGAAGGGGATGAGGGAGTTGGTCAAGCTCATCCTTACGTGAGTCGTCCAAGAACTTCTCAGCGTCGATGGGTGGTGCTTTTGGCGACATCTGAGTAGTGAGTGATGGTCTATTGTTGAGAGAAGAATGACGGAGGTGGAGTGTTGGGCGCGGCAGCCTGCATCCGTTCACGCCCAACGGCGCCCTAGGCATTGGCATCTACGCACCCCCTTCCGCACCGGCTGGTCGCACTGAACAGGGCGCTGTTCTTCGTCGCTGATTCTGCACTTGATACATAGGACAAGACTCTCTCTGGCTCACCATTGTGGCTAACAGGACGATCATCTATGCCTCCTTGCGCTCGAAAGCCGTCGTCGGCGCCGTGCTCCTCATGGCCTCCCACTCGGTCTCTTGTCAAGAAGAATCAGAGCGTGCTCCTTCCTGGCCCTAGTGGCATCAATGACAAAGTGAGTCGGGTACCGCTGTCTGCTCTTGTTCAAGAACCACAGCGCGATAGTGGTGGCATGCACCCCGCCGTCCTCGTCGCAGGGTTCCGGGTGCGAAACGTCGTACCAGAATCCAGGTCCGTTGATAGTGGAAGCACGCTCCCGTGCGTCCCTCGGTTTTTCGCCGTGGCAGATGACGCCCAGCTCAGCGTTGAATATAAGCACTGCCCATGAGCCTCCCGGGGACCGCGGCAAGAGCACCTTGACATGCTTGCTGAGGGGGTCAGGCGGAGTGACATCTTCGGGTCCCCCTGGCAGAACAGGACGTCATACCTGTGCCTCACCTTGCGCAGGATTGAACGCACTTTCGGGAAGCCGTAAGGGGGATCGTCGTGCAGCGGTGGCCGTGCCGGGATAGGCGTCGACACTGCCCGAGCGCCAGATCGCATCAAGAGTGGGCGAGGGACTAGACTGCCGTTCGCGTGCGGTGAGCGATACCGCGACGGTGATGAGGCCCCTTCCTCGGCGCAATTGCGTGAGTGCATAGGAGGGGCGTACGCCATGGACCGAGGCATCGAGCGTTGGAGAGTCGGCGGAGCAGATCTCAATGGGCGGGAAGTCGAAGCGGCCAGCGGACTGGGCGGGAGAGCGGAGACTGGCTAGGTGGAGAGATTATCGACGTGATCACCATGGGTTGAGCTACTGCCACTACTCTGTAACTCGTCACTCTCGGTGATCACCGAGTAGCCGGCACGCGCACTGGGGTAAATTATGTCCCGGGAGCAGAGACTGACCGCATCGATGCCGGAGGGAGGAATCTCGTCTTGCGGGTGCCATTGCCACCGTCAGCTTGGGAGCCGTTCGTATCGTCGTCACGGTCGGAATCACCCTTCTGGCAGGGAACGTTGTTGTAGTGACAGTTCTGACAGTGGCCCATCACCCCTCTTTTCAGAGTGTTGGAATCGATGCACGGCCACTTCCCGCTGCATGCCGTGCAGGGTACATTTCGCTCACGCCAGAGACAGGTTTCGTCGTCGCGGAGCAGGATCAACCATGCCGCGATACGGCGGTTGTCGAGGGGTATCTAAGCGAGTTCCGCGAGTTGCTTTCCCCGCAGGAGAGTTACTGCATTCAACGGTGGTGGGATGGAAGGCATGTGTGGCGCTGGATGAGTGAAAGTGAGCGGGTCAAGCGTACGTTGACAGGAGAGGCTCGTCACATCACCGCATCATGCACATCTCTGATATACTTGGAAGATCAGCGTCCAGGCAGAGACCAATGATGACGAGACGCAAATGAAACATTTGACCGAAACTGACCCAAAATTATGGTGCTGGCGCCACTCCCTGAGGCGACCCAACAATCTGGGCCGCCATTATTCACTCGTCTTTGGGTGTATGCATGGGCAGGAGACAATGCATGTCATTCCCACCACGAATGTGCTGCCGTCTGCCAGACCAGCTAAGCGTTAAACGGCATGAGCTATAAGTGGGAGACACTTACGATCATCACCGGCGGAGAATACGTGAGAGACAGCTCCCCGAGGTCCAGAATGGTGTGGGGGAGCGTCGCATGAGGGTACCGGACTTGCATAGATTAATGTCTGAAGCGACAGCTACAACTCTGCGAGTGCATGTTCACCTCAAGGTCCATCGCTCTCCCCACTCCTTCCCCTCTTCCTCATCTGTCGTGCTATTACTCGGCCGCAGGGTACAGGACCGCCTGACGGCGGATCGAGACAGACTCGATCTCCGGCCACATGCCGCGGAGGATGTCCCGGTGCTCCTTCCTCGCTTGCTTGTCATCAATCGCGAAACCCCACCCATAGTAGTCGCGCCAGTTCTGGCTGACCCAAACGGCGAGCGCGGTGGCGAACACGCCCCCGTTCTTGCCCGAGAGGCCCGACAGCCTGGCGGCCGCGAGGCGGACGGCCCTAGTTGCCATAACGTCGTAAGCGCGGAGGAGAGCGTGACTGCCTTCGGAGGCGTGAATGCCGCTCTGGCGGCTGAACACGAGGACGAGCCACTTCCGCCCCTCCCGGGCGGGACGATTGCGACGTGAACCGCGTTCAGCTGCGCGGATCAGCTGTGCGCCAGCGAGGAGAGGATGATGCGCACGTGGGGGTGGCCCCAGCGCTCGGCTGCGCGCAGGATGTCGCGCACGTGGCGGAGAGTGTAGGCGTCCCAGTCGATAGGTTCCACATAGGAGAGGCTGCCGAGGTAGGCGCAGATGACGGGGTTCAGTGGGACTTGCTCCTCATCGGAGCCTTCGCTGGGTGTGTCAGAGCCGACGTACTGGTAGGTCCCAGTGGCGGGATCGTAGACGATAAAGGACTCTGCCGCATTATGGGGAGGGAGCCACGCGCCGGGCATGTTGCCGTAGGGGTAGTAGGGGTGGTGGGCGGCGTTGTCCATGGTGGTTTGGCGTTGTAAAGGTCGTTGACGAGGGTCTGGCGACGATGAAATGCTGAGCGTTGAGAGGCTTTCGAGTCGTTCCGCGTCCGACTGCTCGACGTGGCCCGGTGTCCTCGCGCTTGCACCTCTCGTATTCTCACATTCTCGCGCCGTGTGCACCACGCGCATCGCCGCCGTCACTGACACGCTGAAAGGCCAAGACCGAGACCGCGTCAATCGACCATCACACCGTTATCATCAGCGCAACACGCATTCGCGGAGCGGGCATGTGATGTGCATTAACTCTGATTCTACATGTTCTACGGCTGTCACGGTCGCTATAGAAGATGGATGGTCTTGTTCAGTCTATCTAGGGTCTTCTGGATTTTCTACGCGGTCTACGGTACGTCCTCGTCTTCCCGTCAATCTTCTCGCCCAGATTCCATGTCTACTTGCGGGGGTGGTAAAAGTCGTAGGTGCGGTCGTCTTCGCCGTTGCGGGGAGCGGAGGCGTGGCGGAGGGCGGGGTAACGCTTCTCCCTGATGTACTGCGTCCAGCTAGAGGGGCCCACGTGAGGAGGGGTAATGTAGCGACGGCGATATCTGGGGGGGCGGGGGATAGACTCCGGAAGCGCGTGGCGGAGGTTCATCAAGCCCTCCATCGCCTCCGGGCTAGTGACATCCTCCTTCGCCTTGCCCTTGAAGCCCCAAAGCCTGGCAGCGAGAGCGTGCTCAGCGCGGGCGGGCTCCGACTGCCTGACGACCTGGAGCGGACGGAGGGCCGCGAAGGCGCCGCGGTTGTCGGGGACGTTGACGGGGTTCTGGGCAATCTGACCCGGATGGGGCGAGCTACCGGGGCGCGCCAACGACTGAGGGGGCTGGACGAGTGCAGTCTCGGGGCGAGCAGAGATCCTGGCGGACGCGGGGAGCTGCTGCGACGGCTCGGCGTGTTGAGTCTGATGGCCGAATGTGTGCAGCGGGTGTCCGAAGTTCTTGGAGGGAAAAGTGAACTCGAACTTTTTGGTAGGTGGATTGGACTGCGTCGCGGAGCGGTCCTCTGCCGCGGCGAGCTTCTTCGCCTCATGCTCGCGGGTCTTCTTTTGAGCCTTCACTTTACGCGCGGTGAGGACCGAGCCATCCTGCCAGCCGAGCTGGAGCTGGGAAGCGCCGTCGTGCGGGCTGCGACGGGCCAGCTTCTCGTTTGCCTGCTGCAGGCTGTCCGCGGCAGGGCGCTTCATCTCGTCAGGCCGAGCCCTCATGTCTTCCCTGACGGCCTTCGTCTTGCCGGCGCCGCGCTGCTTGTCATCGTCGCGGGCGGAGCGCTTGGTCCCGGTCTTCAGCTCGGGGATGATGGTGTCCGCTCGGGCCGTGGCTGGCGCTTCATGGAGAACGGGAGAAGGGCGGGCGGGCGAGCCAGAGGAAGTAGATGGGGGAGAGCTGTCGTCAGAGGACGAGATGAGGTGCGCCGCAGTCGGGAGGTGCTCGCCTGCTGCGCGACGCTGAGCAGCGGAGGTGAGCGCCATCAGGATCATGAAGTGCAGCTTCGCCTCCAGGGGAAGCCGGGGCTCGTCGTCGGTCTCAGCGGGGTTGAGACCGGGAGAGGTTGTCTTCGGGAGGTTGGTGTCACAGTCGTTTGGGCCGGTCTGCTGGGTCATCATGCTCCGTGCTTGGGGAGTAGAGAGTTGGAGGATGATGGATTAGTGGGAAGAGGAATGGGACGACGTTGGGGGATTATTTGTGACCAGCGAGCTCCAGCATAGCACCGCTCCCCGACGAGGTGCGAGGGATGGAGCAAGGGGCCAAGTGAACTCGGTGGGAGCACAGATGGAGCCACACATGTGTGGGTGTCTCTTGCTTCTCGTGGGGCTGGCTGGGCTAGGCTCTTGGCGAGAGCATGGGGGAGAGAGTACGGCGTGCAGACCGGCGGCCGCAGCACCGCTCTCGCATCGTTGCCTGGTCTGGACCGAGCGTACGACTCGATGCATCTCGTGTGCTGTGTGGCCGGTCGTGGGAAGAACTGGAATCTGCAAGTGTCGCGGTCAGCGGGGGTCAGTTGAGTCAGTCGTCGTCACAGCGGGATGGTCAGTCCGACAACCCGTGGAACAATACCCACCGACGAAACCTTTCCTCTTCCATACTGCAAGCCTTTACGAACAATTAACCTCAAGCTCACCAAGGTATACAATTGCCTTCTGAAGATAACAACGACACACGCTCACACTCAGATCAGATCACACTTCCCACTCGATCGCCCAGTTGGGGCACTCGGCCCTGTACTCCTCGCGGGTGAGGAAGCGAATGCCGCTGACGACCTTGTCGACTTCGGCTGCGGTCCAGAACTCCTCCTCGGCAGGCGCGGGCGACGGCGCCGTCGCAGTTGACGCAGCGCTGGGAGCGAGGCTCAGCTCCGACACGGCGGTGGAAAGACTCGATGCGCCCGAATTGCTCGCAGCGGAGGGAGCGAGCGACGCCGTCGAAGCAGACATCGCGCTCTGGCACGAGTTCGAGCTGGCTCCAGCACGGCTCGGCGCACCTCTGCTGACGGAGCGACCCCCCGGCGCCGCGGGGACAGGGGTCGGCTCAAAGTTCTTCGGTATCTACCATCAGCCCTTCCTCCATTTGTGCAACTTACGCTCTTCCAGATATCTGCGATCGCGTCCCGACTCTCAGCGAGCTTGGCCGCCTTCTCCTCCTGCGTCATCGCGTTTGTGAACCCGGCGTGGTTCGCCTTGATCTCCGTCATGCCCACGATCGTGAACTTGATGCAGTGATTCTCGCGCATGAGCGCTTTCACGCCGCCGCAGCGCCACGCAGAAACGAGCCAGGAGTGAAGGGGTCGCAGCACGCCCCATTCCTGCCGAGTTGCTCTGTCGCCCTCGCCGCCGCGTCCCTCCTTTGCGCGCCGGGTCTGCTGAGCCTTCTGCCTCGCCAGACTCGCCGCAGTCGGCCTTGGAACGAACCCAGTGTTGGTCCGGGGCACGAAGGTCTTGGCCGTCTCTGCGTCCTTGACGATGAGCACGACCTCCTCCAGATCATCGGGGAGCTGGTCCCAAGTTGCCAGCTCGCCGAGGGGCACGTGCCGACCCCTCTCGTGGACCGTGAGGTTCACCACCAGCCTCCGCGTATCCGGAAGCATGGGGGCGGGAACAATCTTGACGGCCGTGTGCGTGTTCCAGGGCGGGATGGCCGTGAACACGACCGTCCGCTCTGTGCGTGCGACCCACCGACCCATGGCCGCTTGCGCGGGTCCGTAAATCCTCACAGTGTCGGGACGGAGGGACTCCATCGCCTCCCGAATGGGCGCGGGAAGCCACCAGCGCGAGTTACCCGAGTTGCGGCCCCAGTTATCCAAGTCGAGGACACGGGGCATGGCCTCGCGCTCGAGCCAGCGCTGCGCCTCGGCCCGGGCGGGGACGGAGGTGGTGCGCTCGACACGGAAGCGGAGGCGACGCGCCCGCTTCCCCCGGCTCAGAGCGAGGGAGGAGACCTCGACGCGCATCGGGTCGGCAGACGAGCGAGCCCCCCCAGTCGAGTAGACGAGGTGCGTGCCGATCAGAGCGTCGGCGCGCTCCTGCCATGACTTGTCGACGGATCTGAGCCGGAGAAGCGAGGCGAAAGGAGCCGAGGCGAAGATGGCATCGATGATGTGCGGGTACGACGGGGCCGGGATCGTGACTCGCGGTTCGGTGTCCTCCTCCTGCTCTGAGACGGAGGGCTTGGTGTGCTCGACGGGCGGCGATTCCAGCTCCAGCTCCACCGGGACGTCGTTCGACATCAGCGTCGGCGGCGGCGCAGTGTCGGGTGCCATGGTGATCAGTGGCCGGGTGGACAGTGCATAACAGCGATAGCAATGGATCCTGGACCCTCCTTCTCCTTAGCGCCAGGCCGGAGATGGATATCCAGCAGGTTCGGGCCGTGCATTGCGCGTGCTTTGCACCACCCGGCGTGCAGGCCGGCGCGTTGTGTTGTGCTCAGCCAGGGCTAAATATACCCACGCGCTCCCGTCTCCGGACCGTAGACCAGGAGAGCACGCGACTTACTTTCCCACGATCGCAGCGGCGATCACTCTTGACGGCGCGGTGCGAGAGAGTTGCTGCCGAGGCAGGAAACAAATTGCTGGCCTGCATGGCGCCGGTAATGCATATGCATTGCTTCAGCCACGGCGCCACAGGAGAGTGCGAGCAGGGATAGAGCAGGGGCACGGCGTTGCGCTAGTAGGGAGCAGCACTGCTCCGAGGGCAGCAATTAAGAGAAGTCCACCCGGATCCGTCGTCTCGCTCGGCACGCGTGCTCTCCGCCTGTGTCTCAGCGACCCTCACACCGCGCACGCCGCGCGCGCCGAGACTTGATCGCAGTAGGAGCTCCGAGCCACTCCGGACCAGTCCGAGACCCCAAGACCTCACTGGATGCAGACGGAGCCCTTATGCAATCGGCGCACGTTGCGCACGGAGCACAAGCCTGCCAACGAGACCGCCATGACCACCCTCACAGCACAAGCTGAAATGAAGCGACGACAAGCTTCGCAGCAATTCTACGCACCTAAGCATGAACAGGCTTCGACGCGCTGAGGAAACGCGTGGCCTGAGCTTGCAATTCAGTTACAAGAAGCTTATGGTTTCTCCACCGGTGTCCGTCCGTCCGTCCTCTGCCCGTTCGTCTCCGCTCCTCCTCTGCGAAGTAGTAGGACGCCCGCGGGCGTATGCAGCGTCGACTAAGTTTGAGCGGGGAAATATTCGGACTGCGCTAGGTGCTACGACCGGGCGATTAGACTTCGGACTGAAGTTTGTGCGGACCCGAGGGGAACCGGGGCTGGGAATGCTGAGAAGACAGCCCCGGACGTGGGATCGCGTGGGAGTGAGGTACGCTGCGAGGCACTGTGTTGATCTGCTCCACCTCCCACCTCAACAGCTTGTCCTGATGACCAGTCTGCCTTATTGCCTTATACCTGATTTCTGAGGCTGGCCGTTACTCGATTGGCTGTTTCTCGATTTCTGCGCGACTGTCGTTGCTGGAGCGTGCGTGCGTAGCGGCCAGTTTGCCGACGCGCAAGAGAGGTAGGGTGCCAGGGGCCCAGAGCGCGGGTGATCATTGGACTCCGGACGAAACGTCTCACGTCTCACATAGTAGTAAGTCTGATTCCAGCACCAGTTCCACCCGTTCCACCCGTTCCACCAGTTCCGTCAGTTCCGAATAAACTCTGGTGACATACTGGACCATGGTGCGTACTCCTCCTTGGTCTATTCTGGGTCCTTCCCCCCGTCCTGCACTTCTTCCTCTGTCCTCCGCCTCAGACAGGCCGTGGCTATGATCGCAGACAACCCACAGACAGGGCAGGGAGCGTGGGTCTGGATCCGGTACCGAAGTCTGTTTTACGGCAGAGAAAGCGGGGCGGTCTCACCGCTGATGAACATCAAACGGGCCGTCGTACCGTTGTCCTCTTCTGCGGGGAAGTCTGATGAAGAATAATGGCACATACAGAAGATCTGGGACGCGGCAAATGCGCAGGGAAGAATGCAGAAGGCCTGGGTCGTAGGCCAGACATCGATCTCGTCCCGCTCAGGAGGTGGACACCATCCACCCCTTGCGTTTAGATTTCGACAGATGCGTTTCGGCCTGCCTTCTCCCTCTTGCTATCCCTTCTCCAGATGGCGTTTCAGTCGACGTCGACGAGCAGGGCCGGCAGGTTGGAGGAGGTAACACGTAGCCGCACGGTTTTAGCGCTTCTAGTGCAGAAGGAATGGACACTGCTGGTCAAACACCGAGTGGTGCATTTAGCTTCTGTCTGTCACAGACAGGACGAACTGAAACGATCCTGACACACTTACTGCGCGCACTGCGCTCGCTGCGAGTGCTGCGATCATTCAAGATGCACTCCCTATCTCATGCAACTCACCAGATGTCGGCGTGCAGCTGAGCAGTCGCTATCACAATAGTTCCGTTGTCCCATGCATACAGCGAGGGAGCCACCATTGTTTGCATTGGACGGAAGCATCCGCAGCCTGAGAAGCAGAGGAGACGGACACGGCGTATTGGCTGGAATCACTAGCGTGGTCAGAACCGCGCCATCGCACAGACCCCGACGCCGCCGCACGCCGCCCTACGCCGTTCGCGCGCCGTCATGCGCCGTGGTACGCCGCCGGCCCCCTCGTACATTGATACTGGAGGAGCTTAAGGCAGTTTAGTGTGCGCCGCTGAGCGCCGCATCCGGCGCAGTTGTGGCTTGCCTTCATGTCTCGAACTCTAGACCACGCTAAGCATACAAATGCGCTCAGACAATGCGGAGATCGAGGAGATTTGCGGCATTTGACTCTTTCATCGTTGATGGGGACCACTCAGAGTCTACAGATGGGTGCGGCATGCGGCTGGCGCGGCATGCGGCTGGTCGTCAGGCGTCGCAATGTGTACGCATGCTGTGCCGTGGCGTGATAAGATGCGCATCTTCTTTCGCCTGTTCGCTCTCTCGACGACGGCGACGGGCCAACGACAGCGGCGAGAGGTTCTTCTTGGGGAGGGGGATCTCGGACTTTGGGGAACGGACACGTAAAAGGGAGACCGGTCGTCCAGTCGCTGATGCCATCGGACCTGGCGGTCCTGGCAGGCCTCGGAGACATCGGACCTGGCAGCAACTTTTGGCTTCAGACTTACTCGCCTTAGAGGCGTGATGCGGCCGTGTGTTGCGGACTGGCTGCTTCTGCGGGCTTCTGGTCTTCTCGCGCTCCTGAGCTCTTGCACCCAGCTTGGGGGATTAGGTTTGGCGGGCTTGCGTACCACTTTGATGGCGATCAGCTGTACAGTCCCGACATGTCCTTTCCAATGGTAACGTCCTCTGCGGCCATGTTGGTGTGCATGGCAGAGAACAGGGCGGGGAACGCCCCTTCATTTTCTTCATCTCGGGGTGCCTTTGTCAGTAAAGTGGAAAGGATCCGGATAGGCCGTGGAGGAGCAGCTCAGGAGGGGAGAGTGCGACGTCCACACCTTGTACGTTCCCGAGAGCGTTTAACGACCACGACCAGCGTCCACGTTCGCAGCAACCAACGACACTGCATAGTTGCACGCAGCCACGGTAATGGGACTGGCCACGATAGGCCGACACCGATCCAAGACAATGGATTCAGCCAGAAGCTTGACTCTCCCCGTGATCGTGGCTACATTGCGCGCCGCGGTACTGAGTTCACGATGGCAGGTGACGACAGAATGAGATCTCGTCCTTGCGCGTCCTGGGTGATCCTGGGTCATAATAATGCCGGCTTGAATATGAGCAATGAATGCACCCGCGTACCGCCCGGGAGGCGGCTGACGTTGAGATGATTCTCGACGAACTGTCAGCTGGCTGGTGAAAACGCTTCGTACCGCGTCGCTGATCGCTCGGGGGGTCCCTGCGCTATGCCCTATGCATACCTGGTTTTGAGCGGCAGAAGGGAGTATGCAACTGTTGCCTTTGCGTGTGGGTTGCGAAGGTGGCCAGCGAGGCAAGGTAGGCCGTGTCGTAATCCAGTTGCAGACCCGCACTCTGCGCACTCTGTGGCTCTTACGAGCGGGCACGGTGGGAAGTCAAGCAAGGTCTGGGTGCGGCGATGAGGGACCCTGAGAGTCGCCTTCGCTCGGCTCACAACGGTCGCAGGCAAGCGTAATCGTCCATGGCGTCCTGGGCCTGGCTGGACGCTGGAGGAGGTCGCAGTCCCTGAGCGCTGCTCCCCTGTCTCCCTGAAACCCTGACCTACCCACTCAAGCCCCTTTGCCCCCCCTGCAAGCTGCTGCCTGGCTGGCGACGACAGGCCATGCCAGCTCTCTGGCCGCATGCCGTTGTGCGTCGCCCTCATCGACGGCTCCCTTCCCAAGATTCTCAACCCTCGATCCTGCGTCCTGGCCACTAGACTGCCTGGGCTACCTGGCCGTGTCCTGCATTTCCTGGCTTCCTCCTGTACATCCTCGCCCTATCCTGCCATCCTCCAAAGACACTCACCACCACTCACTGACAGCATTCACCTCCTCCGACCTGTCGCTGAGCATCGAGCATCGACTCATCCTCCTCCCCTCTCTCTCTCGGCTTCTCGATCTCTCACACTTTGTACCGACTTGCCCGAACGAACAAATTTCCACGCCATACAGCTTTACTCACTCTTTCCCCTTTTTCGGGCTCGACCTTCCACACCTGCACATACGTCTCCGTCGACAATCGCCGCTTAACATCTTAGACTTTCCCGCCGACATCTCTTTCTCTGCTGCACTACTGTCTGCTCACTCGACATCTCAGCCCATCTCGCTTTCGCTCGCTCGCAGCAATTGCACCCGCCGCAGACGGTTGCGCCCCACACCGCTAGCGACCTTCCTCGCCTTCCCATTCATTCAACATAGGACTCCCACCGCTCCCCAACACGATTTCACCCCTTATGTCCTGGCACCCCAAGCGTCGGGATGTGCTGCTAATCCTGACTTGTCTGGTCGTCGTCGGCCTGTTCCTCCAGCTCGACTTCAGCGGATCAAGTCGCTCACGAAGCGGCTCGATCTTTAAGCTCGGCGGACTCGGCCGTCGGCCAGCGTTCGAGAAGGGCGGCCAGCGAGTCAACTACGCCCCGACCCGCAACACAGTCAGCCAGCCGAAGCTCAAGTGGGGAGATCGGGGTGCTCCTCACACCAAGATTGTATCGCACGCGCCAGGTACGTACTCAATTCTCGACCAGGCCTCGCCGCCGGCGCCTAGCCCACACCGTCATAACCGTCATAGCGCCTGGCCGCTGCGCCCCGCACCCGTGTTTCATCCCGCTCAACAGCTAACGTCTCTAGGCTGGACCATCTTTGAGGATGTCTACCTCTTCAACGGCACCTGGTTCATCGTGACGGACAATCCGTCAGACGTCCCGCTTATTCGTCTCATGGCTTCGACCGGAGCCGAGATCTGGAACGATGAGGGCTCCATCAAGAATCGGTAAGTCTAGTCGCGAAGAGATCGGCACAGATTGCGCCCTTGGATCAGCGCGGGGGTTGGGAGTAAGCGAACGTGGAGCTGCTTGCTCTTGGTCTCAAGCTAACGCCCAGTGAGCCGACCGACAAGGACATGCGCATCATCTTCCCGTCAGAGGCCAAGAAGCTCTGGGGCAGCTCGGCGTCGCGAGTGTCCGGCACGAGCTTTGTGTGCAACGACCCGCCCCAGTTCCTCGACCACTACTACCACTTTGCCGCCGAGTTCTTCTTCGGCATGTGGCGAACGTACTCGTCTCTCGACCCTGGAATCAACGCTGCTGGCGAGACTTCGCTTCCTGCGCCCTCGCGTCTGATCTTCCCGCACACTGCAGCCGGACGATGGAACGACTATGCCAAGATGAACTCGTTCATCATGCGTGCCGTCTTCCCCGCGTTGGCTTACGAGTACGAGAGTGACTTCATCGACCGCAAGGACACGGCGCGTGCCTACATCTACGACCGCGTCGTATTCGCTGATCGTGCTGCTGCGTTCCGTGGCCCTGAGTTCGGCAAGACCTGGCGAACGTCGTCCGAAGCCGTCACTCTCGGTGGAAGCCGCTACTGGTGGTCGCCCATTCGCCGCAACCTCATCGAGTTTGTCGGAGGCAAGTCGGGCAGCGCTATCAACCTGCAGGAGTTCGGTGTCGACCTCGACCAGGAGTACCTCGACACTGATGCGCTTCAGGAGATGGGTATCGAGATTGAGTCGCCGTCGACGAAGAAGGTCGACCGCCGCTCGATCGACGCTGCCATCGAGCGCAGGGCTATCGCTGCTAGCAACGACGCCTCGCAGAAGGAGGCTCGCAAGTTTGCCCCGAGCAACCCCGTCATCACCTACGTCTCCCGACAGGACTGGGGACGTCGTATGTTGAAGCCCGACGACCATGACACGCTTGTCAAGGAGCTAGGCGAGCTGGAGAAGAAGTACGGATGGGAGGTCAACATTGTTGCCATGGACAAGCTCACACGTGATGAGCAGATCCGTCTCGCTGCCCGAACAACCATCATGATGGGTGTCCACGGAAACGGTCTGACCCATCTTCTGTGGATGAACAACCTGAACCCGCGCGCGACCGTCATGGAGTTCTTCATCCCCGGTGGATTCGCCGAGGACTACGAGTATACTGCGCGTGCGCTCGGCATCCGTCATTACGGCTGGTGGGGTGACCACTCGTTCACGTACCCGAACATCCCGCCTGTCGAGTACCCCGACGGCTTCCAGGGCAACTCGATTCCGCTTGACGGCAAGGCTGTCGCCCAGCTTTGCGAGCAGCGCCTCGTCGTTGACCGCGTCGCCGACAAGGGCAAGGACAGGCGGACGGGCGAGGACAGCGCTTAAGCGCTCCTCGCACCAGGTTTGAGGCCTTGCATGTCCGCCTGCATGTCTCGGCTCGGACTGAACGACTCTACACGGACATTCTCTCTCGCATTTCACGCACTCACCACCATCACGGATTATAAAAGGACAATTCCACCGGGCTCCAACGAACGCTCCCTCTCTCTCTCATCTATTCACTATTCCTCTCCGAAAGAAGCCTTCTTCTCCGCAGTGACCGGTCTTCCCTCACCGCAACATCTCACCCACCACCTACCACGACCGGATAACTCGCTCGGAAGAAGGGTACACGTCGCCTAACTTTACGCCTGCGGGCGTTGTCATAGATTAGTACATACAGGTCCACAGCTGGGCGGAGGGACGCTCGGGCGTGTGATTAAGAGATAGACTGTTACGATATGCACTTTGCAACTGATGAAGATGCGCCGTCAAAGGTCAGTCAGGACGGATGTTAAGGAACGGGCGCCAGGCTAATAATTCGTCCCGCGGTTTGGTGAGCGGGTGCGCGGCCATGCTGGCACGCTGGACCTGAAGCTTGCCTGAGCGTTCCCGGTGTGCGTTGCAGTGAGATTCAGAGGTGCTACGGTGGTGGAAGGATGGCTTGGTCCACGTGGGTTTAGTCCCGTCGGACGTCTCTGAGACGCGTCTCGAGGGCGTGGGAGGGGTTGGGTCTGGACTAGCAAGGCGACCAGCGCGGGGGACGCAAGGGACGGCGTGGTGGGATCCCTGAGCGCTCTACCGCTCTACTGACACGACAGCTTAGGCTCGAGCTTTGGTCTTCCTCGTCCTCTCCTCGACACACTCACTCTACCAACCAACTCCCACCCCCTCTCTCGACACTTGCTGTTGTCCCAGTCCAAGTCGCTCTTCCCAACCACCACCCCACCCCGACTTCCGTCTCCCTCCCCTCGTCTCGACTTCCCTACCACCCCCCGACCCTCCATCCACCATGTCCGGCGAGATTGGTATTGCCAAGTACGTCGACCCATGAGAGAACACGCACTGACTCCCCAGCCTGCCTAACCAGGTGCGCTCGACGACAGCTAGCGTGAACGGATTAGCTAACCCATGCAGAGGCACAAGATCGTCAACCAGCGTGGTGCTCACTTCACCATCATGGTTGTCGGTGAGTAGACGGGAAGGCGGACGCGTCCTAAAGGATGCGCGATGTCTGGAGCAAGGCACTAACACGACGACAGGCGAGTCTGGTTTAGGAAAGACCACCCTCATCAACACTCTTTTCGCTACCGAGATCTGTGCTCCTCGCAACTACCGTCAGCGGTGAGTGCATAAAGCAGTAAGGGTGTCTACGAAAGCGATGGACGGTTGCCTTCCTCGAAGCTGCGATCGCGTTTTTCGACCAAGCGCCGCACGCACATACGCCCGTCCTGCAGCCAACGCTCGCGAGCGTCTGCTAACTGTCAGCTTCGCCAAGCAGCTCGACAAGACGACCGAGGTGGAGATCCTCAAGGCCGACCTTGAGGAGCGTGGATTCAACATCAAGCTCACTGTCATCGACACCCCCGGCTTTGGCGACTATGTCAACAACCGCGACAGCTGGGTCCCTATCGTGGAGTTTATCGATGACCAGCACGAGTCGTACATGCGCCAGGAGCAGCAGCCTCTCCGTCGCGAGAAGCAGGACCTCCGTGTGCACGCCTGTCTCTACTTTATCCGCCCCTCGGGCACGACGATCAAGCCCCTCGACATTGAGGTCATGAAGCGTCTCGGCACGCGCGTCAACCTAATCCCCGTCATCGCCAAGGCGGACACGATGACCCCGGAGGACCTGCTTGCGTTCAAGGAGCGCGTGAGTAGACCCGAGTAGCCTATTTGGAGGCTACTTTGTGAACTACAGCTGACCCCACTAGATCCGCGAGGTCGTCCACGCGCAGGGCATCAAGGTGTACTCGCCCCCCATCGACAACGAGGACGAGGCTGCCGCCGAGAACGGACGCCTCATGCAGGCGTGCATGCCCTTCTCCGTCATTGGCTCGATTGAGGACGTTCCTACCAGCGACGGCCGTGTCGTCAAGGGCCGTCAGTACCTGTGGGGTGTTGCCGAGGTTGAGAACGAGGACCACTGCGACTTCAAGAAGCTCCGCTCGCTGCTCATCCGCACGTACATGCTCGACCTGATCCGCTCAACGGAGGAGACACACTACGAGTCGTACCGCCTGCAGCAGATGGAGACGCGCAAGTTTGGCGAGCCCAAGGTCAAGAAGCTCGACAACCCCAAGTTCAAGGAGGAGGAGGAGGCGCTCCGCAAGCGCTTCACTGAGCAGGTCAAGCTCGAGGAGTCGCGCTTCCGCCAATGGGAGCAGCACCTCATCGCCGAGCGCGACAGGCTCAACAAGGACCTCGAGCAGGCCCACACGAGCATCAAGGCTCTCGAGGCAGAGATCGACAACATGGCCGCGTACCACCGTCAGGGCGGTACTGTGCGTCGCTAGACACGCCAGTGACGCGAGTGTTAGCGAGCGGCACGGCCGCAGCAGTCGCGGCGTCCTGCACTCGCTACCTTCTAAAACTAAATGTATACCCAACGTTCTCCCGACACTCACTCTCTTATAAGTCTCCCCTTTGTCCCTAGTATATACCGTTTAACGTCCTAACGTAGTTTTTCACTCTTCTTATGGATCCAAAGCCGTTCATCAAAAAATACACTACTGATTCTACTGTTGGCGCATGAGCAAGTGCACATCGCGCATGTTCTGTCTCATCCGTGTATCGTAAGCCGGGAGAACTTGCGGATGCTTGACGGCGTTGGAGTCGAGAAGGCGGTCAGTGACCTTGTCCTTCAGCTCGTCCTCGCTCGTTCCAGAGGCAAGGAGCGGGCCAACAGTTGCGTTGAGAGAAGTGCTGGCCTGGCTCGCGACGTCGCGGGCTACCGACAAGTTAGTCCGGGCGAGGGCCTCGGGGTCAGAGGGGGGATCGGCCCAAATCCCAGCCAGTTGGGAGATGGCAATTCCGACATCGGTCGCGAGGGCCCTCAACAGTCGCACAACTTGGAACGGGGGCCTGGAGTCGAACACTCTTCCAAGGAGAGCCCCAATCACCCGTCCAATAAGCCCGAAGGGAACAAACGCGGCAGACACGGGGGGAGAGGCGAGGTCAATGGGCGCAGGCTCGCTCGTATCGTTCGAGTCGTGCGAGGGAGTGAGAGCGGGGGATCCGGGCGCGAGGACGATGGCGAGTTCGAGCGCGAGCAACACTGCGACAACGGTAAATCGCCAGTACGCGCCGTCCCTAGCCGCTCGGGCTACGGCCAGAATGCCAAGACCAGACATTGCGGCGATGTAGAAGGAGACAGAGGAGAGGAGGCCGGATTGCATGTAGTCCCGGAGGGACTTGCAGGATGTGCACTGTGCGACGGAGGGGCCGAATCTGGATGTAATGTCAGCTGCATTCTTGAAGACGATTGTAGCAGTTGGAGCCTGAGGGAGGTGGGATACGTACCGGTCATACACGAATCGAGTTGTGGGCTCAGACAGGATCTCGTATGCCCTTCGAATCGCGACGAAACGAGCGTTGGCCATCTCCATCTCGGGCTCGCTCAGCCGTCCAAGTCGGTCGGGATGAAAGACGCGACTGAGACCCCGGAAGGCCTTCTTGAGTTCTCCCTCCCCGGCTCCGTATCCAACCCCAAGTATGTCATAGTATGTCCTTCCCCTCTCTTCAGACTGGGTCACGAATGTGTATGCGAGCCAAAGGGTGACCAATGTGGTGAAGAGGAGACGATAGTTGCGCCGATAGCCTTGTGATCCTGGAGCGGCTGGGGGGAAGAGAAAGGGGAGGAACTGGGACGCGAAGGGGAGCAGGATCTGGGTTAGTTGTGGAGGCAAGAATGCCCAGAGGAGTGGTGAAAGGTAGGACATGACTCTACTCTCGTTGTCGCTGTCGATGTTGGTCGTGGACAGGGTGTGGAGGATGTAGAGGAGATGAGGACGGAAGATAGGGGAGAGAACCTAACGTGTCAACGACGATCCCGCCTCCACTTCAACCCGCCCTGAAACAATGACTTGTTTCACCTCCACATCGTCTCCACGCAATACCACCCTCCTTTTACTCTCTGGCCGTTTAAGCCCAACTACGGCTCCTGAGCCCTCGGCAAATAGTCATACAAATCAAGTACATTCCCATGTTAACGTCTATGACAAAGATTACTACAGAGATGAAAGAAAGCTAGTATTAAGGAGTTGTAAAAGAGTGTGTGGTGAGTGAGAGACAAGATGGCCGGAAGTGCTAGTGTTCGCGGTGTCGCTGGGTGTCGCTGGCGTGGCGAAGAGTGAGTGAAGTGCTTGAAAAGGAGCTTGGGCTAGACATGCTCGCACGCTCGCCGTCTCACCACCTCGCCGTCGGCTCAGTGGCAGGCAAGAACTACTTGCCCCCACGGCTGATCCTCCTCTTCAGCCCCAGGGTCAGACTCGTAGCCGACTTGGACGGCGAGGAGGGCACGGGGCTCGCGATCGAGACAGCAGCGGGCGTCGCGCTCGGCGTAGGCGTGGGCAGGACCGAAGCAATAGACCTTCCGTCCGTATCCCTCCACACGCCGTCGTTGCACACGCGCCCATGCGCCGCCGTGCTCTGGTTGGCGTCCAGACGCTCACGCCACTCGGCGCATACCTGCGGCGAATCGACGAGCACATTGATCTCCTGCGCGTGGTACCAGGATGCCGAGTCGCAGTTTCCGTTGCCCTGCACGCCGATCTGGTCGTCGATCACCATCAACTTGATGTGGCAGGTGTGCGTTGTGCGCCCGATTGGCGTCGTGTCCCCCTTCGGCGTGTACCAGTATATCCGCAGGCGGTCCTTCTCGGCCTCCTCCTGGAGTTGGGAGTACATGTACACGGCGACTTGGCGGTTGATCTTGCCGTCGGGAGAGATCTCGCCCTGGAGTTAGCTTAGCAAGGAGCGGTGAGCTCACCTTCTCATCGTATCCGAGATCGGCATAAATTTCGACGAGCACACCGCGGCGCACGGCGTCGAGGGCCGCCGCGACAACAGGCTTCGCACTGAACGTGGGGGTTTGCCTGGGGTCAGCTGGAAAACTCTCCTGCGAAGAGTGGCCACATTTCACTCGCATCGCTCGAACTCACAGGAACACACTCTTCGTGGCAAACTTGAAACCCGCAAGCCACGCCTGGTTCTGAGGCACAAACGCGTCCCCGTGCCCACGGCGCCCACGGGGCGTGCGGTTCACGAGCGCGAACGGGAACGGGTCGTGCGGCTTGTGCAGAAGCACGGGCTGCAGGGGCGGGCCGCAGTTGTGATCCCGGCTCTTGGTCGAGCTGACGCCGTCGCCCAGTGTCCCGCTGCCGATACTACCGCTGTCGCTGAAGGTCGGCTCGGCCAGTTTCTGCCGCGTGCGCTCGGCAAGCACGTCCAGGTCGCCCTTGGGCTCGACCGCAGGGTTCTCCGCACCAAACTGGAAGTCGGCAGCTGTTAATTTGCTAGGGTACTTGATGCGCTCGTACACGAGGGGTGGACGGGGATTGAGGTTCGTCCACCATGCGAGCAGCGTCGTATCGTAAAACGACTGGACGATTGGGCCCTCGTACTGCGCCATGAATCCGACGTCGCTCTGGAGATTAGCTGACTTCACTGGAGGACTAAGCTACACTCACTCGGTTCTGGACATTGTTGCTGCTGAGCAGGGCGATCTTGCGGTCGATGACAACGCACTTTTGGTGGAACGTGCCCACGGGGTAGATGTGGTAGTTCTGCACCTCGAGCTGGACGTTGGGGATCTCGTCTGGCGCCGGCAGTCCTATGTCGGCAGAGGTGTATTCCCGCGGACTGACGATCTGGTGCGCTCCCGTGTGCTCGGCTGCGCCCCGGTCGTACACTGGTTGACGTCAGCACTGATCCGCAGCAGCCTGTAACTCACTGATCTTTACGACAATCTTCTCGCCGTTCCGGTCCGCTACTCGCTGCGACAGGGTGCGGAACGCCTCGACGATTGTCTTGGACGACTCGGACGCCTCCCAGACATTCGTCGTGAAGATGATCTCGCGCTGGGCGTTGATGATCAGGTCGGCGTAGTGCTGGACAATGTCGGACGTGTGCGAAATGACCGTGACGGGCACGACACCGCACCCCGCCATGAGCGGCGGCGACACCATGCCGTTCAAGACATTCTTCTCGAGCGACAAGAGGGCCTGGGCATAGATCTGCGGCTTGTCAGCACTCATGTCAGCCGACCAACGCCCAGAAGGCAGGACCGGGTCACGCTCACGCTTCCAGGGCCGGGCCCGGAACACGGTGTGACGGTCCCATTCATCAAGGTGGCTCCGCGAGAGCATAACGAATCACGAATAAACAATTGCTACTCACGTTCAGGAAGAGGGTCGAAGGCTCTGCGCCCCGCCACTGGCCGCAGCGGCGAACCTCGTCAAGCTGCGGCGGCGACAGCAACTTCATGCGGCTGTAGTGGTCCTCGGTGGAGAGGTCCGAGTCGCTCTCATCGCTGCAGCCGGACGCGGCCGTGCTCGAGTCAGCCTGTCCCTTGGATCCTTCGTCGGCGGCGCCGAGCTTGCTCTTCAGCTTGCTGTGCTTCTGCTTCCTGCCCAAGCTTAGCCGCTCAAGCCATCGCTTGACGCCCTTGGGCGTCGGGGGCGGCTTGGGCCGGATGACGCTCTCGCCGGTCCAGAGACCAAACGAGCCGTTGCCTAGCCCGAACAGGTGCTCAGCGATGACCCGGACCGAGGTGTCGACGGTCGAATTCGCAAGGCATGCCGTAACCGTGTGATCTGGACTTCGGAGGAAGGTGTAGAGTGGCTCCGTGATGAAGACTGATTTGTGATCCCTTTCGTGGGCGGCAACGAGGTCGCGGCCGCTCACTACCGAGTCGAGTGTGCCGTTGAGAGACGGAGGGGCCGCCCGCTGAATGGCCAGGATGGCGGGGGAGCGTGCGGGGGTGGACGGGGATATGGGCTGGATGGGTGGAGGTGAGGCAGGGCGATTGGGGTTGGCAGGGCTGTTGCCGGGGATTGACACGGCAGCGGCCATGGTGTCCGTCTAGTCCGTCCGGCGGTGTGTCGTGATGGGGGTGAATGAGCGAGTAGTCTAAGTGGTGAAGGTGAAGGTATGCTTGGGTCGGTCTCGGAGGTCGCTTGGGCGGTACAGGACACGAGGTTGGAGGTGGTTGGTAGAGTGGTACAGGGGAATGTCTATGCGAGATGGAGGGGCATGGTGAAATGACGGAGGATGAGTGTTCTCGAGAGGGGTGAGGGGGGTGAGTGAGGGGATGAAAATAGACGAGATTGAGAGGTGTCGAAGAGCAAACAAGAAATAGAATTGCGGATGACAGAGTTGGGTGTGGTTGGATGCAGGAGCCCACGTGCCAAGAGTAGGTGAGAGATGTGAGTCAAGACTTTGCCCCTTGAGATAGATCATGCATGCATTGAGCCGCCGGTGTCTGCTGTGCTCGGTTGAACAAGGTACGAGGGGGAGAGGGGGCAGAGGGGGGTTGAGCGGAGTCGGGTGGTCCGAGCGAGTAGCGACTGCTGCATGCTGCTAGAGCGGCTTAAGCTCAGCCTAGCCTGGGCGCCTGGGCGGGTTGTCTGCAATCCAATGCTGGAACACTCTCTCACGATGCTCACCATAACAACATTTGCCACCCAAATCTTATCAAAATGCATTACACGTGTAAACTCTGTCATTCCCTGCAATGCGGAGTCCCCACAGCCCGTGCAAGCCACATGGCGCCGAGCGGCTGAACCTCCTGCAGTCGCACTTGTTCGCTCATGTCCGGCGCATCCGGGCCCCGACCGAGACCAGAAGGGAAGACGAACACCAAGACACGGGGTCTGGTGACCACCTCCGCTGGATCCTGGATCCTGCCCATCGGTTACTTGTGGTGACCGACACCCCCTTCCCAACTTGCCGTATCCCGAACATGAACACACCTAACCCTCCGTGTTGACCGGTCCCCGGACAATGGGCGACCACGTCTCACTGTCTCATGGGCAGGGCATTCATCGCTATATAGCCTAGCCCACATTCCCCCTCCCCCAGTCGTTCTTCACATCCTCTCATCTCCTGCTCAAGCAAATGACAGTCACCGCCTCCCCCAACCAGCTCCAGGGCGTCGCCGTCGTCACCGGTGCCGGCTCCGGCGTGAGTACTGACCATCGGGCATCTCCGATCGCGTCTTGCTTCTACCCCCACTGACTCCAGATCGGCCGTGCAACCTGCAAGTCCCTCGTCTCCCGCGGCGTGAGCGCCATCACGCTCGTGGACCTGAACGAGGCTGGTCTGCAAGAGACCGAGGCGCAGCTGCAAAAGATCAACGCCGAGGTCAAGACGCTGATCGTCGCATGCGACGTCGCCGACGAGGCCAACGTCGTCGACCTGCACAAGCGCACCGTCGACACCTTCGGACGTATCGACTACGGCGTCAACGCGGCCGGTGTCGGCCTCCGCGCGCCCTTCGACGAGTGCACGTCCGAGGAGTGGGACAAGGTCATGAACATCAACGAGCGCGCCGTCTTCCTCTGCATTCGCGAGCAGATCCGCGCCATGAAGAAGCAGGAACGCCTGCCGGAACGTATCCAGGGTAGGGGACAGAAGGGAGCCATTGTCTCCATCTCGTCCGTCCTCGGCTTCAGGGGCAGTACGGCCATTCCCTCGTACATCACCTCCAAGCACGCCGTGATCGGTCTGGCCAAGGCGGCCATGCGCGATGTCGCTACGGATGGTATCCGCGTGTAAGTGTCCCGGCCACGAGCCGAAGGCGAAGGGGGCGCAAGAGCCTGCGAAAGTCGATCACAGTATCGACAAGATCCGTCGCAGCTGTCCTCACTAGCCACCTCACGCCTCCTTGTCCTCAAGCTTAGCAACCCATCCACTCGCCGCTCGCAGCTGACAAACAGGAACAATGTCGCTCCCGGCTTCATCGACACGCCCATGACGAACAACCCCCGCGCCAGCGAACTGCTGAAAGCTGCCTCCTCGACCCCCTTCACGCCCATGGACCGCCCCGGCCGTCCGGAGGAGGTCGCGGACGTCATTGCGTTCCTCCTTTCCGAGGAGGCCAGTTTCGTGAACGGTGCGACCTGGAACGTCGACGGTGGCTTCCTTGGCTAAGCGACGCGAGGTGCCGCAGGCGCTGAGCAGGATTCCGGAGTCAACAAGGACACCGCGCATGCAGAGTGTAGTGTGTGTGCGCAGAGGGCGTACTTGTCTTGCGCGTGTCAGTGCCGCCTTCTCCATGTCTTGCCCGTGCTGTCCCCGCCCATCGTTCCTCTGTATCTATGTCTGAAGTTTCTATACCAAAGAGATATGCGAAAGACGTCTGTTTCAAACAAGGCTACGGCTAGATCTGCGCCCATTCCATTGTCACCACCGCACCGAGCTGTCGAGCGAAAAGCAGAAGAGACAAAAGTGGCAACAGTGGCGCACGCCCCTCCTTCGTCCGACGCTCTATTGTCCTCAAACGAGTATGGGGGGCTGTCCACCAGCCCGAGAGCAGACAGTATAAGACCCTCTCGGTGGCCACAAGAGGTCGCGCTGCGTTTCGGAATCCCATCAAATCATCTCTTCATCTCTGCCTCGTCTTCCTCTCCCCAGTCAGCGACACCAGTCTACCCCAAAGCAGTTTCGGAATCCAATCAGTTCCTAGTATCTCCGTATCTTATCTCTTCCAGGCCCACACCCTCAAGGCTGCGAAGACCATCTCCCTCAAGTCTCCTACTCCTCCGCGGTCCATCAGAATGTCCCCCTCCCTCTTCCTCCTCCTCTCTTCTCTCTCCCCGATTTGCCTGCCACCCTTCCTTCTCTCCCTCCCCATCCTACTCCTCAGCAGCCTCCCCCTCGCTCCACTTGCGCAAGCCCTGCCGGCCAGCGCTCAATTCCACCTCAGCACGCAAACCCAGGCCTCGTCCTGCTTCATCAAGTGCCACAATGACTTTTGCGCCTTCCACAATTTGTCCGGGAACACGCTGAACTTTCCCGCTGCCATCACGCTGAATTGTGGATATGATGTGAGTTACGCCGAGCGCCGAGCACCGAGCTCCGAGCCGAGCTCCGGAGGAGCGAGGGCCGAGAGGCGAGGCGGAGGGGACTGGGTCTTCTGTCCCCTTCCTCATCTCCTCCTCACCAACCCCCAGCTGAGTGACAGTGGGATAGAGAGAACGAAGTACCTCCTTCCCCCCCCCCCCCCCCCCCCCCCCCCCCGCCCCACCCTCGCTCCGCTCGGACGTGAGCTCGCTTCGCTCGCTCGCGCTGACATCAGGAATGGCAACGCATCATGCCCCGCTGCCTCGCCGTGACCTGCGCCTCGGCGCCAGACGTAGCCTACGCGGTCGAGTACGGGCGGCACTTTTGTGCGCGCGCCGGCGTGCCGGATGTGCAGTTTGAGATGCCGGAGCGCTTTCTGCTCAGTTTGGGCGGGGCCTGGTTCAAGTGAGTAGCCCCGGGAGCCGGCGCCGGCCGGCGAGCGTGGCGAGTGTGGGCCTCTCTCTGCTGGTGTTGTCGAGGCGTGTGTACGAGCCCAGGAGTTGGGATCCGGGATGTGACAGGTGTAGAGGGATGAGAAGAGGTGACATCGGAATTGAGGCTGACCTACAGCGAATCCATGGCCTCGCCTGCGACTCAGGTCACGCCCGCCGTCGCTGCTGTCCTTGCCGCTGGCACGATCGCCCTCCTCGTCCAATAGCCATATGTACATTTCAATGAATAGTGCTACAGTCGCTCCTTTCATGCCTGCTGTCTACTGTCTTTCCCCGTCGCAGTCCCTCGGCGCCCCGCCTCCACGCCCTCCGCACGCGACGCCCCAACGCCTCGCAGTCTCGCGACCGCGCTTCGCTCATACGCCTAAGACGCCTTGGCCATCTTGCAATTATGATGGACGTACCAGCTATCCTCCGCCTCGCGTTTGCGCAAGCAGCACTCCTTGTCGTGGTTCCTCGCCTTCGCCTTGGTCCAGTCATACGCCCCACGGCCGCGGATGCGGTCCTCGACCACGGTCGGCGGATTTGCATAACTGACAAAACCGACGTAGCGCTTCAGACCCGCCAGCACGCCAGCATCCATGTGGTGACTGTGGCAGTGATCCAAGACCAGGAAGGTGATCGCCGCCGTCGTCGGCGGGGGAGGGGCGGAGGCGGGCGGGAGCGAAGCGGCCGAACTTGTGCGCGACAGCTTGCCCCCGTTACTTCCGTTAGAGGATTGGGAGCGCGAGTGGGTCGATTTCGCGGGTCGTTTCGGCGCGAACGGCCCCCCTGCTGGCGCAAAAGGCGATTTCGCGGCCGGGGCCTTCGGTTTCGGCTTGTTGTCGAGCGCGCCGAGGTTGCGGCTCAGGACGATGCGGCGCACGGGACCGACGCCGATCTCGTCGTTACCCGCGAGGCTCAGCGCACAGAGCTCGGGCAGCAGCGCCGGCTTGCCCTGCGTCACGACGAGATGCTCAAGCAGGTCGTTCTGCACGCTGCAACCCGCCAGGCCGAGGAAGCGAAGGTTGGGGAGCTGTCGGAGTACGTCGACGAACTGGAGGCCGATGTAGCAGAACCCGACGTCGAGCGAGGTGAGCGAGCGGAAACGGCCGAGGTCCACGGACGGTATCTGCGCGCCGGAGCGGTAGAGCGAGAGCGACTCGAGGCTCGGCAGCGAGGTGTGGTTCAGGTTCAGCGCGCGCTGGTTGCCGAGGTGCAGGTGTTTCAGGGTTGGAAGGTCGGTGCGCTCCGTCGATGCGGGTAGCGGAGCAGTCACGTCCAACTCGGCCCACTCCAGCGCCGGCGTCAGCGCCAGCAGGCTACCGAGCGAGAGATGCAGATCGGCGCTGTGCAGGCGCAGCTTCTTCAGCTGGGACAGCTGCTCCGCACGGGGCACCCATTCCCTCGAGCCGTAACGGGGCACAACGTCCTGTGGGGCATAGACTGCCGTGTTGCCAACAGGTACATCTGCGCTACGCAAGCTGGTGGAGTCCGGGTCGAGCAGGCCAAAAAACAGCGGGCGCTTGGTCGTCGGTCTATCCCCACCGCTGTTCTTGACAGTGAGGTCGGTGAGATGGGCGCACATCCCGCGCCAGTTGTCCGTGAAGCGCACGATCTGGTCGAAGGAGAAACCGTCGAACGTGAGTCGCTCCAGATCTCGCATCTGTGGTCGGAGTGCGCGGGCGACACGTTCATCATCGACGGGGTACCGCAGCGTCACCTCCGAGAGGCGCTTGCCGCGCTCGACGAACATGTCCAGCTTGCCCACGGGACGACGGCGGGTGAGTATCAAGCGGCGCCACAGCGGAGCATGCGAGAGGACGACATTGCGCCAAGCCGAACAGACGCCAGCCAGTCGTAAACCCATGTGAGGATCGATCGCCAGTCCCTGCTCCGCAATGCACAGGAGCACGTCACCGTTCAGGAGGTGCGTGTAGTTGGTCCTGCGCTTCTTCGCGCGCTTGGCCTCCTCCTCGTCTTCGGCCTCGCGTGCCGCCTGCGCCTCTGCTGCCTCGTCACGAGCCTGGGCGATCGCCGTGTTCAAATTGTCGTATCGCTCCCACGCCGCTGGCGGACAGAAGCTGAGCCCCTGCTTCGCGGCCGCCTCCGCTTCGTCGAGCATACCGAGCGCCACGCATACTATGCCGAGACGGTACCATGTCTGATGTCAGCTAACGACGTTGCGCTTGCTAGCTGCGGTTGTAAGAGGAAACTCACCTGATGCACCTCCTTGCCGAACTTCTTCGTCGATGCTCGCGCGACTTCAAGAGCCGCCTTTTGCCACGGCCCCTTCAGCTTGTTCATCGTCGCCGCCTTCCCGTCCAAGACCTTCCAACTGCGGTCGCCGAGCGAGAGAGCCTGAGGTCAGCTACACAGACAAAGCTGGACAGCTTTAACACTGCTAAGATGGAGGACTGAGACGAGGGGCAGTGAGGCGGCCGACGTATTCGCTAATGTTGGTCGGGCTGTCGCACGTCGAACCCACTCTCGATCACAACAACAAAAACAAACGACACAGGCCCATGACCAAAGTGTTGATGAGCCGTGAAGGGAGGGTAGACTCACTCGGTCGAAGTTTGACAGCGCTTCCGCATACTTCCCCTCGCCGTACAGCTGACAGCCAGCCTTGTACAGCGCCTGCGCCTGCGTGCGGTCGCCAGACATGGTCGATGACGAAAGGAAGGTCATCTGGGCGGCGCGAAAAGATACGCGTCGCGCAGTCTCCCACGGTGCGCACTTGTTGACCAGTTACGTAATTCATCGCGTTTCCAGAGGGATGGCCCCGAACGCCTTATTTCAAGGACCCCTCTGTCATGCATGCGCTACGTTTGTTCGTGCGTGGAGCGCGGCGGGCGGGCTTTTGAGCTGCTGACTGTTCGCGCTGATGATGCTTCCACTCATTCTGCGAGCTCGCAGCGTAACCATCAGACCAGACGGCAGCGACCAGAAGTGCGGTTGAATGCCGACATCTTGGTTGCCGATCTGCCGGACCATTTCTTGCCTCATGGTAACCTGCAAAAGAAGAAAAGATAAAGTAGATTGGCTATGAAGTCCTATGAAGTACTACTGATCTAGCACCGTTCCTCAAGAGGTATGCAAAGGCTAGACAACGAGTGCTTAGAGCTCGAAACGGGGCATGGGCTGAGCTCCCTTCTGGTCGCACTTGCACTTGCAGATGCAGTTGTCGCCGGTGGGAGTGGGCGAGGCAGAGGCAGACTGGGTCACGGTGATGGTCTGGGTCGCGTTCGCGGTCGCAGTCTGGGTGACGGTCGAGATGAGGGTGGAGGTCTGGATCACGGTCGAAGTGGCGTTGGCAGCGCACGAGGTGGAGGCAGAGGGAGTGGGCTTAGCCGAGGAGGAGGTGGAAGCGGAGGACGTGGGGGGAGGAGCCGAAGACGAGGTCGGAGGAGGAGCCGACGAGGAGGTAGGGGGAGGGGCCGACGAGGAGGTAGGGGGAGGGGCCGACGAGGAGGTAGGGGGAGGAGCAGATGACGACGTGGGGGGAGGAGCCGACGAAGACGTGGGAGGAGGAGCAGACGACGAGGTAGGCTGGGGGTTGGTCGGCTTGATGTTCGAGTTGATCTTGTACTGGCAGTCGTTCTGGTCGGATCCAGTGACCTTGACGCGAACCTCAATCTCCTCAGGAGGGCGGATCTGGCCAGTGAGCCTGCCGAAGGGGTTGCGCTTGCTGATCGTGACAGAGGAGGTCTGGCCGGTGACCTTGTTGATGAACGTGGCAACAATGACAGTGGGGCGCTCGGTGGAGACGAGCTCAATGTCGTACTGCAGGTTCTCCACGAGGTTGCGGTCCTCGGAAGCAGACTTGTAGGTGTACACGGCCTCGTTGTCGGAGATGCACTGGCCGACGTTGTGGATGTCGTTGCCGAGCGGGCCGCCAGACTTGGGAATGTCGGTGCGCTTGCACTTGTTGTCGTTGTGCGTGAGGCCGGCGGTCGTGATGTCGCGGACAAACTTGTCCATGTCGTCCTTGTTCTTGATCTCCATCGCGATGCCTCCAGTCTCCCGGATGGCATTGGCGACGCCCGAGTCAATGCCCTTGACGCGACGGTCATCGTGGACGGCGAACTGCGCGTAGTTGATGCGGATGCCCTTGTTCTTGAGGTTGATGACTTCGTTCGCGACCCAACCCTGGTTCTCGGCGATGCCGTCGCCGATCATGACGAGGCCACGACGGTCCGGGTCCGAGCCCATCTTCTCCAGCTCGCCGGCGCCGACCTGGAACGCGTACCTGAGCTCCGACCAGCCTTCGGCGCCAATCTTCTGGATCAGGTTGCGGGCCGAGTCATCGGCGTTCGGGTCGCCGACAAACGTCTCGCTCCACTCCTTGTATGCCACGACGGCCACCTTGTCGGCCTTGCTGATGTCGGTGGTCTCATTCAGGGCGGTGAGGAAGTCGAGGACCTTGTAACCCCCGTACTTGCGGAGCTGGTCGGGATCGTCCGTGTTGATCTGTCCGTGCGCATCGATCATGAGAGCAATCTGGCGTCCCGGGTTGTCGCAGAAGCCCCAGGCGCGAGGCTCGGGAGCCGTCGCCCTCATGGGGCTGGCAGCGGCCAGGCCGGCGAGAAGTGAGAGTCCAAGGAGCTTGAACATCCTGGACGGAAAGGAATGTGGGTCAGTTGGCGAGGGTGGGTGTTGGTCTCGAGATTCGAGCGCTGGCGCTGGAAGATGGGCCGCATTGCCTTATATACGCCTGCTCAGAGCGTTCGTTCTCCGTGCAGCTTCGCCTGATTCTTCGCCACAAATCCATCCGCTGCCACACATCGCCGGATGACTCGGGTCCGCGATTCCCTGCGGATAACTAGTGCGACGCCCGCTCCTGTCCCGAGGCTTCTATATTTACGACAGCGAGCGCGGCTCGGATGCAAACGAAACCTGGGGTGTGGCCAGAGGCTCGTTAATCAAGGAATTCATTGTTCCCAGGAAACCCCAAAGCTCCCAGCAGCAACACACCCCAGGAGCCACGCTGCCACCTCGGTGCACTCGGCGCAAAGTGATGCACCGCCACGGGCGGCCCGGCGAACGGATTCACGTGAAACAGGAGCCGCCATTTGGAGTCGCCCGGGTCGCCGAAGAACGTCTCCATGAAAGACGGGAAGACGACGGCGCGGAAGCGCAGCCGACGGAGAGAAAGGACAGGACACCGCCCCGAGGGTCATTGAGGGTCGTTCGGTTGTTTCAGACGCTTTCTGGGTCTGCAGAATGAATAGCGATAAGATAAGGCGGGAAGGCATCTCGTTCATGTTTGGGGACTCAGGCGGCACACCGGAAGCCTTGGAGCTTAACCTTGCATGTCGGAAGAAGTGTGGACTTCGGTGTATGCGGTGAAGAGGACTGGTGGTCGGGACAACGGTACCAGATGGCAGCGCCGGCGCTCTGCCCGATCACACTATCCGCGAGGCATACAGCAATCGATGGTGTACATGCATGTTGACGAGGTTCAGTCTCTGCAGGGATTGCACTGCAGTGCTGGGAGAGTTCATGGAGGTGAGCGCTGGGTGAGGTGGTTCAGCAGGGGCTTATGCGGAGGCTGCGATGATTCAGTAGCGGAGTCCATGCTCCTTCGGCGTCTGGAACTTCCTGTAACTACCCCAGCCTTTTTGACCCAACCCTTCCGTGGGGTCCGAGCACTCCGCACAGAGTGAAGCAGAACACTCGCCTGCATGTACACAACATAGCACAAAGGAAGCTAGGGTGGGCGCCGAAGGTTGGACATTGAGTCCCCCGAAGCCGAGCGGGACACTTTTACCCCTTGCTCGGGCCCGCTCTCGTCACAACTTCCGTCACTTTTCAGCTTCACAGCGCTCGTTTCGAGCGAAACGCTGCTTCGGAATTCGTCCTTCCTCCGCCGTTACCCCGCCGCGATCAGCTCGAAGTTATGCATAAGAAGGGAGCGACATGTGGAGACTTCAGAGTGTGGAGCATTCCATTTACAGAATGCGTTTCAAAGCGCCACGGGAGGGTGTTCATTGCGTTACTTTCGTTATATGGAAGGCAACGAAGGAAGGGGGGATATCCGACGCACACGCTGGTCATGAGTCTTGCTGGTCATGCGACGGAGGGTTGACGCTAGTTTGGTTCCTGCCACAGCGCTAGGTTACCACGGTTCACGCCTGCCACCTCCGTGGCTCGGCGTCACTGCCGTGACCGAGCTTCGTCGGAGAGGCGCTGCCTCGGAACGAGGCTCGGTCAATTGCCTCTGAGCAACATCCACAAGCGGTTAGCCCCGAAGAAGGGCGACAGGAGGCCCTCGTGATCGACGTCATCGACAATCAACAACTAGAGACAACGAACCTGCTCACGCGAAGAGGCACGCGGATACAGTTATAAGAATGAACGCTGAGGTAGCCAGCCATACTGCCCCCCCCCCCCTCTTTCTTCAGCCACTCCATGATAAACTCTGCACCTTGTAGCTGACGGTTGCATGGACTGATCCATTTGTCCTGCTTCTGATTCAACTGATACCTCTGCAACAGCTCCCGCTTAAGCGACCGAAGCGACAGCGCCATGGCAGGGATCTCAACCCCCAGCCTACCCAAGCCTCAACCTCGGCCCGCCGTACTAACAAGCCCAGGCTCCCACAGCATTCTCTCCCTCATAGCACGATGTGCCTGTTCTCAAGGCCGACGCTTGCATCCGCACAGTGCGCACAGTGCACGGAGCAGGGTGCAAAGGTCCAGGCGTGGTGGCTTCCAGACTCGGCGAACCGCGACGCGCAGCCACAGTGAGGGCACGAAAGATGCCGATCACAGATCTCGCCTCCACAATCCAGTGCGCGATCCGCAGCAACCTCAACCGGACGCAGTGCGCAGATACACGCGCTACGCACAGTGCACAGCAGAAGACGTCCTCCCTCGCAGTCTCCCCTTCTATTTCTGATCCATCTCACAGCCCCATTCCGATCTGAAGTTCTCGTGTTCCTCGTGTTCCTCGTACCTTCGTCGTGTGCGTGAGACCAATTAGAAAAAGGGCGTGGTCAGTACTAGTCAATGATACCCAGGCGAGGATGCACCAGAAGCGCCTCATACCTTCCTCGCTCACATCACTCACATCCCTTCTGTGCTCACAGTGATTGTGCGACAGTGACTCCTGGACGGGCAAGGGCGGGCAAGGACGGGCAAGGATGGCGCCCTCCAGGCCTCCTGGCCCTATGCGCCCTCCTCCTCCCTCCTCCACCCTGACCCCAATGTCCCAGTGTCCCAATGTCCCACCGCACGACCCAATGTGTGCCCCTCATGCCTCATTTCGCCTCGACACACAGCCACCCTGGCGTACACAAAGCACAGACGTCCTCCCTTCCAAGCCACACATCCGTGCCCCCCTTCTCCTTCTCCCTCCCATTAGGCATTAGGCATTAGGCATGTCATGCCGTGTATGTGCGCCGAAGTGTGTCCGGGTCCGCACGTCCGCAGGAATGCGGCGTATTTGCGTCATATGTCTCCGCCATGGCCCCGCCATGTCTTCGCCAAGGCCACCCAAGACGCCGAGCCTTGAGACATTGAGACTTTGACGAGTGTGCCGTGTGTACCCGTACCACGAGCGTGTCGGCCCGACCGCAGCCGCAGCAGATTGCCTTTGCTTCGGGAACGCGCAGGCCCAACAATCTTGGATTCTTGGGACGTTCCATGCGTGCGCGCGCGCCCGCAGTTGCTGCGTCGCTGTGTCACTGTGTCACTGAGTTACTGCGGTCCATACGTCCATGTGTCACCGCATCGTCAGAGTGTCATTGTCAGAAACAGACCTCGGCCCAAGAACATCAGTTGGGCCGCAGGAAGACTTAGGATGAGATGAGCAGCGCACTAGTGCACACCGATAGTACTTTCTGGCGGAATACCCCACTAGGAGGCCGCGTACAACCTCTTTGCATATTTGCTTGTATTGACTTCGCTTCGCTTCTGGCGTTCTGGCGATCTGGCACAAGGGCCCATTATGTACATTTTATATTACCTTGTTCGGTAGAGACAGTCGGGAGGGAAATGAGGGCAGCAGTGATGGTGGTGATGGATGCCTTTCTCGCGCCCGGAGGCGGTCAAGGCTCGAGTGTCCGTGGTTGTGGAGACGCGGATGGGAAGTGCGTACGGGGTAGCAGTTCGCCGCGCGGCTCATCTGCCGCTCTTCCAGTAGCTCTTCTTGCGCTGCACGCCGCGGTTCATCGTCGCCTGCCGCTGCACCATGCCGGTGTACGCCTGGTGCTGCTGTTCCGAGAAGATCTCCTCGTCGGGGATCATGAATGAGTCCGGGTTGCGCACCGCCGCGAGCGTGGCACTCAGCGTGGGCTGGGATACGGGGCCGAGGTCGATCGACTCGCTCCGCGACCGGCTGAGGGAGCGGCTGGGAGTGAGCCCGCCGCCGTAGCCACCTGCGCCGAATCCGGACCCCGAGGGGCTGCTGTAGCTCGGGGAGGAGAGGGGGGACCGGTTCTGCGGCGACGACGCGCCCTGCGGCGGGCGGGACATGTACTCGGTGTACTCGTTTGGCGGGGTTGAGCGGCTGCTCGACGAGGGCGTGGACGAGGTCGACGCGACGCCGGGGCCCGGAGGTTGCTGCGAGTATGGCACGTACTGCGGCGCGACGGGCGTTTCGGGCAGAGCCTTGCCGTCTGGCCGGATGTGCTCGATGGTCGCAATCTTGGGCTGCGAGTTTTGCCGCTTGTTCTTGCGCCAGAAGAAGCCCATGGTGTTGAGCTTTGATTCAGAGGGGTGAGGATGAGTGAGTGTGGGAAAGGAACTGAAGTCGCAGGTCGAGCGCGAAGGTTGTTGCCGAGAAGGTGTCGCTGCGAGGAATGTCGGGGTTGATGGACGTGGGAGAGAAGAAAAGATGACTAGGTGGCCGGGCTTCGCTGGACAGGGGTTGATTAATATAGTGTTGCCAGTGGCGACTTAGCGAGCAGCGAGGGCGCGAGCCGAGGATAGTGTCGGTGGTTCGGTATGATCCACGCGTGGGCCGTGGGTCCGGTGGGATCGTTGATAGCGTCGAGCAACGAGAGAGGCGCTAACCGCTTAGTGTCGTCGGCGTGGATGGGGGGATGAAAGGTGCACGCAGCTTTTTGACTAGATGGGCTAGTGAGAAAGAGATGAAGAGAAGTCAAAAAAAGCTACTCTACTCCGCCAGTGGAAGTGAGCCATCAGCCGGGGGTCGGGGTATACATGGCTGGCCCTCCTCCTTGTACTTGTGATCGCAGCCAAGGCTCACAAGGATGCGGCCAAGAGCCGTGGATGTCTTGTGGTCAGGCTTGGGAGGAGGTATGACGACGCGTGAAAGGGCAGCAGCACTCTGATCCGGCACCGGCTTGAACGGGCTTGACTCTGTAGAGCTCTGGGGGCCCTGACCCTGGGTCATGTCGGGGTGGGTTCTCGGCACTGGCCTACTGGCGCTTGAGGTCATAGTCATATGGTCTTCGAGATCCTGAATTGATGCTCGCTCTTCAAAATGTCGCTTGTGCAGAGGAGAGTAGCGCAGCACTCGAGTTCAGGATGCACAGAAGGACAGAAGGACAGAAGGACAGGGCAGCCATGCGCAGCTGCCCAGCGCACCCAGAAAGCCCAGCTAGCCCAGTGTGCTCAAGACGGCACAAGAGCGCGAGAGACGGCCAAGTAACCCCAGGTAGCCGCAATGATACCCTCCCGTCCAGGCATCCTGCACCCAAGATGCCGAGAGTTGCTTCTGCCAGTCCTGGGCCAGTCCTGGGCCAGTCCTGGGCCAGTCCTCGGCTCTCACGCCCTGCGACCTTGCGAATCTCGCAAGCGGCGTTTCATACCGTGCCCTACTTGCCATACCGGGTAAGTCGCATCCCTGTCCCCGGCTCCTTGGGTGTCACGCCTGCAGTCGCAGTCGCCAGTCACCAGAAGAGACCACCACCACCCCGGCAACCCTATTTTCCCTGCACTGCACGTCCTGCTCGTAAGGGAAAGAGGGGGGAAGAGTGCGCTTCCGGACGGACAAACCCGAAGCGAGCCCTCGCGAGCTGCGAGCCTGACCGCTGACCTCCGACAGTCCATATCCCATAGGCATCAAAAGACCATTCAAGTTATGCAAGGATGCCTGCGCACGGAGATCCCAAGATCTGCACATGATTTGCCAGGGTTGCGAAGAGTAGGTTTGGTCTTTCCCCCTGTACCCCCCTATGATTGATTCATCCTGAAGCGCGTCTGAACTTTGCAACAACACATGCGCGAGACACATGGAGGCGGGAATCGCACCTCCTCTGGCCTGCAGACGGCGTACGCGTCGACACCCGCGTCCAACGGCGGGTAGCGTGTGGTACCGAGCATAAGGAGCATGGCGGTGATCGACGAACACGACTAGCGAACAAGCAATCTAGCGAGGACTAACTCGGACGAGTAGTGGGATCGTTTTCGAATGGGTTGCGCGTGTTGGTTGCCCTGGACCAAAACAACACCTATGGCTCGTGGCTCTTGGCGTGGAGGGGGGCGTAGGGATGAGTCATGGCGTGCGCTGCCTGGTGTTCTGGCGTGTGGGCGCAGGCATGTCAAAGGCATGTCAAAGGCATGATGAGGCCAAAGAAGGCCAAGGAAACAACGCGTCGTGAATGCTGACACTGACGCGAATCACTCGCAGCGGCGCAGCCATTGTCGAGGGGCGCGTCGCTTGGCTCAAGCTAGCTTGTGGAATGGGGAGACGCGATCGAGCGCCCGCAATCACACATAGATGCGAGCTGCGACGTATGCGACGATCATCGCTTCCTAGATCGTCCCCTCTGCGTATGACGGCATCGCGACGCGTCGGTTGGCCCTCGGGGCTCGGCGACGAGGACGTCATGACATGCTATGATCCGGGGGTCTGGTGCGCAACTCGGCGTCACTTGGCACTCCGCACGCCCAGCGCACGGCCTTGCGCTCACTGATTCTCCACTCATACCGCGCACGCTGCCATTGACGTCGCTCCGCTAGTCACCCGCCTCCACCTTCTGCACTGGTATGCGGTTTCCAAGGCTGCTCGCGTGCATGCCAAGCATGAGCGTGCAATGGCCGAGTATAACCAAGCGGCGATAAGCACTAGACTGTTCCCAGCTCCGGTGACCGGTTCCCAAGATCACACCAAGCCTCCCAAGATCGATGGATCGCTGGCACTGCGTACGCTATCTCTGGTGGAGGGCCGCCTTGGCTCTGGGCATTCATGGTGCATCTCTTGATGTCTATGGCGATCTGTCTCAAAAGCACTCTACTCCCCGTGATGCGCCAGGTCTGCCGTCAGTTCTCCTCCCCGAAGTACACTCACATGGCTCGTCCCACGTCTCGTCCCGCTGCCCGACAACCTGCATCGCAATGTTCTTGCTCATGCTCCGTGAACTCATAAAGTTGCCCACGGCGAGGTACGCATGCGGAATCCCCGCATACCGTGCAATACCCTGCATCTCGCCCTCGGCATCGAGGCCCCAGACGCTGCCCAGTTTCTCTGCCGCCTTGGAGCCCAGCGTCTCGGCCACGGTCTCCTTGAAGCCCGTGTAGCCCGTGGCGAAGAGGACGAGGTCGAACTGTTCCTCTGAGCCGTCGCTGAAACGCACACGCTTGTCGGGCAGGAAGGCGGAGAGTTCCCCGGATCTGACTGAGATTGCGCCACGGATTATGAGGTCGCTGCCACCGCCAGGAGAGGTGAAGTAGAAACCGCCGCCCTTCTCTTGCGCCACTGCGTGTTAGTGTTGTATGAGACGAGGACTCACGGGTCATGAAGCCCGTGCCGTCGGGGCCGGACCAAGTCTTGAACCCCGCCTTCTTCAGTCCGGCGAGCAGCTCGGCGTCCGCATGCTCCAGGTACGCCGTCCCCCGCTTAGCCAGAGCACGGGTCACGAGGCGCGGGAAGCCGTCCGCGATCCGGTCAGCGACCTCGACGGGGAACCGCTCCATCATCGCTTGCGAGTACAGCCCGCCGCCGGCTTGTCGTCAGCTTATTGCAACAGGTGTCGTTCAGCTCTACTCACATAGGATGGGGAGACCCGACTTGAATGACATGACGAACGTGGGCGAGCGCTGGAGCATGGTGACTTCTGCGTGGTGCTTTACGAGATCGACGGAGACGTCGTGTCAGGACGTACTCGCGCCGACGACGAGGACACGCTTGCCCTCCAGACCTTTGCCGCCGGCATGCAGGGATGTGTGCTTGATCTCGCCGTCCCACTCCGCCTGTCCTGGAAGCGGAGGGGGCATGTACGCCTTACCTCCGATGAGACCGGTGGCGAGCACGGCGTGCGATACCGTAATCGTGCGTTCGGTGACCTCCCCATTGACAGTGCGAAGAACGCTCATGGTCCAAGACTTGGTCGCTTCGTCGTAGCGAGACTTCGAACCGTCGACGGTAGACTCAAGCCAGATATCGAGATCCATGGCTTCGGCATACGACTCGAGCCAGTTAGCGACCTTCCCCGCTGGAATGAAAAGTGGCCAGTTGGTAGGGAAGGGCATGAACGGGAGGTGGTTGCCGTGCAGGAGGTCGTGCAGGGAAAGCGAGGCGTAGCGCTTCCGCCAGTTGTCGCCGATGCGGGATTGGCGGTCAACGATGAGAGGGCGGAGGCCGTATGTCTTCATCTGAGCGGCGAGAGCGAGACCGTTGTGGCCAGCTCCGACTGAGGTCAGCATAGGCTTCCCCTTTGAGACTTACTGATCAGAACGTCGGGGTCTTGATCGGCGAACTCCCGCTCCCTCGCGCGCTTCTCGTCATGCGGCTCCATAGCGTTGTGCTCTCCATACGGCCGGTGGTACCCGAACTTCTGAATGTGGCCAGCCAGCTCATCGATCGTCGTGAACAGCGTCCATACCTTCCACTCTCCGTTGTCCAGCACCAGTCGAGCTACACCGCCGCACTTCCCAACCACAGCATCAAAGGAGAAGTGTACCTTGAGCCATCCAAGATCAGGGTAAGGTGTTTGTACTTCTGGTGGGGGAAGGTCCGACACCTTGACGTTCCGCACTTGCTGCTCAGGGACAATGTCGCCAAACACGGTCGTGATCGCAGACCGGGAGAAGCATCGATAGTCGCGGGTGAAGGCGAGGACGTCACGCCAGTACCCCGTCGAAAGGATCAGGTCGGCAAGCGCCTCGCCGCTGGAAGCAGACAGAGCGGCGCCGAGTTTCCCAACGAAGGCGGTCGCAACGGCCATTACATCGGCGTCTTTCGGCAGGGCGAAGCCGGCCGTCGTTGTGGGTAGGACGATGTGGGCCGTGTTGGATGTGTCGGGGCTGGTAGTCACCGTCATGGTGAGTAGGTAAAAGTTAGGGGGGAAGGCGTTTGCGCCAGCATCCAACAAGCTTAAGTGACAGTCGCGATCGAGTAAGCCTGTCAGAGCGGCTGGGTCAAGGCTGACGAGGTGGTACCAACGCTTCGGCTCAGCCCCGGTCAGGTCCGAAGCGCCATATCGGGCCATTAGTTGCCGATTAGTAACCCAATTGTCACCTGATCGTAATCAGGCTGAATGGCCTGCCCACCCTAGCAACTCAGACAATAGCGCTGCAGCTCTTCCGGAGATCAAGAACAATGAAAGACTCTCGAGATCTACGAGATAAGCCGTTGTGCGCAAGTCGACGTTGCCGTAAGTCTATTGTCTTCAAGGCTCTTTTGACGACCCAAGCTTCTACCCGCACACACAATTCACTACGGCTCATCGAGGTCCAAGCGAACGGCCCAATCCGGTCGGCTCAGGGCGTTGGTTAGTGGGTTGTCACCTGTCCGCCCCGTCGTAGATGCCCAGAGATGCATCGGACTATGTCCTGCAATCACCTCATCCTCATTCTTCTCACTGACACCGACATGCATCCCAGACGGAGTTCGGAGCGCAGTGGGAGTCGCCACACGATTTTGATGCCGATTGGGCCGCCCCTGATTGGCTGGGAGTGAAGACGTCATAGTCTCACCTCCAGACGTACTATCCACAACATCCACGTCTCTTCATGCTCTCAGTAGCTCGCAGCGCACTCAGAAGCTCACCCAGGCTCGTCAAACCTCGCACAACTCTTCCTTCTACCTCCCTACTTGCGAAAATCAGCTCTAGAGCGATGTCCGACATCAAAACCGCTACCATCGACGCTTCGGAGTTGCCCGCCGGCACCATGAAGATGGTCGAGGTCGGCGACGGCAAGGTCCTTGTCTCCAATGTCAAGGGGGAGATTGTAAGCTAGAGAAACTGGAGTTGAGCTAACGACAGCACGCTACGTCCGCCCACTGTACGCATGTAAGTCGAAAGTGCTAGATGTGGCACATTTGCTAACAAGTGACAGTACGGTGCTCCCCTTGCTAGTGAGTGTCACCTTCCTTGCAGCCGCTGACCTATCTCAGAGGGTGTTCTCACCGAGGATGGCCGTGTGCATTGCCCATGGCACGGCCCCTGCTTCAACGTCTGCACGGGTGACATCGAGGACGCGCCCGCTCTCGACTCGCTGCACAAGTACAAGGCGGAGCAGAAGGACGGCAAGATCATCATCTCGGCGCCCGAGTTGGAGCTCAAGTCCAAGGTCGGCCGTGTCATCCCGAAGGCACGCAAGCCGGCTTCTGCGACCGAGAACGAGACTGTCGTCATCGTCGGCGGTGGCAGTGGTGGTATCCACGCCATCGAGTCGCTGCGCGAGCACAACTACGCCGGCAAGATCGTACTCATCTCGAAGGAGGACGTCACCCCCTACGACCGCCCCAAGGTCAGCAAGGCTCTTATCGACAACGCGCAGAAGATTGAGTGGCGCTCGCCTGAGGTCCTGAAGGGCGACTTCGGCGTCGACCTCAAGCTCAGCACCGAGGTCACTGGTGTCGACACGCAGGCGCAGACTGTCTCGACCAAGTCCGGTGACAAGATCAAGTATGACAAGCTCATCCTCGCTCCTGGTGCCGTCCCTAAACGTCTCCCGATCGAGGGCAAGGACCTCCCCGGTGTTATCACGATCCGCACGCCCAACGACATGAAGCCGGTCGTTCAGGCTCTCGGCCCCGAGGCGGAGATCGTTATCATCGGCACCTCTTTCATCGGCATGGAGGCCGCTGGCGCGATCATCGCCAAGCAGCCGAAGAGCTTGAATGTCGTCGGAGTGGACCCGATCCCCTTCGAGGCCGCCCTGAATCAAGAGCTCGGCAAGGCGATCGTCGCCGACCTAGCCGGAAAGGGCGTCAAGTTCCACCTGGGCGCGAATGTGGAGAAGATCACGAAGGACGGCAACAAGCTCCAGCTGCACGCCGAGGGCATCGAGCCGCTCTCCGCCGACATCATCATCATGGGCACTGGCGTCGGTCCCGCGACCGGGTTCCTGAAGGACTCGGGCTTCCAGCTCGAGAAGGACGGCGGCGTCACCGTCGACGACAAGCTGCGCGTCAAGGGCCAGAAGAACGTCTTCGCCGTCGGAGACATCGCGCACTACCCCCAGCACCCTGATGGCAACGTCCGCCGCGTCGAGCACTGGAACGTCGCCGGCAACCACGCCCGCGCCGTCGCGGCCACGATCGCGGGCAAGGAGACGGCTTTCGAGATCGTGCCCATCTTCTGGTCCAGTGTCGGCAAGGGTCTGCGCTACGTCTCGACCGGCGTGCCCCACGACGAGGAGTACCTTGACGGTGACTCTGCCGCCCTCAAGTTCGTCCTCTACCAAGCCAAGGGCGGCAAGGTGCAGACTGTCGCGTCCATGGGCCGCGACCCGTATGTCTCCAAGGCGAGCGTCCTCATCCAGAAGGGGCGCATGCCCACTCTCGATGAGATCAAGAAGGGCAAGGTGAGCTGAAAAGGTCCACAACGAAGCTGACAGTATCAGGACATCCTCGGGGTCCAGGTGTGAGTTAATGTACGGCAGTACCGCAGTGAAATGTATCTATGACAGACTCCGAAGCTCATGTTTTTAGTACTGTGGAGGAAGTCAGAACCCTTCCCCACTGTCGCGTTTGAGCTATAGACCATAGACAGCATAGATACTAGAGCATTTCGGCCGCATATGCGGTGTTGCGAGCGCTCATAGTTGCAGAAGCGCAATCGTGAATATCTAATCATCCAGGCCACTTAGCTCAGTTGGTTAGAGCGTATGCTTAACATCTCGAAACAGATTTACGCATAAGGTCGGCGGTTCGACCCCGCCAGAGGTCATCTTTTTGGCCCTCGTCTATCCTCCGCTCGTCTGCACGGAGTTGGAGGCTTGGGAGGACGAACAGAGGTTGTCAGAGAACCAGTCAGCGCGCGCAGAAATTTCGTCAGGGTGGAGTACCTCCACCTCCACCTCCACTTTCGCGGTCCGCATCCACGAGTCCTAGGCGCAGCAAGCGTGCCCTTCCCTCACTCAACAGACTACCGCCCCTCCACGTCCTCCTTTCGCTCTTCTCAATAGTGGGACTCAGAGGAGGAGGAGGACGATGGAGACACTGCGCCGCCCAAGCCAGTGTGGGCGGTGACAAAATCTGGTGTGCGTCTCTCCTCGCTGCCGGAGTACACGGACGTGTTAGACATCGGCGGCCAGGTCGGGTGTCTGTGGTACGACGTCGTTCATTAGAATCAGGGCCGAGACTAAATTCGGACGACTGGACGGACTCGGAGTCGGAGAACTCGGCATACGCAGCACTGAGCGCTTCGCTGTTCGGACCATCTCCGTGGGTTTCGCAGTGGGTACAAAGGAACGGACAGCTGTTCTATCCCGACAAGTGGCCTCGCCTTTCCCGGAACCGGGACGGCTTCGATGACAACCGCTGAGCCCTTGGCCCGCTCAAGCCCGACCCTTGCACGGTGTACTTCTGTGAATTCAGCGACTTCATTCTGGGGCTCTGCCATCTCGACAGACACTACAGCGAGTGAGGTGGGATGCGCGAGTCCTTCCTAGACACCGTTTTCAATGTGGATCTCGTGGAGGACATCCTCGGTGAGGAGCTGTGGAACACCATTAATCTCATGTTCTAATATGACCTTCTCCTCGAATCGAACGCCTACACCGCGCTTTTGAATACGCCGCCAGCCTTCGTCGAGTCGCTCGAGGACCCGTGGGAGCACCCCCCGTTCTTCGTCGGACTTCTGATGGTGATGACGCGGAATTTCCCTCGGCTCGGAGGAGGGCAAGGCGACGATTGTGGGGTACGACACGTGGCCGGTGAGCTTGCTTCCGGATCCCAACGAGCGCGACAGGCGCGGACCTTCAACCACCGCGTCGCTGGATCGCCATTCATGTCGCCGACGAGAAGGGGGAGTCGAAGGCGGAAGGCGTGCCGTATAATCGCCCCGGGGCCGAACTCGATGATCCTCTCCGTCTCCTTACCCTCCGGAGTGGAGGAAGGAGGTCGGCGAGGAATACTTCTAACCCATGACTGACCAGGACTATCAGGACGAGTCGAAGGCCGCTTCCGCCGTTCAAGCGGAATCCCAGCGTCGAGCCGCTAAAGCTCATGGGACATCACAATGCTGGGGATCGCTGGATCTTCGCCGATGACAACCAGAAGTTGGAGTCGAAAGTTGATCTCGCCAATGTTAAGAAGATCGTACAGTGCCGGTGGTAAGCGTGGGGCGACAATACTGGAAATGCATAACATGACGCGGTCTTAATGACCCGTCAGTCGACGTAACTATTGTCTGCTAACAACGCGAAAGCTGACATGCGATGGAACCAGCACATGCTGGAAACAATAGCTAACAGTCGGTTTTGGCCATGATCGCACTGCCACCTGCACACTGACAGATGCATGCCACCGCACACGGCGATTTGGTGATCATTGGGTATAAAGTTGACCCGATGTGAGCATCTCGCGGCGTATACATCGGTTCGACACAGCTCAAACCGAACCCGCCATTCATCGACTAGACATGAAGCGCAAAAACTGTGCTCCCGACGACAACGACCTGCCCGCCCCCCCTGCGATCTGCCCGACTTCCGTTCAAGAGGGCACGAAGCGAACCCACGCCTATTCCTGCATGTGAGCGAGACGCGGCCACGGGTCTCCGATGCCCAGGCAGTGACGTCGGTATTCCTGCTCTGGGACTGGAACTTGTGCGAGGCATTGAATGCGAGTGGCAGGCTCTGTCTGCAGATCCCTGGTCAGTCGCAGGAGAGATGAGGAGGGAGGATCACCTGCGACTGTTCGAAAAGCTATGCGGCGGCGGACTCCTGGAGCGGTGGTTAGAGTGGGATACGGAGGACTTGGCAATGTTCGCGTATGAACTGACCAGGGATGTGGCGGACCCCCTTTGGATCCGATGACATTGATGCGGACGACATCAAGAGTCTGGCTGAAACCGATGAAGACGAGTTTGAGCATAACCTTTTTCGACTTGGTCGCCTCGCCGTCGCTGAAGTCGCTGCTGGAGGGCGAAGGTCGTCTTTACACGCCACCGAAAGGCATCGCATCGACATTGAGCAGCTCCCTCACATCCTTGACGACGTGCCCTGCGCGCCCTGCGAGCCACTTCAAGGTGGATGAAAGAGAGAGAGCCGACCTAGAACAGCGCCACTACCGTCTCTCGGCCTTCAACTTCAGCCACTATGGAAGGCTCGACCATATCAACGAAGTCTGGCCAGCGTCCATAGAACAAGTCAGAGGCTCGGAGTGTCGGGGGATGGGTCTCGATATCGTGCTCTTCGTACGCATGGTGTACAGTTCCATATACGGCATGTTCCCATCTGGTGCCATACGAGGGCAGGCGGCTTGCGGCAGTCCTCCTCGCCTCCGGGCATGAATGTCCTCGAAATTGTTAGGGGTTCGAGCCGCCTGTGGCACCAATACGAAACCGAACAACCACCCGACATCTTGCGCACACACAGACATGAGGGGGCGAGTTGACCAAGGTATTGGAGACTGGCTTCAGGTTGTCATGCAGTGGTACAGGGCGCGGCCACGCCTCGTGCGCTATACCGACTGCCTGAGGTCCATTGATCTTTTGCACCTTCACAGTGCTTTGAAGCAGGGCCCCTGTGCTGTGTGCTTTTGTGACGCAATGTCATTCTCGATTCGTCTCTCCCAGTAACTCGAGCACAACAAACGACACTACGACTGCTGCGCGCCGCTCACCGCCGTCTTCAACGTCACCGTTAAAAGTCACTGTGACATAACGCATTTCCTGGTGTTGGACACGATGTCGTACAACCACAAGTCTGAGGGTGAGATCATTTTGCTGCACAAGGTCGAGTCTTCCTACGGAAAAGCGATGCGAGGCGAACCTTCAGCACTCTGGTTCACCCTGTTTCGTCTGCTTCATCATCCAGTCCACGGAGAGCGTCCCTTCCCAGAAGCTCGGAAGAGTGCCGAGGGCAGTATCACCATCACTGGTCACGAAGCGTGGCCGTTGGACCTGCTTCTGTCACTTGGGCGACGACGACCGAGGTGCACTCTTGTCGCGCTGCCGAGCCAATGTACCCGTAGACCTGAAGAAGGAGCTCGATACTTGGGACGACGAGCGCTCGTTTTGTAGCGCGACTCGATTGGTGGAATAGGTATAGGGGGGCGACTTGCGGACGACCCTACAGATCCTGACCTCCGATACCCCATGTGCGCCCCGAAGCCAGTGCGTCGCCTCACGGACGGCTGAGTGGAAGGCAGAGAACGGACACACGTACTTCGGGCTCATGACCGACTCCAAAGCTGTATACCGCTTACCCAAGCCCCTCCCGTCCTTCAGCGGCCTGGTGGCAAACCACAAGGCGCTCCTTGCCGAAAAAGGAAAGTTCACTCGCCGTGAGGGGAGGGGCTCGCTGGAAGTGGAGCTCGACTTTACGCTTTGGCGGGAGAGCAGCTCGACTTTTCTTCCATAAATGATCTCCTCTCGTCGGCAAGCCCATTGCAGCCTAAATGCTAGCGAGCGCAATGCCATGAGATGCTGTCCTCCAACATGCACTGCAATGATTACTCAATGTCCTCTGTTGGCAAAGCAACGGGGCGCCAGGTCTGCAACGCCCGCGGCGCTCATTCCGCAGCCACCCACACACACCCATCTCTGCGGCGCTCATGCGTGCCCATTGTTCTATGTCTGCCTTGCATCAGTAGGTGATCAGTTCCCGTAACGACCCCGAAATGAGTAAGCCACAAGGGAGGTCGCTAACCGAGCGCAGGTGTATGCTAGGAGAGCACATGGACCCACGCCCCCTGTTTTGCAGCCCATGCCCGATTCCAAACGCGGCACCTGGACCCCGCTGTTGTCTGCAGAACAGGCCCGCATGCCGCAGTCGGGAAGTCCGTCGGCGAACGCAGGGGACCGTAAGCATCTACCGCGCAGTGTTCAAGCGTGTTTCGGCGGTAAACCCGAATGCAGAAGTGACGTCGATTGCAGTGGGTTGTAGAAGTTAGAAGGTGGGGCACCCCGCCCGGCCCAGAATAGAAACGCAACCGAGCGCTGCCAGCGGTGCCGACTAGCGGCCCTCAAGGCCCTCGAGGCACCACGTGCATTCCGCTGTCGTCTGCGCGCTCTACGAGCTCCCATTCCGCACGCAGACGTTCCTTTTCGTCAAGAGCTGCGGCGCTCCACGGGCCAGGAAGGGTCTGCAGAAGTCACCCGCGAACTCGCCCCGCAGTCTATCAACTCGCATTCACCGCGGTCGCAGGACGCAGTTGTACGGCGTTAATAGACACGTTCAAGGGTACCTGCCCCGTGCTCGTATCGGCCGAGTAGCCGACAGGCTGCTTGTTCGATATCCTCGGCGCCCTGGCTTGCTCCGGATCGCTATTGGCGAGTGTACCGAGCGGGCTGACGGCAGCTGGCGCCTGAGACATCTCGATCATGGCCAGGTTGTCAGGTCGTCCGGATCTGGAGCCTGCACGGCTGATCCCCCGCGCAGCACCCTGTCGCCCTGTCGAAGCGGTCAAGATTGTCCCGACGCAACACTCCCTGCGTAAGTGCTGTATGCGCCCTGGCTAAATGTAACAAACTTCAAGGTGTTCAGGTCGTTTTGTGTCAGGATTACGCCGTCGTGCGCCGCCTGTCGTACTTCCAGACGCAGAGTCGCACAGCGTCCAAGAGACGACAGGAGACCGACGTTAAAAGAGTGAAAACGGACCTGAAAACGTGGCGAAACGTGGCTCGGAGCGCATATAGCGTTTCCAGCCCACCGGGCCCACAACTTCTGCACCGGACTTAGGATCCGGGGTAACCGCCCTGAGCTCATTGGCCACGTCCGGATCAGGAACGGACCGTCATTCACGGGAATTGCGGGGATCCTGGTTCGCCCTTACCGGCCTCGCACACATGGGCGGCATCGGAGGTACCTGCGAGCGCACTCGGACGACTGGGCGGCACTGGCGGTGACGCACCGGCGGTCCTGGCGGCACTGGCGCGGCTCTGGGGGTGCCGGAGGTGCTGGGTGGTGATCGCGATCACATCTAGCCATGACGTCTAGTTGATCCTCGTCTCGGGACGCATCTAGCGGGTGGCGTCTCGCTTATCATGTCTGTGTTGGATGCTATCTGCCGCCCTGGTCGCTCACTGCTGGACTCGATTCATACAGGACAACCGGACTGATCTGCTACACTGGCTGCTCCTCGCGGTTGCTCTCTTGCTCTCGCCAATGTTTCTGGGGATGAAAACGTTTACTGCTGATTTTCCGGACTCTTCCGGCTTGGGCACCGGGGGGCGGCCGTTCCCGCCTTAAGCCGCTTTGACGGGGACGGCGTCGGCCTGCTTCTTCATGTGCTCGGGGATGAAGTGGACCTCGGAGGCGACTTTGTCAGCGCTCTCGAGGCGTGCCTTGGCCGCAACTTCGGCACTCTGCATGCGGTTGCGCTCGAGCGCCTCCTTGATAAACTGGCCACCTGTCTGAATGTCAGTCATGAACCGCAGCGGGGGACTTACGATGGGAGGGTACTTCTTGTTTGGGCCCTGAATAACCTCGTCGGTACGAGCCTGGTTGAAGAAGGCCATGGAGTAGCGGGGTCCGCGGCTCTCGTTACCCTCGGGAAGGCGGACGCGGTGGTAGGTAGACTTGAGGCGGTCGTCGGACCAGCGCATGAGCTGGTCGCCAATGTTGCACACGATGCGGTCCTGGCGCGCTTCGACGGGGATCCATTCCTGACCCATGCCAAAGTCGCCGACGACCTTGCGGCCAGGGCAGACCTCGAGGCCTCCCTCACCATTACGCTGGAAGAGCATGGTGAGGACGTCGAAGTCGGCGTGCGCTCCCGCGCGCCAGAAGTTGGGGCCGAACGTCTTGCCCTCGCACGAATGGTAATGCAGCAGGCGCAGCACGTCCTGCGAGTCGCCCTTGCCTTCGCTGTCCACGGTGCCGATCGTAAAGGTGTCCTTCGGCAGACCAAGCCCATCAGCAAAGCATTCCATAACCTTGACCGAAAGCCTGGACGTCAGCATTATGTCGTTTAGGGGCCGGCATGTTGTGTGTATGGTGCGGGCCCCGGCCGGCCGGCGTAAACACCGTCCGAGTTGGGCAGGCACAGGTCCGAGAGTCATGGAGCGGCATGGTTTAGACGACGGCCGCCAAGCAGGTACGAGACAGGTCCGTATGGGCTGCCCCGTTTTGCCAGAGGAGAAGGCGGCGACGGAAACAGGAGGAGGGTTGAGGCTGAAATATGCCAGGAGAAGCCGCGGGTGAGCCTGAGAGCAAGCGTCATCGAAACGGCGAAGTGGGGTCCAAAGTGGGGTCTCCACATCTCCGCACTGCAAACTCTCTACCCCACTTGATCCCTGGCGGGTGTTCCGGCTCTGCTCGTGCGCCCTCATGCGCCCCTCGTGCGCCTCCGACATGTTGCACACCTGCGCCCTAGTCAGGGCGGGATCGGCGCTTGCGCAATGTGATTCGCCCTGGTACCACACACCCGGACTTGCGGTGCTTATCGGGAAATAGAATGAGGGTGCACCTGGTACGGGGTGACGAGAGACACTCACGTTTGGATCTGGTGCATGAACTCCTCAGACTTGCGCTTGAAGCCGTCGACGTCCTCGTCGCTGGGCCACAATCCTTCCATGCGCGCGAACTGCAGCTGCATGCTCTCCTTCTGGTCGGCGGTCCCCGTGCTGGGGCGGACCTGCGTATTCTTCTCCCAGCCAGCGTTTTTGCCATCCAGAGGCGTCTTCGCTTTCACGTCATCCGGCAGGGCGAAGAAACGCTGGCTCATCTTGAACATGCCGTCCACATCCTCCTGGGGGATGCCGTGGTCAGACAGCGTGAAAAAGCCAACCTCGGTGGAGGCATCCATGAGCTGCTGAATGATCTCGTCGCGACGGTTGTCAAAGTCACGAAGGCTAATCGTGGGGACGTGCATGCTGGTCTTGCGTTGTGTGTCGTTGGGGCGGACAAAAGAGATAGGAATAGGACTTGTTCTACCTTGGCAGTCAGATGACAGAGAAGTGGAGTAGCTCTTGACGGCGGAAGTTGGCGACGTACTGTTACCTGGGTGGCTTGGCAACGTTTGGTTGGTGTTGGAGCTGAATGTAGACGCTTGGCACTCTCGACGTCCATGGGACACCGCTCCTTCTATTATACCCCACTCCTGTTGTGCTCGGTTTGCCGTTCTGGAGAGTCGACATACAAGGGCTCCGGGCAGGGCAAGCCGCGTTGCGAAGTCCCAGCATCGCTAGCGCGGGTTCGAATAGTTCCGCGGCGGTTGCATGAGGTACAATCACGAACTCACGTACTTCACGTCGCATCGCTCGCGCAGGCCGCATCGCAAGCGAACAAGTGGGTCGCAGGCTGCCCCGCGTTCACGAGTTTGGTGCCCCATGGTGAAGCGCGTGGGAGGGGAAGAAGCTTTAGCGGGATAGAGAGGGCGGGGGAGGCGTTCCGATCGCTTCGAGGCGGAGGAGGCACATGATAAGGCTTGATCGCGATGTATGTGCTCCCCGCGTTTCGCCCCCGCTCTTTCGTTCTCCGATGGGCGTTCCGGTCCGCGCCCGACTCTCAACAGTGCCGGCGGTACAGCAATAGCCTGCGCTTTGTTCTCTGACGCTTGAGACGTGTTAAGCCTGTCTAACAAGTCTGACGTATGTCGCGAAGCTAAGTGGACGCTAGAATTGCTCGATTCGGGTTTGAACGGTCTTGTCTGGTGTCGCAGCTGCTCTCGGTGCGCAGTTGCGATTGTAGCAGCCTGTTGGTGTTCGGGTATAATCAAAAGTTATCTTTGGAACACCCCAGCGACGTAAGGATTGCGCAGACTGATCGCCCATGACGCGCCGGGGCCGATGGGCACGGGGTTTTGGCTATGTGAGCGCCTTTCGCAGATATCAGGCGGTCAGTGCTCCCCAGGCCCCGTGCAAGACGCGTGGTGCGGGGAAAGCGGGGGAGGTCCGCCAGTCAACAAGCAGAACGGAGGCGCAGAACACGGGCGCAGTAGATAGCCAGCCAGATCGAACCACATCACTCTCAGTCGTAGGGGCAAGGTATGATCATCTGATCATGTGAACGACGCCCTGGGCAGTGGATTGTGGAGGCAGCTATTCACGATTGCGGGTTGGGGATGTAGATGGAACCGGGCATCGGACTTGGACATGGAGTTATGTTCTAAGGTTCGTCTCGTTAGTCGTCAGACAGTTCATTCACAGGTATTCCAGCGTCATGAAAGGCAGGCGTCTCCGTGGAAGCCGGGGTAAAGAGTCATCTGATCAGGTGGACGTTGAGCCCCGCTGAGGGCTTGGTCACACAGTTGTGGGCAGAAGAGGCGCGGATCCGGGGTAGAGGGTGCGAGCGGGGTATAATCATTGGTGGATGTTCGCATCGGTGTTCGCCTCTCGCGCTGGTGTTGCTCGCCTGCTCCATGGAACTCTGCGCGTTTGCAGCGGGGATACCGCGTAAAGAGCGTGAGGAGCGCAGAGTGGGGCCGGTTTGTGAGTCGAGGATGATTCTCGGAGATGAGGTCGAATCACGAGCCATCAAGATGCCGGATCGGCATATTCGATCCCTGAACATTCCCTGAAAACGATAAGCATGGTTCGTCTGCTGACGCTGCGCCCGCGGCCAACGCCGTCGCTCTGGCTGAATTACGCTGGCCAGTCAACGCGCCCCGATGCCGCTCACGGCTCTGGTTTGCTGCTGACATTGCCCCTGGCGAGCCCAGGGCCAATCGTGTGCGTCAGGGGAGCTAATATGGTCAGGACCGGTGACATGTTCCTTCTGGAATTTGGGTTGACATCTGGAGCCCTTGCCCGTTGGCCCTGGACCCCGCCCCGGCTCCCACACTCGCACAAAGATTACCCCGTCCCCGCCGTCTCCAGCTGGTCCCAGTTGAGCCGCGCCGGGTATGCGCGTATGGGGCCGATGTGATATCGTGTATCATCCGGGTTTGTACCCACCCATCCTCAACTCCGGCCATCCAGTCCGGTCACTCGGCCCATCGCATTTCGATTCGCTTGCCGCGCTCGTCTGCCTTACCCCTTACCTCTCCCTCAACTCCTGCTCCCTTCTGCTGCCTTGCCTTGCTGTTCGCGACGTCGCGACTGTGTGGAGCAAAGCAAGCTTCGGTATATATAACTAGACCCTCTTACCAACATCAGACTTGCATCATCCCCCACACTCGCCCCACTCGACTTCAAGCAACATGGGCTCCCCAACAGAGGTCACCTACAACGACAACGAGAAGCACCTCGGTCAGACTGCCGATGTCGACGAGAAGGATGCTACCAACGTCAACGTTCTCCCCGCCGGCTCCTCTGAATCCTCCGTCGTTGAGGGTGCCGAGCTCGGCCACGTCCCCCAGTCAAGGAAGTTCAACATCAAGCGCTTCTTCCGGTCACTTGTTACCAAGCAGGCTTGGTTTGGTGATTACGTGAGTACACTTCCGCCTGGCCACCACCGTTACCGAGCTGACTTCTCTCCAGGACTATGGATCGCTCTTCGTCCCGAACATTCCCTTCCTCTGCAAGGCTAGCCCGCTTCCCTTCTACGGCATCGATGACAACCTTCCCTACCTCCTTCTGATCATTCTTGGACTGCAGCAGTGAGTCCTCGTCATTGCTGACACACTTCCCTCTCGAGCATCACTGACCCCCCCAGCGCCTTCGCTATGCTTGGTGGTGTCGTTGTTCCTCCTCTCCTCCTCTCTGGCGCCGCTGGTGCCAACATGGGTGACGATGTTACTCAGTACCTCGTCTCGGCCGGTCTCATTTACTCTGGTTTCGGAACTGTCTTCCAGATTTCGCGTCGTCGCATTTTCAAGACACGGTACTGGATTGGCACTGGTCTCATTTCGGTAACCGGCACTGCTTTCACCTTCTGCAACGTCTCGCTTAAGTATCTCAACCAGTGCTACGACAACGGAGCATGCAAGAGGGCGCCTGACGGATCCAAGCTTCCCTGCCCTGATGAGTTCGGTGCTCTTCTCGGTACTGGCGCGCTCACTGGTATCTACGCCATCGCCCTTGCTTTCGTACCGCCCCGTATCCTGAAGAAGTGCTTCACTCCCATCGTCATCGGTACCATGATCACCTTCATCGGCGCTTCGCTTGTCACCTCTGGTGTTAACAACTGGGCGTGAGTATCCATCCCTGCATTTGACGTCCTCGTTTCGATGCAACTCCACCCTGATTTAACCGGGATGGGAGGCATTTTACAGTTTTGCGTCTCCACGGCCCCATGGGTGGTGCATCGTAATCCAGATCTCGATTTGCAAGGATCGAGGTCTTGCAAGACACGCGCTCCGTTGCTCCGAGGAACGAGCCTCCTATCTTGCTTTGTTGAATGGATGCTGACGTACAGTGGCGGCGCTGGTCTCTGCTCGACCAACCACGACCTCCTCTGCGAGTCTGGAACGCAGCCCCACAAGTGGGGATCCGCCTACTACCTCGGTCTCGGCTTCTCGTGCATGGCTGCTATTGTCATCTGGTGAGTGTCTTCCCCTCCTTCCTTCTATCCCTTGCAATTCCCCGTTCTGCAGTCAACTAGGCTTGCGGCGGTGAATTTGCACACATGGTTACGAAAAAGTGTCGCTCTGGCTGGGTCCCTGGTCGGTGGGAGCCCTGGACGGGTCACCCCACCCACAGACCCTGACGATCGATCTCGACCTCGAGCCAGCATGCCCACCCTCAATCGTTCCTTTTCACCGCATGACTCGCACCACTCGCCGTGTGTGCGCCGCACTCGCCGAGTAGAGTTTTGAGCTCGCCTCAGCACCCACCCGTGCGACCCGCCCAGTGCCTGGTGCATCATCCGCACCACCCGGCTAGGCGCATGCACATCAGCCGTGCTGCAAGCCCGCCGGCTACCGCTGCACGGCTGATGCGAGCATGTGGCGGGATCTGCCGCCACTCGGTGCTCCAAGGTCCGGACGAGCGGCCGGCTCCACAAACCATGCACACTCCCCCCTCGCTTCCCGAGTGTGGCACAATCGCTGACAATGCAGTGAGGTGTTCGGCTCCGCTTTCATGAAGTCGTCTTCGGTTTTCATCGGCTTCCTGGTCGGTATGATCATTGCTGCCGCCTGCGGTTACTTCAACACCGAGGTCATCAAGAAGGCTCCTGGCGCTACCTTCCTCTTCGTGCACACGTTCAAGCTTAGCATCCGAGGCCAGCTCGTGTTGCCAATGATGGCCGCGTGGAGTGTCATTGTCGCCGAGTCGGTTGGTACAATTACCGCTTCTGGACAGTGCTCCGACCTCGACATTGCCTCCCCCGAGTTCATGACCCGTGTCCAGGGTGGTATGCTTGCCGACGCCATCTCGGGTACTCTTGCCAACCTCTTCACCTCGCCTCCTCTCACGACCTTCCCCCAGAACGCGGCTGTCATTGCGCTCACCCGCAACGCCTCGCGCCAATCCGGCTACTGCTGCGCCTTCATTCTCTTCATGATGGGTGTCATCAGTAAGATTGGAGCCATCTTCGTCGCTGCGCCCCCCGCTGTCATCGGAGGCTTCACGACCTTCCTCTTCGGTTCGGTCTCCGTCTCTGGTGTCCGTATCATGGCCTTCGCCGAGTGGACCCGTCGTGAGCGTTTCATTGCGACCGCCGCCTTCGCCCTTGGACTTGCCTCGCTCGTCAACAAGACCTGGTTCTCGTACATCTTCACGTACGACGGCCCCAACACCGGTCTGAAGGGTTTCCTCCAGGCCATCACTCTCGTTGTCCAGGAGCCGTACCTTATCGCCGCCGTTGTCGCGGTCTTCCTCAACCTCGTTCTTCCCCACGAGCCGGTCGACCCCAACGCGCTTCCCGAGGCCCACTAAATGGCTGCTCGACGCAGTTGCGACTTGCTTGCAACGACACAATTTTAGTGTTTTTTATGTTCATTAAAACGTGAACCAAACGTGAAGACCCGAATTCCTCGAAGAATCCTCCAAAATTAATTTCAAGCAAAAAACCCACAAAACCCCAACGTAAAGGAAAAATCATCATCGATTCGAATATATGCCTGCAAAGCAACGGAGGAGCGGAACCGGGACACTGGACGGGAGAGTCACGATAGACGAGTGATACGACTGCTTGGACGGAGCGCATTGTATGTGTTGTGTTGTTTGACGATAGGGACGAGGGATGGGCGGGCGTACGGGACTGCGACACGGCTTGGATTTTTTTTCCACACCGCTAGCACCTGCACGGCTCGCCCCAGTGTTCATCGGCAGAGATGGTTTTTGTATTTTCGACGATTCATACGTCAACGGGCATGTATCTCATATGGGACGGAACAATGGCTGCATCAAGAGCGCCGAGATGGGAACTGACTGCGGGCGACTATAGGCATGAATTGCGATGAGCTTCATCGCTTCATCTCTGACGACAGTGAGCTTCGCGCCGGGGGATAGGACTGTCAGATGCTCGTGCTCCATTCCTCTCACAGGCAAGCTCCGCGTAGCTACGGGGAGGTCAGACGTTGGGCCAAAAATTGACTAGCCTCATCGTCACAGCCACAATCGTGTGTCTCGGTATGACACTACTGCGACGGCCCGCGGCGCTCCGGTCAGGCTGGTGGGGTCAGCTTAGACGCAATGCCGTGTACGGAGGCTGGGTGGCAACTGTTCTGGCGGGAAAATTCAATACGAGAACCACCGTAAGCTCGACCTTGGCGTCTCGTCACCAACCTTCACCCGCGGGTCTCTGGGAACTCTTGCATTCCGACGGCAGTAGCCGCTGACTGTCGAGTCGAGCACAGTTCTTAGTAAGACAGCTCGTTGGAAGTTCCGAGCCGCTGCACACCTCCTGCGGAACTATGGATCGGCTGGGGAGGCAGGGTGCCGCGGTGGGAACAGGCAGGGCCTGGATCATGTCGATCCTGCTGACTCGATCAAGCTTACTCGATCGCCTCTAACCCTCAGGTATGGGCGTGGGTCATATTTTGCGCCTCGCCGTGCTAAATTCGCAACACCCATACGCCGCCCACTACGCCTGTGGGCTGGTGTTACGAGAGGAAAGAACTGAATCATGTGCAAGTTTAGGCATTGTGTCGCGGAACCCGCGCCACCCCTACTGTGGCTGTGTATGACGCCTAGAGTCAGGCTGATCATTTGATCAGGTATGCCGAGCCCGCGGCGACCTTGATGGTCTGGAGGCAGCCTGAGAGAGTCTGGAGCCGCCTGGAGCCGGCGGTGCGAGGGTCACGCTCCGCGGGGTGGGGAATGAGGGAGACGGTAGATCTCACTGACTAAGGTAAAGGAGGGCAGGGGATGACGAAAGAAGCAACTGACCGCGAGCATTCTAGCTCTTGGCGCAGCGGAGGAGCGAGGGCTTGCGCAGCGGGCGTTACGACTCAGAGGGGCGAGGGCATTATTCAGGCGTGGGACGCGCGGAGGGAGCGGGCCGGGGCCGGTCGGGGACCGCGGGCGTGTGAGGCGCGAAGGGCAGTTGAGCGTGGAGCAAGCGAGGAGGACCCGACAAACGGGGCGACGACGAAGGGGCGCGGACTAGGGGTGGCGAGGGGCACTAGGGTGGGGAGCAGGGCGCAGGGGACATTGAGCAAGGGTGCCCGATCGAGGGTGCCGGGCTATAGCTGGCTGGGGAGTGGCGGAGAATGACGACGAGCAGTGGGACCACGGGCGGTGAAACGGCGGGCAGCGATAGGCTGCCACAAGTCCGAGTCCGAGTCCGGTCAGAGCCGCACCCAAGTCCGACTCCGAGCCCGGTGTCCCAACTCCGTGTATACTTCCCGCACATGCCGCAAATCTCTGGGGGCCCACCGGACCAGAACAAGTCGCCATAAGCCAGATGGGAAGGCTGACGAGAGGCTGGTGCGGGGTAGATGGTGCCTGTGGCGGCATAACGCTGAAAATATCGAGACAAGGGGAGATAGGGGGTGGGCAAACAATGATCTCGGCTAGTCTGAGTCATGCGTGGGCAGCTACGGCTGAATGCTTCTTTATGTACCTGGTCATCTGGTCACGGGGCCAGCGCTCGGCGTCCCGATCGGGGATTGTTGTTGGAAACAAACGACACGTTGTGGAAATGTTGGTGGAGGTGGTTTTGGAGATCGTCAAGTCGTCATCGACGGCGCCCCGCACAGCGCCCAGCACGCACGATACATGCGTCGCATGTTCGCAAGACCTGGAAACATCTGGCAACTCCACTTCTTCACCATCTGGGACGATCATCGTGACATGTACAGTAGAATCTGTGGGATTGAAGCGCAACTGTGCCCGTAGACAGGATGAATGGGCACAGCAGTCGTGAGTTGCTGGTATATGATTTCTGTTAACTCTCAGATTTCGATTGGATGAGAAGCTACGCAGAGCTGATGTCTCCTTGGGACAGCTACATTATTGCAGCTGCTGGTGCACTGATTCCTCTGCGTCGCCCGCGGCGAGCGTCTTCGACAGTGAGGCTGCGCATGGTCCGTTTCGCGCCCCGTGGCTCTCACCCTCCTCGCTAACATGGTCATCTGCTCACCACTCTCGCGATGACGTCCCAGTGCGCCCTAGTGAGCTCTCATAGCAGTTCACGACAGTGGCTCCAACAGGAGCCCTCACAGCAGTGCCCAACGTCCCACGTCATGGTCAGGTCTGTCATAAGCCGCTCAACCATTCGCCGTCCGCATCAGTCATTCCCACTCTCCTCGCCATGTCGACCCAGCGAGCCCCAGCCCACTCGTTGAACTGGCACCCCGACTGGTCCTCCGGCGGCGACCTAACGCTACTATCAAGCGACGAACTCGCCTTCTCCGTCCCGTCTCGTCCCATCCTGGCCGTATCGTGAGTACTTACACTAGCCTCTCTCCTCCCTCATTACCATTGCAGTGGCTTCGAAACTCGGGAAAGACCTCTCAGCTAATCACCAGCCCGGCTCTGCGTGCAGGCGCAGGCGGCCTTCTCCCCCTGCCCCTTTCCTCAAGACTGGTCCTCTACTTCCTGGACCTAGCCCTCTATGGTCAGTTAGACTTCCTCGGCCCATCAGGCAATTACCTGACCGACGTGCTCTTACTCGCGGGCTGGCTGGACAGTCTCGGCTGCACCTCGCTGATCAACCTCCTCCTGGTCTCTGGCAGGGCGCAGAGGTGGCCGCTGGCCGTCGAATTCCTCCTCGGCGCATGTCTGAGACGTACAGATCTCTGCAGAGAGGCGCTGAACCGGTTCAACGACGATGGATGCTGGCGAGACACGGTCTGGCAGCCTCCGGGCACTGTGAGCGACTTTGCGACGTTATGTCCGAGAGCACTGCCGTTGGAGCTCTGGAATAGCGTCGACAGACGCTTTTTGTGGGCTTGGAGCGTCGCTGATGTGCCCGATACGCCGCCGAGCTTTGGGTTGGGCGACAAGTTCCTCGAGATATACCAGACACCGTGATTTGGCGTCTGGCAGCGTGAGTTGTGAGAGCCTAGAAGTCAGTGCGGTGAGTGATAGGAAGGACGGAGCTGGTGGTGAGCGGCCCGGGGTGCGCTCGTTGACCAGAGTGTGCACCTGCATAATGATGCATAAACCTATACTTTTGCTCGACTAACGTTTCCTTCTGACTAGAGCTTCGCTCCGGGCTTACTATCGTCAGTTGAGTACTCCATCCCAGTCTCGCAAGCAAAGGGCGTACGGCGGGGAACGATGTGAACAGGGATGGGAGGGGAGCATCACGAGCCCAGAGGACTGCTTCTCGAGCAGGACGGCCTCTCAGGCAGGAATGGACAATAACTAGGGGGGAAGACTCACCTTAGGAACAACGGCGACACACTCGATCTCAACGTCAGTGCCGCGGGGGAGGTTGGCGACACCGATGCAGGAGCGCGCGGGCGCAGGAGTGGGCATGCGGCGGATGTAGTGCTCGTTGATCTCGGCAAAGTCCTTGTAGTCGATGATGTAGATGTTGAACTTGACGGTGTGGGCGAGGGAGGAGCCGTGCGCCTTCAGGACCGCCTCGAGGTTGTCCATGATCTGGTCCTGACGTTGTTAGCGAACGGGTCTGTGCTGATGGCCAAATTTCGGAGTTCCACCAGCTGCGATTGCTGACGCAAGCACACCTGTCTTGCCCTCGCAGACGATGTAGACGATATAGGGCTCGCCCTTCTGCTACTCGATCCGCCAGCATCCCCCAACAACTGAGCATCATCCAGACATGATGAGAGCATGAGCTTGCAGTCGAGTCCATTCGATTGAGGAAGTTGACAGTCACAAACACGCGTTCAAGACTCAGATCTCCCACAGAAGCAGAAGAGAGTACTCACAACACGCTTGCCGATGGAACCCTCGACCATCTTTCCGTCCGGCGTCTGGCCGAGCTGTCCAGAGCAGTAAACAAAGCCGTTGCTGAGGATGGCGTTGGAGAGGAACGAAGGGGCGGTGGGCGCACCGGGCGTGGCGTTGGCGATACGCTCGGAGGACATTGTTGTTTTTGTTTTTGTTGGTGGATGGAGGGGGGAGAGAGGGTAAGAGAGAGAGAGAGAGAGAGAGAGAGAAAGAGAGAGGAGATGAGAGGAGGACAGCTGATGACGGGGAGCAGGATCGCAGGACGCTCTGGGCTGCCCACGGGGCAAGGCGATAGGCTGAGTCAGGCGAGTGGAGGTGGGCAATCAGGCAGCACTGGCAGCACTCGGCACAAGATCCGGCGCGACGAGGAGCACGTTATCTCGATTGCGGGGACCCGCCCGGCCACGCCCGGGTCGGAATGTCCACTTCCTCCTCTCTCTGTTCCTGCACAGCAGACAACAAGATCGTGACATGCGATTAACAACATATGACTATGCTTATATGATTACTACCACGCTCATGGACCCCAGTACACAGCCCCGGGATCCATCATGAGCTCAAACACATGACTTCCAATCTCCCCCCTCCACTCCTCCAACGACAGACACCTGACGGCCATCTCCGGCTCCTCTTTCCTTCCAGATTTCCACCTTCCGTCCGGGATCGACCTCGCGTGATGCCGAGCCCACCACTCGATCCTAGCCTGCACCAACATGTCGTCCCTCCATCCCCGCCTCGTGCCCAGCTCCATCTGTGCCGGGCTCGGAACCAGCGCTTCCCAGTCCTTGACGCCGACGAGCGTGGCCCGATCCCCCGTCTCGGCGTAGTTCTCGACAATGCGCTCGAGCACGCGCAGAAGGACGATACACGCCTTCTCCCCCAGAACGGAGATGGGATAGGGGAAGAAGACTAACGTCAGACCACGGTTGTGGACCCGCCGCACGCCGAACTCGCGAAACTCCCAGCTGCTGGCGGGACGCAGGTCGTACGCGACGTGAAACACGGTTTCGTTGTCTTGTTCGGCGTCGCGGACGTAGGCCGCCTCGCGCGCGTGCAGGCCGTAGAAGAAGGATGTCGTGTCGACAAAATGAACACTGCGCCGGGCCGGTTTCCATACGTATGTCCTGCCCAGGGTCAGGTCACGCATGTGGTACCGAACGAGCAGTTTCTCGCCCGGATACACGGCCGCGGCCTCGCGTTCCTCCTCTGGCGGGGCCATTGAGCGCCATGTCGTCCAATCTCTCAACGCCGAAATGTCAAGATCGAGCACCTTGGCCGTCTGGGCGCCGTACATGATGCGCCGCGGCGTGTCGGTCTTGTTGAGCTGGAGGGCGAGGAAGGCGGTGCCGTCCCGCTCCTCGGTTTCCGAGATGTGCCGTGCGAGTCGCGAGTCAACCTCCAGACGCACCCAGCGCGACACAAGGCGTAAAGTAAGGAGGAGGGAGGGACATGCCGAGTCGACGATCGAGGTCATGAACTGTGGGTAGAACTTCATGTCGATCAGGGGTGTGTCCGTGGGTTGATCCAGTGCTGGCTGATGTCAGCGGAGCCTCCGTGCAAGACATACCTGGGCAGCAGAGAGAATTGCCTGGGCGCGCTTTCTCGCCTTGGCCTTGTGTCTGCGGCGCGCGGCTCTGGATGAGCGGGGCGGGGAGGTCGCAATGGACATGGCGTCGGTGTCGAGTAGTGCGAGGTCGAGAGACGGGTTTACTGTGACAAGACTGTGACAAGAAGACGGAGTAGCAAACAAGCTAGCGCGCATACAAGAAGCGACGGTGCGATGTCAACAACGATTTTCGATCGAGACTTGCCACCGGACGCCTGACGCAGGTTACGTAGGATGGCGGACGCCAGCTCGCGTGGACCGCAGTAACGCTGTCGCCACTGACGTAGGATCCTCGCTCGGCATCAACTTTCGCTGGCTCGTTATACTCGCTAGCGTCCCTCACACGCCTCTATCCAAAAGCGATAGTAAGGCCACGCCTTCCTACTCCTGTGTACCGCACCTGGATCAGTGAGAAGATGGAACCAGTCCTCTCCAATTCTCTTCCTCCACTCCTCGTCTTGAGCAGCCTCACCGGTTCCCGCGCTGCGAGTGCACCAGGCACCTCCCTCCTGAGGAGTCTGACTGCGGCCCTGAGTCGTCTACGCATAACTGAGCCCTTCGTCACACCAGATCTGATCCTGCTCCTCCTCTCGCAGAGCATGACCCACAACCCGTCTGGGGTTGGGGAAGCGGCACGGCGAGGCTTGCTGTCTCTGTGGTAGTTCGGGGACATGGTCAGGTCATCAGTCCTTAGTAGTGATCGCAAGGTTCATTGCTATCCGGACGAGTGCAAAGAGCTTCCAGTATAGGACATCTCTTAGCCCACGGTAGGATTCTACCATCGATTGTATCTCGTGCTAAGGGGCCCTTTGCGAGCTATGAGTCCGTTCAAGACAGCACGCCACCGAATCAGTTTGATCAGTGGAGAAGACACTCCTGTAGAAGGTCAGCCTTGCCAGCGTTTTCGCCTCTTTGGAAGGGAGGCGGTGGAACGTTGTGCAAGGACAGTCGTGACCTGTCTCATCGCAATCTCGCACACTTCGTAGGATGAGAACAACGACGACCGTGGGAGTTCAAAAGCGCATGGATGCTTATTTATCTCTCTGGCCGATCGGGCCGTGCCTCACGGCATGCTCGGCATCAACTAGGATCCACGTCCACTGATTCGTCCATCGTCCATGCTCCTCCTGCAGCTCCAACACCCCATTGTCTCAAGGGATCTAGCAGTGATCAGTGACGTCGGCGTGCGTGCTAGCCTCCCCCCTCTTCTGTTCGGGGTGAGGAGAACGCACGCGATCGAAAGTAGAAGACCGCCGCGCCAGGGCGCATTTCCAAGAAAGTCGATGCCAAGTGTTTCGATGAAGTCATGCGAGAACTGCGGATGACGCTGTCCGCGTTATTTGTATTTCGACTTTCGACTTTTCTGCAGAAGAGCAGAAACGCTCACACGAGTAGAGCTGGAGATCACACGAGCACGCAACGGAGGGGCGCCTATCCACAGCCTATCCACCGTAGTGATCTCTGTTGCATGCTCAGATGAAGGGAGGTGACGACGTCCATGGTGCGAACAAGGCAGAAGGGAGTGTGGGAGTTGGTGGAGACGAATTAGGCAGAACCAAGCGGCAGATGGCGTCGAAGATGAAAGCGAGTCAACGTGTCTCAGCGCCTGTGCGCCTGTGAACGCCTCTTGTCTTCTGGAATTCTGCGAACAATGGTATAATGGGCGCGGCCGACTTGAGCTTGGATCACTCATTTCTCCCCTGCACTAGACTCTGTCTGGCCAGCTCGCACGGTGACAGGGACGGTGCGGCGGTACCGGCGGTGAGAGGTGATCGCGGTGACAGGCGTGACAACCGATGCGCCTGCACGTCGCACAGGAGTGCTTCCGCCCTTGCGCCTTCTTCCGCCCTACGGTGACATCCCTTAAGCACGTACTCGCGTACTCGGAGCATTAGGAGCAACTCTTCACCGCATGCAGAGCTATCAAACGTTATCGAGCTTCAGTGAATGCGTGGAGCTCTTCAGGCGCGCACAGGTATTGTGCAACTGCGCAGAAGACACACGCGAGCAGGGAAGGCCAGAAGCGAATCTGGATTGATCTTCCGTGGGTCAATCTGACCGGCCCAGGGCCAGGCCCCCTCCCTTTCTCTCCGGTGCCCGACGGTACCGACGTACGCGCGTGAATGAATAGCGTCATGGTGGATACCAGTGAACTCATTCCGTCTCCCTTACGTTGCCTCCTGTGCCCTGCAGTGTGTGGTGCGTGGTGCCCGCCCAAAGCGGGCAGGGCGCGGGGCGGGCATGCGCCTAATTCATCACATTCGACCTTCAACGAGATTTCCAACACAACATGCCAACCCACTAGCCACCATTCCCTCACACCACGTACACCACAAGTACACCACGCGTACCCCGCTCGCACCCAAGTGAGGTATATAACATCCCACCATGGAGCAGGTTGTGTTTCTTCTCCTCTCCACCATGCACTCCTTCAAACGCACCTACTTGAGACGAACCCACTCACCATGATCACCAGCCTGCCCGCCACTTCGGTCCCGACCCCCAGCAACGAGGTCACGTCCTCAGAGGGTATCCCGTTCGTCGTCGACGTCAAGCTCGAGTCGTGAGTACACCGGGTCCTCGTTCGTGACATGTTCGTATTCTCGTATCTGCCATCGACACGTTTCCGGTCCACAGGCAGGTCGATGTCCAGACCGTCTAATAGCGGACAGCACCGTACCTCCTACATCGTCTCGTCCCACGTCCGCCAGCTTAAGGGGTCGGCCCCGCGAGCTAACTCTCCAGCCCCATCCCCTCCGGAACCGAAGACGCCGAATCGCTCTCCTCCTTCCTCTCGTACCTCTCAACCGGCGAGCTCTCCTCTCCCTTGCCGGGCACATTCACCCTTCTCGCTCGCTACGCGCCCTCCCAACTCCGCGCAGCCCACGGCGCACTCACCGCAGCCCTGATCGACGACAGCGTCTGCCCTCTGCAAGCCTTCGTCGTCGGCGCGAGGGCGCATGATCTCCAGCTGTGCCGTCTCGCGATTGTGCACAGCGAGACGAGGACACAGGACGAGATGGACTGGTCTGCTTGGGAGGGGGTCGAACCGCGGTACAAGCGCGCACTGGAGGAGGCGTGGGGACAGGGGAGTAGTGCGACGGAGAGGGGGAATCGGTTCGTTGAGATTGTGTCACTGCAGGAGTAGAGTGACGCGAGCGTAGCGAGCGCCGATCGAACTTACCTCCTACTGCTCTTGCAGCCCGAGGATTCCAATCCGCAGTCGATCGACAACATGATACGGTACAGAAGGGGATGGAGGAGCTGGAGTAAGAGTGTTTGAGATTAGGACACTTGTCATCATAGCCCAAAGATAAAGATAAGATAGACTCCCAGGTCCCCGCGCTGCGGAGCAACGACCCAAAACGAAGCGCGACTTCCAGCGCAACTGTTCTGTTATGTATACTATAACGATGAGTTCAGCGTTAGGGCGCAGCGTACCCTGCGTGACGACTTGGCCTTAGATGGTGCAGGGGTTGACATTCCTCAGCGTCGTCGAGCAGTGTGGTCGAGGTGACAGGATAACGGTAACAGCAGCACAGCGCAGAGTCAGTGGTCCAGACAAGTGGAGCTTAAGCACATGATGTCTCGGAGTGTCGTTACTCCTACGCGGGTTTCTCGGCGTGCACTGGAATCCATACAGCCCGACGAGCTAATGCCGAGGGTTGGAGCGCCGTGACCGCGCGACGCCATGCAACGTCGCGTAACGGGACCTGGTGCGAGCATGCACAGAGGATGACAATAACAATAATGCAAAACAGGCGGCCTTGGCGCTCAAAGCCCGCGCCTCTTTGTATCCCTCGTGCACAGGCTTGAACTCCTGTTCGTAAGCAATACCAGCGCCAGCGGCCGCAAGCTCGGAGGAAGGTAACCAGCCATCTTAAATAGCCAGTGCGGTGGCGGCAGCCCCTTCTCTCACCTACCAGCCTGCGAAGCTGCGACCCTGGCGAACTAGCGTCCTTGCCGCCGAGTCTCCCTCCCTGGTCGTCCAATTTCGACGACCGAACGTACCCAACTAGCGCCCTCTATCCCTCCCTCATTCCTTCCTCACACTCTACACTCCACTCCACTCTACATTGCCTCGCTCGAATACACGAACAAGCAAGCGGAGCAACGATGGCCCCGATCCTCGACGAGAAGGACGTCGTCAACCTCGCCATACGATGGGAGGACGCCAAGAATAAGCTCACCCCGAACCATACCCAGGTGTAAGAAGTGGAGGTTTGTTTACAACTGTTGACTTTCAGGGTCACGCTCAGCGTCGCTGCCGTTTATGCGCTGGTCATTCTCGTTTGTGAGTACTCCATTGGCCGTAAGGCCATGCATGCACACCTCCGGTTTTTGACTGCTCTCTATGCTCTCTCTTCTGCCTGCTAGCCGTGCTGGACCAGTAAGGGACAGGGAGGAAGAGGGTGGAGGGGACGAAGAAGAGAGAGTAAGGGTGGAGGTCTGGAATCAACAATGCTCCGATGGCAAAGCTAACTTGTCGCAGTAGTACGCAGCACCCGGTTGACAGTACTGACGCGCAGTGGTGCGCTTAGACGAACGGAGATGGAACTGACCGCAGGCACAGTGAGTTGAGCAGAGCGAGCTGAACTGACCCCTCAGTGCCATTACTTAAGGAGCTGCTGTATCCCTTCAAGTTGCTGGTGAGTCAGTCCGCGCGAGCCAAGCGAGCTGTACTCTCTTCCCGATGCGCCCTCCTTCTCTCCACTTCTTCTCCGACGGTCAATCTTGCTTGGTCCTCAGGTCTAAGATGCGCCGGACACGAGGAGCCGACGGCTCGAACGTGCTTGGGCAATAGGGCTGGAGAACGGCAGAACGAGATCACATCGTGGAATGTCGAGCTTAGCTCTGGGAACGACTCTAACGATCCTGTCGTCCCGGCTCGCTCACAACCCTCGCTGCACTCGGGTGGGCTAACATCAGACCGTAGGAATGCACGAGATGTGCCACGCGATCGCCGGCGTGCTTACCTGTGCCAAGATCGAGAGCATCCAGCTCGACCCGGACGAGGGCGGCGCAACACGCATGCGCGGCGGTATACCCTTCATCACCCTGCCTGCTGGGTACCTGGGTAGTTCCGCTATTGGCGCGGCGCTGATCACTTGTGTAAGTTAGGCTCTAAATGAGTTGAGTCGCCAAGTCTCTTTGCGATCATCGGAGGCGTCGAGGTGGAACAGCCGAGCATGCCGAGCAGGGACGGATCGGACCGAGACTGAGGGACGAAGTGAGAAGGGTGGGGCATTGGGGTCGCCTCGATATCCCGTCGGGCCATGCCGACTCCGCGGCTCTTCCTGCCGAGACACGGTTATCGCCCGTCGGCGCTTGCTGCACTCACCGTCTCTGGCTCACTCACTCACGCTCGCTATCGCTCGCGTTCGCTAACACGCAGGGCTTCGACACGCGCGCCTCGCGCGTCGCCTGCCTCGTGCTCGCCGTCTTCTTCATGCTCACACTCGTGTGGGCGCGGAAGTCGATGATTGCCTGGGTCACCATCATCTTCACGGCTGGCCTGATCGTGCTCTGCTGGCTGGTCGGGAGCTCTGTGGCGCTCCGGTTCTTGGTCTTGTTCATTGGCGTCATGAGCTGCCTCTACAGCGTTGTAAGTGCACCTCTACATTAGACCCTTCCACAGGGTGGAGAGGGGGTTTCGTTGGGAAACCTGGACATGCTCCGGCTCGCTTCTCTCACCTCGCTGACATGCAGTGGGACGTCATCGACGACACGCTGAAGCGCAAAGTGAACGGCTCGGACGCGACCGAGTTCGCCAAGGTCGTCCACTTCGGCACGTCCCGAATGTGGGGCTTCTTCTGGCTCATCATCTCGTGCGGCTTCTTCGTCGCCGGCATCATCTGCGGCATCCTCTTCTTCAAGGACGACTTTGCGACGCAGCGCGAGAAGGCCGCGACCTTCCTTGGCGGCACGCCGGGGAGCCACCACTAGTGCTTGCACTAATGTGCTGCTCCGTTCGCTCTCGTGATTGCGCTCCCCTCCGACATAGGGTCGAGCGCGCACGACACCCACGACATCCACGACCAGACGATGAGACATTGGCTTTAGGCGGGCCTCTCGCCCGAGTACCCCTGTTCCCTTTTTCTGTATATTCTACCCATATTCGTAACCCTTTCGTATGCTACGATCTTTATATTCGATACATCCGAGCTTCCCAAGATAGTTTACCTTCTAACCATTTGCACCCCCTCACATGCCGAGCATGGGCAGCACAACCTGCTGGACATAGTTGCCCGCGATACCGAGCCAGACGAGGGTTCCAGCGACGAACCCGTTCGCCTTGAACTTGGCCCAGCAGTCTGCTCGGCTGTCGAGGTCGACCGTGATGACCTGCCACGCGAGGTGGGCCGCTGTACCCAGGCACGAGACGGCGTAGTAGATCGGTCCGGCGCCCATTGCGTGTCCCGCGATGGCGAGGCAGGAGATGAAGCCGGCATACAAGCTGCCGACGATCGGCTTAGTCTTGTCGCCCCACGCGAGAGCGGTCGACTTGACGCCGGCGAGCACGTCGTCCGTCTTGTCCTGTCACGTCAGCTGGAACCGATTTCGCGAAGCTGGCTCCTGCATTCATCCTTCTTCCGCGGAGGCAAGAAAGCGGGACACAAGATTGTGACTCACCTGGTGAGCATAGATGGTGTCATACCCGACACACCACATGACAGAACCAATGTATAGCGGCGCAGCCACGCTCCAGTTCACAACGCCCGCAACAGCTGACCAACCCAGGAGCGCGCCCCAGTCGAAGCACAGACCGAGCACAATCTGCGGGTAGTACGTGTACCGCTTCATGAGGGGGTAGATGATGATGAGGGGGACGGAGCACGCGCCAAGCACGATCGAGTACCAATTCAGCTGCGTCAGGATGCCGAGGCCCAGCGTCATTTGCGACGCGAGGAAGGCCAGAGCCTGCGTTTGCGTGATGTCGCCGGCCGCGATGGGGCGGGACTTGGTGCGTTCTGGGGTCAGCTAATGGCCCCGGAGACCGCAGCTCTGAGCGCCTCCCCTGCCTCTCCTTCATCATCAATCCTCGACGGTCGGAGAGCCCGAGACATGAGCCGATGGGAGGAGCAGGCAGAGAATGTGCTCGCAGTCTCGCTTCGCTAAACTGCTCGTACTCACCAACCATTCGATCCATCTTCACATCCCACATGTCATTAACCACACATCCGGCGCCGCGCATGATGACCGCTCCAACACCGAACAGGAGCATGTAGAACGCCGGCGTAGTCGGCGGAGCAGCGATACTCGTCGACGCCATGGTGATAGCCCAAGCTCCGGGCCAGTACAGCAGAATTGTTCCGATTGGCTTGTCGAGACGGAGGAGGCGCATGTACGGCTGCATCTTCTTGGGGAACCGGTCGACCCAGGACGGCGGGTCGGCAGGGACGGCAGGGGCAGAGGGGGCAGCGTCAGCTGCTCCCGCAGCCGCAACGGTCGGCTCAGCCTTGGCAGAGGAAACGGCGGTGGGAATGGAGGCGGAAGTGGGGACGTTGGGCGGCTGAACGGTCGAGTTCTGGCGCACCTGGGCAGCAGCCAGTTTCGGAGTTCGTGACCGGATACGCAGTCCGCGCCTAGTGCTGACAGAGCCGGTGACCGGGCTGATGCTCGGCGCCAGCCTCGGCCGCAGCAGCAGACCGAGGCCGGTGCGCGCGCAGGACGAGCGCGCCAGTGTCGACATCTGGCTTGGGGGTTGGGCGACGTCGACTTTTGACTTTTGCGGAGACGACTTATCGCGACTGGATACTTAGCCGGAGGAGATCTCATCTTATCGCCTCGGGGGGATTTGGTTCCGCATCCTGCGAGCAATGTCTGCCGACTCTCTACAGCCAAGAACGAACATGCGGAGTACAGCTGGCACAGTGGTGCGGGTAAGAGCGCAGAAGCGCCCTTGCAGCAGCATGTTAGTGCACTCGGCACTCTCAGATGAGAAACGAAGACATGGAGGATGGTCCGTCTCCAGAGCGTGGGCGTGGCTATGCTGGACGCCAAACCGCCGGCGCGTGCGGCTCTTCCCGGTATATAAGTATACATGCAGTCTACAAACTCCTCTGCCAGTCTACTTGCGCGCGTCCTTGTGTTCTGCATGTCAGCTCCATTCGAATACCGGGCAGCTTACCGCGTCTCGTCGCGTCCTCGAGCAGGGTTGTGTCGACGGTACGCGCCGGCATGCGAACGTAGCGCACGACGGATCCACGGATGAACACGTTCTTAACGGCGAGCTGGAGTTAGCTTGCAAGCTCGCGAAAAGCCGAGGCCAAGCTCACCATGTGCGGGTACTTTTCCGGGTCCTCGACGCGGATGCCGTCTAGCCGGATGTTGAGGAACCTGGAGTCAGCTCAGCAAACATGGTGGTAACTGGAAGCGGCCACATCTTCTCTGGGCGCTAAGGGCAGTGGTCCCATAAGCTACTCACTGGTCGACAGACTTCAGCGTGCCGGTGATGCACAGGTCGTTCTTGAGCTCGACCGTGATCACCTGGTCTGTGAGCGTTTTGAAGAATCTGGCGTCAGCGGCTGCTCGGGCCGTCGAACAGCCATGGGAAGCTCATATGTCTGCGCAGTTCAAGGCGTCCTTTTCGGTGACATATGTACGAAGTCCCCTTCGTCGTCTATGGTCGGAGCCCATGACCGAAAGGGACGACAGGGCCGCGGAAGGTCAGCAACGTCCAGCTGCAGAGACAATGACAGCTGGACCTCCTTCCTCGGCGAAACAAACTCGGGGTCCTCCCTTTTGGCGCAACTCACGAGAAGATAAGCTGTCCGTTAGTTACTGCCGTGCACCGCGTAGCTGCACTCACCATGTCGACTTGGATGACAACAACACCTCGTGATCGAGCTCACTCGAGGTGACCGGCAAGTGACGATTGTTGACCCTGTATCACTGAATGACGTGTGGCGTCTGACCTCCACCACCCTCCGCAGAAGTTGTCCACTCAAGTCCACCCAGACCACCCATATCCTCCCCGTCCACCACGTCCAGTGCAGCAAGCATACACCATGGCCAGCGCTGAAGCAGGGCCAAGCAGCATTCCGCTGTACGTTATCAACGGCGTTGCGACGGTATGGGACGCGCAGAGTAAGCTTTCATTTCAGATGCGAGCTGACAGTCAGCGGCGGCGACCCTTCACTGTGCGCACGACATCAGCGGCATGCGTGCCGGAACGCTGCCGGGCGTCGTGCAGCAGAACGCCTTCCTCGGCCTTCCGCTCACACTTATGCCTGAGGAGACAACGCACCTGGTTGAGAGTGGTGAGTATCTCCTACCCCTTTCACTCTACCAGCTCCCTAAGCTTCCGACTCGATTCAATTAGCTGACACCAGGCGTCGCACACCTCGTCCCCGTCCCGAGCAAGATCACCCCTCCCTCTGCCGAGATTGTGGCCGAACGCACGGCACAGCGCATAGCCCGCTCGAGGGCCACGGCCATGCACGTCCGGCACGAGGAGGCAAAGGCCGCCGCAGCGGCTAAGGCGAAGTACAACAAGGTCGATGCCAAGGCGACGGCGAAGCGTGAGGAGAGGGCTAGGAAGAAGGCCCTGAAGGCTCGTGACGCGGCTATTGCTGCTGGAGAGGACGCCGCGGCTGCTGAGGAGACGTATCAGGCCGCTCTTGCTGCTATTGGCGCCCCCGCGCCGGAGCCGAGCACGGTGCTCGAGATTGACGACTCGGTCCCGACCGCCGCGAACAGCAACTTCTTCACCGTCGTGCCTGCCGCGCCTGTCGTGCCCGTTGAGATGGAGAAGAGCACGAGCGTTCCTGCGCCGAGCTTCCCCTTCCCCACCACGCTGAGGGATACGGCCATCGCGTCCGTGTTCCGCAAGCTTCACTCGAATGGCCTGCGCATGGGCCTGGGTCCGCGATTCGGAGGAGAGTACCTCGTCTATCCTGGTGACTTCCTCCGATACCACGCGCACTTCACAAGTCAGGTCGTGAAGAACAACGAGCCGATCAGGCCCGCCGAGCTGATTGCCTGGGGGCGTCTGGGAACCGGTACGAAAAAGGCGAGTCTCATTTGTTGCTGGAACACGGACGAGAAGGCCGATGCTGGACCCGAGGACACCGAGTTCTACTCTCTCGAGTGGGCCAACTTTGGATAGATCTGTATGATTATGTGTATGAGTAGCAATCGGCAAGCAGACAAGGAAGCGGAAATAGTACAACATTCATGCTTGGTATACGAATGACTGATCTATGGGTCGGCCGGCTGGCCGGATGAAGGACCTGAGAGTCGGCGTGCGTAGCAAGATTCAGCTCGCGCTTGCGGGAAGGTATGAGAGATCGATATCGATGATGGGGGGTCGTCGGAGATAGCTTAAGCCTCCTCCTCGTTGTCGGGCTCGTCATCGTCGTCCTCCGGCACATCGCCGTACTCGACGTCTCCGCGGTCGTCCATAGTCTCGTCTCCAGGGAATCCGCCAACGCCCAGTCCTCCCTCTCCCTCCTCGTCCGAGACCTCAGCCTCGGCCTCGGCCTCGAGCTCAGCGTCGAGCGCCTTACTCGCCTCAGCCGCCGCCTCCTCCTCGGCACGACGCTTCGCCTCCCTCTTCTCGGCACGAGCCTTGTTGCGCGCCTCGATGCGCTCCGCCTCCCTCCTCTCGCCTTCTGAGGGAGCAATGGCGCCGACCTCAACGCCGAGCGAGTCCGTCAGACGCTCCAGCTGCGTTCGTGCTGGCGAAGCAGCGAGGGTGGACAGGAAGTGCGACAACTGAGTGTAGGTCTGCTTCGGGGTGATGGTGGTCGAGCGGCCAACCTGCTCGATCAGGAGGGGGGAGTTGAGCTGCTTCTCCATTGTCGCTGGAATTCTTCGTTCAGGTGGTGGTACAGGGGGCGACGGGGTCGGTGCTAGTTGTTGTTGTTGTTGTTGTTGAGGACGACGAGCGAAATTTTGGAACCGTCAAGCAGCGAGATCATGAAGTCATCCGGTGTGCAAGATGGACGCCGAAATCTTTGGTGGAGGGCGGGCGGAGGCAAACCCACGAGGATTTCATGTGCTTACCTGGGCTGCATGAATAGTGGGCCGTGCATTGACTGTGTTCCAGCGGTAGCAAACGCGACGCGAGGGCTTTGTATTGCGGGCGCAGGCGGGTGAGGGGGGCGCACTCAGGCACGCAACAACAAACGCCCCTGGACACTGGGAGCGTTGCCGTTACGCACGCAAACATCTTGCTCGCTCCTCCATCCCTCTGTTCGCCTCTGTCCGTAAACCTCACCTCGCTCTCAGCTCGATAACAGCCGCCACTGGCTCGTCTTACGACCTCCCGACACTTCGACAACTGACGCCAGCTTTGTGACGCTCGACCCTCGCTGCCTAGCTCTTAGACAGCGATCCAGAACACAACACAACAACCAACACCAAGGGCCCTTTGGACCAATCAGCCTTCCGACGAGGCGCACCCGGCCCTCACTTCAAACATACAACTTAGCACACACGCACATCTACACCCAGTTAGAACGTCTCACACACGGCGCACACATACGCACCCCAAGCATGTCGCTCGAGAACTACACCAAGCTCGAGAAGGTCGGAGAGGGTGAGATCTAGTTCTCTTCAGGAACTGACGGAAATCAGGAACCTACGGTGTCGTCTACAAGGCGCGTAACGTCCATGACGGTTCGATCGTCGCGCTCAAGAAGATCCGTCTTGAGGCTGAGGACGAGGGTGTTCCCTCGACGTCTATCCGCGAGATCTCCATCCTGAAGGAGCTCAGCAAGGATGACAACATTGTCAAGTAAGTTTGGGTCTGACATCACTGGACCTGATTTCTTCGCCGTCTACTTCCCTCCTCCACTCTCCGTCATACCCTCCCTTCCCTAACCTCTCACTCGTCCCAAACAATGGCAGCCTCCTAACGTTCCCAGGCTCCTCGACATTGTCCACTCGGACGCCAAGCTCTATCTCGTCTTCGAGTTCCTCGACCTCGACCTGAAGCGCTACATGGACTCGATCGGAGACAAGGGCGAGGGCCTCGGACCGAACATGGTCAAGAAGTTCTGCTACCAGTTAATCAAGGGCTTATACTACTGCCACGCCCACCGCGTCCTCCACCGTGACCTAAAGCCCCAGAACCTTCTCATCGACAAGGAAGGCAACCTCAAGATCGCTGATTTCGGTCTTGCGCGTGCGTTCGGTATCCCCCTCAGGACGTACACCCATGAGGTGAGTAGGCGCCCGCGGCACGCGGCTGCGGGACGCACAAGTCTCGACCATACCACCATGGTCGTCGGAACGACAGGAATGCCCCGTATCTCAAAGACCGGCGGCAGGCCCTGATGAGAGAGACGGACTTGCTAACTCGCCCCTAGGTCGTGACGCTCTGGTACCGTGCGCCGGAGGTTCTGCTCGGCTCGCGCCACTACAGCACAGCAGTGGACATGTGGAGTGTCGGGTGCATCTTCGCCGAGATGGCGATGCGCCAGCCCCTCTTCCCAGGTGACTCGGAGATTGACGAGATCTTCCGCATCTTCCGCCTCCTGGGTACCCCTGACGACGAGACGTGGCCCGGCGTCTCGAGCCTGCCCGACTACAAGGCGAGCTTCCCCAAGTGGCACGGCGTCGACCTCAACAAGACGATCAAGGGTCTCGACGCCGACGGCGTCGACCTGCTCGCCCAGACGCTCATTTACGACCCCGCGCACCGTATCTCCGCCAAGCGCGCGCTGCAGCACCCGTACTTTGCCGCTACTGCTTAAGCAGCAAAGTAAGCGCGAGTGCTAACGATGGAAGAAGGAAGAGAATGTAATGAGAGCGAAAGTCTGCGCCGATCGACCCGGGTCCCGACCGCCCAACACTTTTAAACACCAAACGACAGGACTATCAACTGTATACCCCACCCACTCACCGGTTCTTGTAGAGCCCGGCCCGCACGGCGGGCTCATCATTCTGTCTGCATTGAATTTTGCACGTGCAAGGGTGGTGCATGATACTGACAAGAGGTACAACATATGGACAAATATAACAATTATGGGGTTCTACACAACCTAGAGTTCCTCTTCGACAGGCTCCTCCTTCACGAGCCCTTCATTCACATCTGGCGGTCCGGGCTCTTGCTCTTGTTTGGATTCAAACATATGCTCGTCTGCAGGGCCCGCTCCGATCTCTGTGGTCTCTTCCTTCACGACCTCTCCTTTCGCTTTGAAGTCGAGTGTTTCTTTCACTCGCTTCCCCGGGTCATCCAGGTCGTCTGATTCATTATCAGGCCCCGGATCACGCATACACGGTCCCCGTCCCTCAGCCTTAACATCCAAGATCTTGAACGAGTTGCACTCCGTCTGTCCAGCCCTCGATCCCTGACACTGCCAGAAGAACACCATACCGTCGTCCACGATCTCGCGTCCGTTCACGGTGCTGGTACTGGTTGGGCGAATACCGTGTGCGGAGCGGACCTTGCCCTTCTGGTCGGCTCGGAGGGACCTAGCATGTCAGCTCTCTGAGGGCAAACGAGCTGCTGAAGAGAGGAGGGTGAGGAGGGATACATACATGGGCAGGTCGCACTTGCACTTCGGCGTATGCTCTGAGAGAAAGTCTGCCGTCAGTTTCAGAGCTGGACCGCAAGCTTACCATCCCGATAAAAGCGGAATGTGATATTGATGCGCGACGTGTGTGTCTCCTGCTTTTCTGGAGGGACAGGATTGCCTTCCTTGTCCCACTGGGGACGGTAGATATCGATTGCTTTCTGAGGGGGGATGCTGCCTGTCAGCTACTGCGATTCGTGCTTCGCAGCTGTTCGATGAGGTGGGACTCACGTGTGCTTGTACCGCTCCTGACAGCCGGGAGTCATGAGCACAAGCGAGTTGTGCGTCAGGTCGACCTCGTACGTGCGCACCGGCCCGGAGTCGAGCTCGGACGGTGTGGGCCGGAGCCGGAACGCACGGGGGACGCCGAGCGACAGACTCGCAATCGTCGGGTACGGCCCAAGGTTTGTCAGTTGGTCCGCGTGGAAGCCGACGCTAGTATGTCAGCTTCTGTCGAAGTTCCATCAGCTGGTTCAATAGCTGAGAGTCAGAGGTGTGAGCACGCTCACAGCTACACTAAAGACAAACGCGCAGCTGATCAGGGTCACTCACGTCGCTGCGGCTCCTTCGTAGCGATTCGCACCGCACATGTTTGCGCGCCACCGACCCCGCCATTCGAGCGGATACCGCGGCACACTATCGAGATACTCGTTGACCGCGTCTTCCACGAGGAGGGCTGCCTTTTCGAGCTCCGGTGGCATTTTCTGTCTGTCAGCTACGGCTTCAAATGACGGACAGCTGTCTCGTGCGAATTCGAGTGCGACTCACAAAATACTCGACTGGCGCCCCAGAGAGGACATAGTCACGCCAAACACCGAAGACCTTTGGTGTGCGACTGTATGTCGAGCTGGAGTGGTTCGACATGCACTCGCGCCCGTTCAGGAAGAATTTATTGTAGTTCCACTTCGGCGACTCGGCCATCATGACGTGATACAATTGCGCTGCGAATTGCGGGCTGAGCGGGGATTGCAGCATGGCGACAGGGATGCCTGAGGCGTTGATGGCTGCTGGAGTGCCAAGACGTAGTGGGGGGAGCTTCACTGGCTCTGCTCCCACAGCTAGACGAGGTTTCGGCGCAGACGCTTTCAGGAGGGAAGACCACGCGCCCTTCTGAACCTCGCGGTCGATCTCTGGTAGTGGTTCTGAAGCTTCCGGTGGAGTCGGTCCGCGCGAGGTGGAGCTCGCTTTCGTGCGCTTTGGATTGGGACTGGAGGCAGAGGAGCGCTTCGGCTTCATGAAGAAGTCGATGCCGCGTTGTCGTTTCCGTCCGTTCGAGCTCTCCGTCGAGCCTTCCCCCGAGCAAGAGCCAGCCATGCCAAGAAGGAGGAGCTCAGCGGCGCGGCTCACGTCGTTGTTGGCGCGGTCGAGTGCGGCATCATAGTCCTCGAGCGGGTAGGTCGCGGGATCGAGCACATGAATGAGAGATGCAAGTGCTGCGTCGCGCTCCTCATGGCTCATGGCGTTGGAGTGACATGAAGTCGTCCTCACTTCGCTCCATCGATTGTTGGTCTGACTGTGGACATTGCGGGTGGAGGTGGTTGAGTCAGCTGCGGGGTGCGTGCCTTTTGTTTGGTTCCGGCTGGGCGATCAGGGCGGGCCGCGTGGCTGTCCCGGCGGCTGGCGGGACCCGGGTGAATCACTCGGCCTATGAGCCTGAGGTCCAGATGACAGCTCCGGCGAGACACAAGGAGCGGGAAGGGGGAGGTGTCTCACAACATCACAAGAAGAGAACAAGCACATAGCCGGCCATGATGACGATGAACAAGGCAGCTGCAAGAGCTTGGCGTGCAACTGGAAAGGTGGAGGGAGACGCTTCTGCGATCTGTTCCACAGGTAGGAACAGTGGGTTTATCCAGGCTGGGCAGGCTGGTCTGTGCTCATATGAGGCTTTCATTTGACGCCGCTCGCTCGTCGCCCGAAATCGCGACCACCGTATGTTCACGCGTAGCGTGTTCGTCCAGGGCGGCGTGCCCGATTCAGGCAATGCAGCCAACTCGCTGCATGCCGTTACCGTTCGTACTATCTCCCTCTCCTCCCCTTCCCAGAGACCATCCCTCTGCCCGTCGCTGAGCTGTCGGTGTCCACCAATTCTTCTAACCTCGAGTTCCCCGCATTCATCTCTCTCTCTCACTCTGCATCGACGACACCATCCTGTATCTTGTACCACCCACCTGTAGACACACCCTAGACTTTAAAACAACAGTAAAATTCACACACCCACCATGGCCTTCATCGCACCCCTCCTGCTGGCGACGATGGCCCTCGCCCACGGCGGCCACGGCCACGGCGGTGACGACCCGCACGCCGCCGCCGCCAACGACGACTCGCTCGGCTACGCCCAGCGACACGTGAGTCACCCCGTTCGTGAGGCTACTAACGTGCAGATGATGTCCGAGCACCACATTGACCAGTTCGACCTGCCTGCCTTCTTCAAGCTGCACGACCTTGACTCGGACGGGTTCTGGACGACCGAGGAGATTGCCGCGCTCTACGGACTGAGGCACCACTCGGTCACGGGTGAGGAGAAGAAGACCCCAGATGGACTTGAGGAGCAGATCGTCTCTGCTGTCCTTGCCAAGCTCGACAAGAACGGCGACTGTGAGTAGCTTTAAAAAACGTGCCGAAGCTGACCTCTCAGCCAAGATTTCGCTCAAGGAGTACGTCGCCGGCGGCGTTGACGGTCTCCCGACAATTGGAGACTTCAAGCACCTCGGACACCACTACGACGAGGAGTCGGAGTACTTCCTCCACCACGAGGAGCTTTACCACAACACTCCCGAGACTCAGACCGACGAGTCGTACACCCACCCGGAGGACATTGAGCACTTCAAGTGTGAGTACGAGCGGAGCGAGAGCAGCGAGTGCTAGACAGACAGCGGCGTCGGCAAGTTGAGGCGACCAGCGTCGTCAAAGTTCTTTGCAAGCGGCGGCGCACCACTTGCTCCTAATTGTCACGCCAGGCACTGCCGAGCCGTGCCTGTTTCTGTCCACTCCTTTCGCAGGCCACCGCTCCGGTTTCACATCATTCGAAACTGACAAGCAGACCACGAGAAGATCGAGGCGGAGGAAGACGCGCGCGAGCGTCTCTTCGAGGGTCTGGCCTCCGACGCGGACCTGGGCACAGACCACGTGGCGCAGGACCCGCTCGATGCCCACGCGCACGCGGCCGGCGACGGACCGAAAGCGGACAGCGACGAGAGCAAGGCGCACAAGCTCGTCAAGGGCAAGCTGGGCGCTGGATCCCCGAACAGGCTCGTTGCTGAGGCGACTGGTGGACGGCCGAAGCACAGGCACTCGGACGCTGAGCGGGCGAGGAAGGACGCGCCGTGGAAGTACAGGATGAGGGCGGGTCTGAGGAGTGATGAGTTCTAAGTCTGACGTGCGGCGCGAAGCACGGAGCGCATGGCTTGTCCTCTACGACGTTGTTGGAGCTGGGACGGGCTCGGAGGGCAATTCGCTCAAGCCGACTGATCGACCAATCGAGCGGAGAGCGGAGCTGAGGTGAGGGCAGGTTCCCTCATCTGACGGCTGCAGCTCCGCCTCCTCTCTTTCCCATCTCACTCCAGGCAAACCCCCAGATATATACTATTCTTGCATGCAGTCATAATCCATTGTTGAAACAGTCTAGTGTCTATAGTCATTACACGCGCCGTGCGCGGTCTCCACCTATTACCTCTGCTCTAATCTCTACTCTAAAGCGATCTACGCAGAAAAAGTCGGCGCGAAAGCATACTTCAAAAGGAAGTCTGCAATCTTGGGCCCAGCGACGGGCTGCAGGGCATACTGCCCCGCAATACCGGCGTCGAGCCAGGCATCGCCCGCCAAGCGAGAGGTGGCGAAAAGGAATCCCCAAGCCCAGACGCGGCCCCAGAACCCGCGCACCCTGTACCCCGTGATGTTCTTCCAGGCAACCTCAGCGATACAAGCGAAGGAAGACGCGACGAAGAAACTGCCCAGGGGGAGGGGGGCGGCGATGGGGTCCAAGAGGAGCGAGCCGAGGGAGTGGAGCAGGCCAGAGTAGAGGAACGAGAGGGGGAAGAGCACGAGCGGGCTGGCGGGGAGACAGAGCATCTTGGCGGTACAGGACGAGAGGACGATGAACTGGTGCCGGAAAAGCTGGTGCCACCTCCTGCCCCAGAGATCGATGACGCTCTCCGCCTTCCACGGCTGGTCGAACACGTCCACGTCCCATGCGCTGATCTCCCACCCGAGCGCGAGGAAGACGACGGCCGCGCCGTGGTAACACACGCTGATGCCCCAGTAGACGGCACTAGCGACACAGCTGAGAACCGAGAAAGCGACGATCACGCGCGGGACAATGATGCCCGTGTGCAGCTGGGGGAGGAGCTCGATGGACGTCGAGTCGAGGAAGCGCTTGAGCGCAGACACGCCGTCGACGGCACCGTGGGCGAGAGTGGTCGGCGCCATCTGGCGGATGAGGCTGAAGGCCGTGTCGAGCACAGTGTAGAAGAAGAGGAAGTACTTGAAGTGTCGGAGAATGGCACCCATGCGCGTCGCGGGACGGGGGCCGACACGGGGCTCGTGACGCTCCAGAGCGGGCAGGTTGTGCGCCACCTCGTACGGCGTGCGCTCGATCTTGCGGCTGCGCTTGGGCTTGCCGTTCGCCTTGCCGTTCCCGTTGGCGTGGCCGTTAGCCACCCCGTTCGTGGCAACATTCGCACCATTCGCGCCATTCGCGCCGTTAGCGTGTCCGTTGGCAACTCCGTTCGAGAGCGGCTTGTCGACTCCGGTCAAACCCAGAGCTCCACCGTCGCTCGCGTCGATGTCGCCGATGGTGTAGTTCGGGGGACCGGCCATGTGGTCCAGTCCGACCGAGCCCATACGAAGCAGACGCGAGTTCATGCAAAGGTCGAGGGCTGCGCGCCACTTCGGCCGGGGCGGGTAGTACGGGTCCCTGATGTCGCCGGAGAGGAGGGCGAACTCGGCAGACTTGACGGCCAGATGGAGCCAGACGACGTTGAGGGCGCAGTTCCAGATGTTCAGGAGCGGGTCTGGGGTTAGCTTTCGTTCTCGGGGTTGGGGGAGCTGTGCGTGACGCTGAGGTCGGAGGTGTGGAGGTGCGGAGGTGCGGAGTTGCGAACTTGTGGGGAGGGTGGAGCGGCGTGCTCCACCACCTGCACCATGCAGTGCACCAGCGCACTGCACACAGCACAGCGGCACACGGGCGCTGCGCAGAGTGAATGGCGTGCTCTGCTCAGAGGGTGACGCAGCGTCGCCTCTGCATCGCTCGCCCCCCTTCGCATTCCACACAGACGCGTGACTCACCTGTAAACCGGTACGAGAAGTAGCTCCTCGCCATGAGCATGAGCGCGACAACGCCAGCGGCGAGCCTGAGCAGCCTGTTGGAACCCTCCTGGCGCTTGCTGCCACGCTCACCCTCCTGCACGAGCAGGAGAGCCTGAACCCAGATCGCAAAGGCGGGGAGGAGGAAGTACTCGGCGAGCCGCTGGGGCTGGGCGAGGTCGACACCGCGCAGCGCCGCCTCGTGCACGGGGGCCAGGAGGCCGAAGGGCTTGCTCCACATCTGGACCCATCCCGAGGGCGTGAGGAGGGTCGTGTATTCGGTCGCCATTTGGCGAAGGGAGGCGGAGAGATCCATGGTGAACCTTGCTGACGGGTTGGTCGGTGGCAAAGAAAGATTGTTGTGACAAAAGTTGGGAGTATTATGGCCGGGACGGTGACGCCCGCCGCCGCCTGGACTTGGAGCGGACGGTGACGATCCATGACCCGGCGTTCTGTCCCTGAGTCGCCCGAGTCTTTCACGGCCCGGCCAACTTTATCACCACCCTCAGCGCAGTGAGCAGCGGGCCTTACTCGGGCATGTGACCAGCCAAGCATTCGCTGCATGCCGAGCGCGCCGTATGGCCGGCACGCAGCGCCGGTTCATGTCAGAGTGCTCGCGTCAGGACAGTCCGGCACCGATAACAAACGCTGATAGGTGTAGACATGGCTTCGGATTCCGTCGAATGTCAGTCTGGACCGAACGAACCCAAGCCATGTCGCAGATAGCTCTCGTGGGCCGACCCATGATGGCCCACGCGCACTCGAGACGCGGCGACGACATCACTTGTTGCTCCGAAACTCCTTCTTGCATTCCGTTCAAGCGACATGACTGGCCAAGTATCGGTCATGAGAGTCCGCGCAAGACGGCAAAACGCAGCGGTGACTCTTGTCGGCCGCGTCATCAGAGAGATGTGAGACCCCGATGCATTCCGCGTCGTGAGACTGCTTGCCCGAGGCTAGAATGGCCGACGAAGCAAACCATTCCAAGCGTCTTCGAAGCAAACATGACTTCTCGTTCTTAAACGACGCGCGAGTGTTAGTCCTGTAGGCGTCCCGGATATCGCAGCATATCGCGACTAGCGCCTCGAAGCATGTCATTGCATCCGAGAGCCTCGAGAGTCGGATCTGAAACGCTAGTCGACTTTGGACCGAGATCTCGAACTCAATCTTGAAACGAGCGTGAAGATGCTTTAAATGCACTTCTTCCCCTTGCCAGCCTGCACCATACCTCACAAAGGCACACTCTCCTCATTCATATACAGCACCTGACATCTCTATAACCGACAGAACACAAGCGACAACTCAGCACGAGGTAGTGCCCATGCGTTGGATCCCATGCGCGCCATGCGGGGCTCGGGCGCGATCAGGCGCTCCGTAAGGAGTTCAGGTAGTTTTGGACCTGACCTTCGCCTGAGTCATGGCGCGTCCACTGGTCACCCAGAGTGTGCCAGGATGGTGGCCGCCAAGTGTGCCCGCAGCTAAAAAGGATGCTAGTTAATGAATAGCAGCCGCGCCCCGTCGCGCCGTTGCGAGAGAAGTCACCATACGGTCGACGGCGTGAACGGCGTAACGGACCGTGCGCCATGCGCTAACTTTTCTCCACGGTCGTCACACCAGGTACTCCGAACAGCCGCAGAAACTGGTCGATGCACAATGCTGATTTTGCTCTACTGATCACCTCGCCAGCCAGTCCAGATTCACGACGGAGAGAACTAGCAGTGGGTCAAGTAAGAGGGACAGCACGAAGACAAGAATACCAAGACCTGCACAGGCCCGACGCCGCCGACGCCCGATCCCACCAAGTCACCTACGTGCCAGCCTAGGCTCTCCAGAGCTCACAGTCCCGCGCCCGGTCCCAGTGTGCCCAGCGTGCCGTGATCGAGCCGTCACCTCGGCACTGAGTGTCATTGACATCAAGCAACAACCAAGGCTCACCAAGGCTCAACAGGCCTTAGTCGTCTTCCACTTGCCGGACCCCACCCGCCTCAGTGCAAACTTTCTTCAAGAACGACGGGACAACGACGCTCCGCCTCCCACATCACTTCGAACGATACACTAGCGAGCACGAACGAACGGACAAAGTTCCCCAACTAAGAGCGATAACAGGAGCAGGAGCGGCAGAGCGAGGCACGATGCGTATTCTCAAGGTGAGTTCGTATCGCCCAGGTACAGCGCCAGCTCCCACAACCCCAGAGTAGCAGACATGACCGAATGACCGAGAGATAAGATCTGCAATCACGCATAGAGGAACGGCTCGCTGACGCTCACCGCAGTGCGCTGTGATGGGTTCCGGCGGCGTGGGCAAGACGGCCCTGACGTGCCGGTTCGTGAATGGAGAGTACATCGAGACGTATGACCCAACGCGTGAGTTCTGCTTCTGGGTGGTGCTGACGTCAAGTTGAGGATTCGTGTGCGTATCGCCCCATACTCCCCCAGCTCTCCGTAGTCCGCTGAATAATGGGGGAAGGGCATAGGAAAGAGATGCCCGATAAGGAGCTCCTGGGCCCCTCGGCCGCTCGGCAACCTCGGCGCTGACAACAGACCGAAAGCAGTTCATGGTCGACGGCCAAGCCGTCATCCTCGAAGTGCTCGATACAGCCGGCATAGACCAGTACCTCGCCCTACACGACTTGTTCATGCGCGAAAGTGATGGTTTCATCCTAGTGTTTTCGTGAGTATGACTTTCCATCAAAGTGTCTGAGTGAAAGAGCAGGGATAGAGAAGAGTAGAGCTGGAATAACTCGCTGACGCCAGACTCCTGTCGAAGGAGAGTTTCGACGACGTCGTGCGCACGCGTGACCAGATCCTGCGCTTGAAGCAGGAAGATCTCGTGCCGATGGTCATTGTTGGTAGTGAGTCAATTCTCACCCTATCACCCCCCTAAACCCGCTGACGTTCAGACAAGTGTGATCTGACAGCCGACCGTGTCCTGCCCCCACAGCTGGGCGAACAACTCGCTGCCCAGGCAGATGGAGTCTACCTCGAAACAAGCGCCAGGAACAACGTGAATGTGATGCGCGTGTTTCACGAGGTTGTGCGGCAGATGAGACTGCACCCGACGCGGGATATGAAGGAGCGCGAGGCTAGGCGGAAGAAGCACAAGAAGTGTGTCATCTTGTAGCATCCACGCGACAAAGAGCACGAAGCAAGGCTGAGCCTGAAGGACAGAGACGAGGCCGAGAGCTGTTGTGAGAAGCGAAAGGACTGTCGATAGGATTTAGTAACGAATCATGATTAGAATAACGACCTGGAAACCTTGGTAGCAGTAGAGCGTCAGAGCGGTCCAAAAGCTGCTGGGTAATCATAACATCGTGATGCGTCACAACAACTCTGCCTCCGGCAAGAAACCTCCTAGGCGCAAGCTCACGGCTTGCACGCCTCCTCCATGGCGCCGACGGCCTGGGCGAGCTTGTCGCTCGAGACGAGGAGAAGGCGTCCAAACTGCTCGACGCCGAACGACTCGTCGTCGCGCGGCGGCGCCGTCTTGAGCGGGTACGAGTGGACGGCCTCTGCGCGCGAGTCGATCATCTCCTCCTCGGGGTGGTACGTGAATGATCCGGCCGCGAGACCGCCGGGGTTCTGGCTGCCCTTCTTCTTCTTATTCGTCGCGCTGGGGAGTCAGCTAAAGTGGCAGGCGTAATGAAGCTGGGGAGAACTCACGACTGGTCAAACTCGAGTCCCGTCGCCTCCTCGGCTCCCTCGAGCTTGTACCCCCGTCCCCAGAGGATGTAGTGCGTGAAACCGGCCGAGGACAGCTCCTCACCCAGCATCTTGTAGAGAGGCGGGATCAGCGGCAGCGGGAGGTTGAGCATGCGCATGGAGAAAAGGAGGGCGGGCTTGGACGAGCCATCCGTCAGCGCCGACTTAATGGCCGCCGGCGGGGCGGTCGAGAGGAAGTAGTCGATCAGCGGCTTGAGAGCTGGGTTGTTCTGCATGTTAGCTGAGCTGTTGCATGAGACGTCCTCCAGCTCTCAGGACTCACCTGGCATTTCCTGACGTCGATAGCCGCCAGCATTCCCCACGGGTCGCTCTCCTCGCCGTCCGTCTTGATCGTGGAGCCGGCCTTCAGTCGGGTTCCCTCGGCCAGGATCAGGTCGGCGAGCTGGTGGACGTCGATGAGATGGTCATCGTGGCTCAGAGTTTGACGAAGAAGACGCTTGATGGCGATCCTGAATGTCAGATTGAGATTCCAGAACTTGAATCTACACGTACTGGTCAACGTCCGGGTTGAGGTTGTAGAAGTCAAAGTCGACATTGATCATGCTCTTGCCCGGTTAGTTACTCCACGGCAGGAGGAGCTTCGCCAACTCACGACGTCGGAACCGTCGCTCTCGTCGCCCTCGTCATCTCGGGGAGCGGCCTTGCGCTTCACACTCGTTCCAACGGGCACGGCAGACAGCTGGGGGTTGGGCATCTTGGGTTCAGGTCGATAGTTGACAATTTCAGAAGCCATCGCGATCGGTGAACTCATCTTGGTAGCAGCCAAGATTTGGCGTCACGTGATGGTGACGATCGCGACCTCCACATGCCTGGCGTCATAGAGGCGGGCGACTACGACTGCATGGGCTCGGGGGGTCGGTCTTAATCTACTATCTCACCGCCCAGAGGACCTTCGATGGCTTGGACGCTGGCTGTCGACGCACAAGGAGGAATTCTCACGTGGAACGACTTCGCGACCACACCATCATGCTCTACATTGCTTCAGTGGGTGGCAGACCGCCTGGACTGTGCTGACTCACTATCTGCAGACTCTCACGCCCACCCCAGTCACTCATTCCCTCGCGGTCGCCGGCTTCACAGGCGAGGGTGAAAGCCTGGCAGTGGCAAAGCCCGATCGTGTCGAGCTTTGGGATGTTACCTCGACTGGACTTGTCTTTCGGGGCGAATTGACGATTTGGGGCACGATCGCCGGACTGGCGGTCACGAATATCTCGGTGAGCTCCGATGGCAAGCTGTGGCTGACGGATAGGATGCTCGACCTCATCTCCTCGTTCTCGTCGGACCTCCGAATGCACAGCTTCACTTGGTTGCGTGGAACCCATCCAGTGAAGAACTCACCGTAACGTCGTCTCTGAAGCTCGCGCCTCCGACACCGGCCCTGCGAAGGCAGGAGTTCTTCACGGCCGTTATCTCGGAGGGCAGCGTGGCCCTGGTCTCACTGTGGACAGGTCTGCTGTCATGTGTCGAGATTGAGCTCGCCAAGAAGGGAAGGAAGAAGGACATGGATGTCGACGGAGATCGCAGGCTTGTATTCAAGAACAACTTCAACATGAAGTGAGCTTGTCCTCGAATTCCAGCTAACAACAGTATCCGCGAGCACAACTTACTCGACTTGACCTTCGTTCCCTGTGAGGATTCAGGCAATCCTGTCCTCACATTCCTGTGGATGTCGGAGGAGAACAAGATTCTGCTCCAGCCTCGAGCATTGTCGCTCCAGACACACAGCTTCACCGATCTCGCCACTCGGACAGACGTCGTAAACCCGTTAGATCTGCCTATGGGTGACATTGAGAACCCGAACTTCCTCGAGACCGACTTCTCCTGTCCTGCAGGCCGTAGCGTATTGTCCCTCGGGATGGGGCCGAACGGATGCCGCAGCTTCCTCGTGGTCGGAGACGAGTTTGCCGTCATGTACTGTATTAACCCCGTGCCCGCCAGTCCGAAGACGGTCGCTAAGGGAGCAGTCAAGCGCAGTCCTCGGACAGAGGCCGGAGGCACTGGCAAGCGCCGCAAATCGAGCCAGTCCGGCAGGGGTATCAACGCCGACCCAGAACCTCAGTGGAGTGTACAGCCAGTGTGGCGCGTTCGACAGGGCTTTGGCACCGTGCTTGCGTGAGTTTTACACAGCGGACTGAACTGATGACAGAACCGCCCTTATTGACCAACACACCACGGGCGGCAGTGTGCTTCTGGGCGATGAGTACGGGCGACTGACTGCCGTGGGATGGGAGTTCCAAGATATGGAGAAGGTGCAGGTCGGAATGATTGACATGGGAGTAGTGTCCGCGCCCTCCAGCCTGGCGTACCTGGACAACGGCCATCTCTTCTCCGCTTCGGCATGCGGTGACTCGCTCTTGGTCAATCTCATGCTCCCATCGCCAGAATCGACCCGACAACCATCGAACAAGGGCAAGGAGAGGGCGCACGATATCTCGGATGCTGGCGCTTATGAGATCGTCACGGCCGAGCCCCAGCGCGGACAGGTCGAAGTTCGAGAGCGATGGATGAACATCGCTCCGGCCAAGGACTTCGCGATTGTCAAGGAAGATGACGGCAGAGTATCCCACGTCGTCGTCGCCTCCGGCTCGGCAAGCTCAAACTCCTTCCGCGTCGTCCGAAGTGGAGTCGGTTTCGAGAATTTGATGACGATCGAGGAGATTCCGGGCATTGAGAGGATGTGGTCGATTCCGGCTGCCGACGGGTCTACCCTTCTTGTCTCGCTCGCTTACTCTACGACTATCTTGCAGCTGGAGCCTGAGGTGTCTGTCTTCAAGGCCGCTGAGCAAGTCACGTCGGTCCCGACCTTTGCAGCCGGCTTGGTGGACAAGAGTCTGCTTCTTCAGGTGACCCCGGAGGGAATAAGGCTGTGGTCTGATCTCGCCGCCGGCACACTGGTTGATCAGGTCGAAGCGTCCGAGGGCAATCGCATCGTGACCGCGAATGTGAGAGATGGCGTCGCGGTTGTTGCTTTCAGAGACGGAACAGTCACCGTCTTCCGAGCGACTTCACATGGTCTGCAGCGGGTAGTGTGAGTGCCAAAGAATCCACTCCATTGTTGACAACCAGATCTGTTCCTCGTCCTCGCGAGGTCTCCGCCGTGGATGTCCTGCCAAGCAAAGGTTTCTTCGCCATCGCTGACTGGTCTGGAGATATCGAGCTGGTCGCCCTCGAGGGATCAGACCAAGGAACTGTCCTGAAGTCAATCCATGAGGCGGCGTACGCAACCTCGCTGCAGTTCCAGGAGTCTAACAATGAGCCCACAAGGCTGCTGGCAGGTTTGTCGGACGGAACGTTCATCTCCTATTCTGTGAAACTCGATGAGGCAGAAAGCCCCGACAGCCGACATGCTTCGTCATTGGGGCTGCGACCTCTGCGTCTGATTGCGCTGGACATCTCTCAGAACGCTGAGGAGCGCGTGGTGGCAGCGGGCATCAGCGACAGGCTATCGCTCGTCTTTGAATCTCGAGATCATTACGAGTTCTCGTCTAGTGGCAAGAAGGTACCGCTGGCGTCGATCTTCAAGCTGACACCAGAACGTGGTGGCTGCAACGTCACTGAGCACTCCTAGCTTGGGGGACTGCATCGCGCTGGCGACCCCTCACGGTATCGTGTTCGAGCGCCTGACAAGCTTGAAGAAGCTGCAGGTGCAGACCCTTGATCTGGGGAACCGTTCAGCAACCCGAGTGGCTGCTCTTCCTGGCTACAACCTCGTTGTGGCGGGAACGGTGACGCGAGCCATGGATCACCAGACGGGCGACGTCCTGCAGTCTTCCAGCGTGGATCTTCGCAACGCCACGACACTCGAGCTGCTGTCCGAGTTCCAGCTGCCGGAGCGGGAGGCTGTGGCCTCAGTGAACGCCGTCACACTGCATGGCCGCAAGTATATCTTGGTGGGAACTGCGATCTTCGACAACGAGGAAGCTTTGGAGGACGCAACGCTGGAGGACGTCACGTCGTTCATCGCCACCAATCGCGGGCGATTGCTCCTGTTCCAGATCAACGAGTCGTCGGGGTCGTCTTTGGATCTTGTCACTTCCATGACGTTTAATGGACCTGTTTACGACACGGTTGTGATTCATGGTTTCCTAGCCGTGGCCACGGCGACCAAGGTGTCTATCCTGAGACTCAACACTCAACCCCCCGGTCTCGAGGAAGCCGCCAGCTTCGCCTTTGCGTTTGAGACGCACCACCTCGCGGTCGTGGAGATCGATGAGGAGAAGCGATTGGTCGTCGGCGACGCGATGAGGAGTATTATCGTGCTCAGCGTGGATCCCGATAGCGGCGATATCGTGGGCGACCAGCGAGACATGAACGCCCACCTCGTCCGTTGCTTGAGCGCCGTGCATGACGTCGAACCAGGTGTCATGATCGCTGATGTAAGTCTCCTTCTGCCTGACCAATGCTGACAGCAGAACTACGCGAACCTGCTCACCTTCCGACTGGGTAAGGGTATTACGCCGGCGGCCAGCATCGGTCTGAGCGAGGATGTCACCTGTCTTCAGCCTGGAACGCTGGCGCCGGTGTCCGCGGAGGGCGACATCTTGCGGGCCGATCTGCTGTGCACAACAGTGAACGGGCGCCTGGGCGTCATCGGAGAACTCGGCAAGGGCTCGATCAGAACACTGGACGACCTGCAGCGCAACATGAACAAGCTGTACAAGGGTCCGGGAGGCTTGGAATGGAAAGAGTAAGCTCGTATGCCCTTGTCCATCAGCTAACAACAGCTTCCGAAGAAGCGGTAACATGCTCGTTCCCCGCGAGACTGTCGGATTCATCGACGGCGACTTGTACGTATCTCAAACACCCGGCACAGCTAACACTGCAAGCGTACAGCAATTCTCATCGCTCGACGCCACACTGCAAGAGAAGATTTTGAGCGGTACCAGTGCTCCGGAAGCCGTGTCCAAGGTCGTGGATGGGGAGCTCCAGAATGCCTCCAAGGCAGACGTTGAGCGCATTCTGGAGATTGTAGGTGCTCTGCATTAGTAGACGGAGAGACGTTGGAAGGTTATCGTCGTAGACATAGTGAATGCCAAGCATCGTGTAGCCATAGTGTGATTCAGCCACTGGGAGTGCAGACCGACGGTGTGACGCCGGAAGGTTCGCCGGTGGAGCAGAGTTGCTGATGCCAGTACGGTGGTGTCAGCAGGGTGGTGTTCGCTGGGATTTTGTGGGTCGTGCGTGCTCTTTAATGACGTGTGGGTGATAGACAGCCGATGCTGGTGCATTCAGACGCGGCGCGTCTCAAAGGCTCGCCCAGGGCCCTGGTCACGGGTCACGAACCACAAGCCTCCACCACCGTCTGCACCGTAGCAGCCTTGCGGGCATTCTGCACTGGGACCGCTCGACCTCACCCTGGAGGTGCCAGTGCCTAGCCAGGCCACCGCAGTCCCTGCCAGCGGCCGGGCTCGCCTGCCTGGCTGGCCTCTGAGCGCCCGCCTCCTGCAGCCCAGCCAGGCTCTGGGTCTATCCCAAGTGCACTTTGGTCCCTGTGTCCACCGGTGCCGATGTGGATGTCTTCTCTCAATCAACCTCTCCTACCCATTCCACCCTCTGTCGACAAACATCTGTCCCTTCTCCATACCATCTCATTTATCTCAACACTCTCGCCCCACACCAACCACCACCGTCGTTCTCGCCTCTAGCCGCGACAAGCGCACCTGCTCCGACACACATCGCACCCGTAGGGTGGCGCACGTCCAACGCAGCGTGACACTTGAACATTTCCCGTATGTTCCGTCAACGATGACCCGCACCCGCAACACCAGCAGCGCTTGAGGGACTACGCGACGGAGGATCGATGCAGTCTTGGACGTTGTGCGACTCCGAGCGCTCGCCTCGATACCTTGTATGCTCCACTGTTGCTGTTGTCATTAAGGGCAGCTGCTGCGCACGCGCGCGCGATGCTTCCCCCATTTTCATCACCCGCTGACGACCAACAGATAATGCCTCTCTTCCAGGCTTTCACAAGCCTGTTCGGCGGTGGATCCCAGAAGCGCATGGACAAGGACACGTTCAGCTTGCCGACGACATCGGGCTCTACAAAATACGATCTGGGCTTGGTGCGTGTCTCCTTCCTCCCCCGCTGCGTGCGGAGCTCATGGGCCGATCGTTGCCCGTCAGCCTCGGTTACGCTGTGATTTAACACGACTCCGCGTTCTCATGCTACGAACTACAACCCGATCTTTTGCTCTGACGATGCCGACTGTTTGGAACGGAGCGATCAAGCAACATGTGGAACGCCCGCATGTCGCTTGGCGCGAAACCGATCGATCGTCTGAGAATTGGTTGGCTTCGTGTATCAATGCTCCACGTGCTGCCCTGCAATGTACCTCACAACATTGAAGCTAACGCGTCACAGAATCCTCAAGACTCTCCCGGACCAAGCCGACGAGCGTCGGGCCAGTTTCCGGCCGGTCCCAGTGGTGCCGCGAGGTGAGTTCTCATCGACTGCTGCGGATTGCCGCGTGACCCCCGCTTGCAGTGAGCTGACAACCGATTCTCTTGGCGATCTGCAACGATTGATGTGTTTACCATCCTCCACTTACAGCGGCGCCAACTACCCACCTCTCTCGCACACGTTCTACCGCCTGCGCAATGTTCTGGCGGGCTCGTACCCGGAGTTGATCGAGTCGCTCAACTTCCCTGCGACGCAGGAGGCTCTGCATGAGTTCGAGCAGATGTTAGGATCCCCCCTTCCTCCGGCTGTCCGCGAGTCCTTCTTGCAGGCCGATGGCCAGGACCTCGAGGCTAACAACCCGGCCGGCATCTTCTACGGCCTCCAGCTGTTGCCGTTAGACGAAGCCATCCGAGAATGGACGTACTGGCGTCAGGTTGAGGCCGACCCCAGCACGGGCGCCAACCCCGCGGTCCTCGCGACCATGGCCAGCATCCCTCCCAAGTGGGTCAAGAGCGAGTACGCCAGCCGAGGCTGGATCCCGCTTCTCTCCGATCGCTCCGGCAACTATGTCGGCGTGGACCTCGACCCCGGACCCGGCGGTGCATGGGGCCAGGTCATCATCTTCGGCCGCGACTTTGACCGCAAGTGCGTTATGTGGCGTGGCGATGGCGACTGCGGATGGGCCACGTGGCTGTCTTCCCTCGTTGATGAACTGGAGGCTGGCGATGCCTGGGAGATCGATAACGGCGGCTCCGACGACGAGGAGGAAATCGGCTACGAGAGCTACACCGGTGGCCGTGTCTACGGCGAAGGTGCTGGCCTCGGCATCATGAAGCTCACCGGAGAGTACAAGGGATGGGCCGTGCTCGAGGCTTGGTGGGACCGGAGCGTCGGCCACTGGGAGAAGCAGGGCCTCGGCATGGACGTCGACGAGATCGAGCGCGGTCTCGAGGAGTCGCGCCGCCTGACCACTGTGCCTGAGGAGAACGGCAAGGGCAAGGCCCCCGAGCGGTCCAGTTTGGACATGAGCGCCATTCGTGCCGACTACGGTATGGCTGAGGTTGAGATTCCCAGTGAGTACGTTTGATTTTGCGTAGGCTGACTTGTCAGTTCTGGAGACTCCTCTGGAGCGCGGAAACTCCACAGAGGAGACTGACTCGATGCTTCGCCCGACGTCCCCAGACTCGAATGCTATTCCTCGCATCCTTCACCCGCCACGACACTCTCCCAGCCGCCCCCCGAGTACCCGTCCCTCAGAGCCTTCGACTTCGGCGTCGGCGCGCATGTCCGTCGCTTCGTCATCTACGGACGACCACCCCCTTAAACCGGATTCCGAGTTCCTGTCGCCGCCGACTGCTGCGCAGGCGCGCAAGCAGAAGCGCCCTCCCCCGCCCAGGCCCGTCATGATCGACCTGCCGACTCGTGCAGATGTGCAGGCTGCTCAGGCCGTCGCTCTGGCGGAGGAGTCTGGACTCCGGGGCGGATGGGTCATGAATTTGGACACGAGCGCGGGTGCGGCGCAGCGCCGTGCTAGAGGACACGGTGTCAGCCCTTCGCTTGATGCCGAGATGGTCGACATTGACCTCGAGGCTGGACGCGGAGACATGTTTGGTGCTTCGCTCACTGCTACTGAACTTGAGAAGCAGCGCGAGGAGGACCGCCTGTCGCTGGCCGGCATCGAGCAGCGACGTGGTTCTGGATCGCGCAGCCCGAGTCTCCTAAACATGGTGGCTCACCGCGCCCCATCCCCGCTTTCGCGCAGCACAGCTGCGTCGCCCCCTGCTGGAATCATCTCGCCGACGAATCTCGACGGCAACCTCCCGTCGCCGCTGATCCGCTCGCCTGTGTCGGCGACGAGCCCGCCTCCGAATCCGAACTCGATCCGCGTTCCGCCGACTGCGCGCTCGCCGTCGCCGGCTATTCCCGACCAAGAGCGGGAAGTCGTGCGTAACGGCTCTCGCCGCGGCTCGACTGTCGTCCGTGAGCGCGAGAACAGCTCTGACTCGCGCGCGGGTCTGCTCGAGCGCACGAACAGCGGCAGCGGCCGTAACACGCCGTCGAACAGCCTCGACAAGGTGCTCTCGCCGACGTCACCCGACTCGGGCGTTGCCCTCGGTAACCTGACCGAAGAGCCCAAGGTGATCGCCGAGCTCACCGACGGCATGGAGGAGGTCGCCCTCGTATAGACTGGTGTTGTTTGTTAGATGATGCAGAGAGGACTTTTGTGATTACAACATGTGTCAGGTGGGGTGAGTCACTTGTCGTCAGACGGCTAGTCTCAGCTAAGTACCCGGGTGCTCGGGGAATGAAAGTTTGGCACGACAGATGTTCCAGAAAAGAGGTGCCCAGCCCATCCTCCGGACCTCCGGAGTAACTCCAGGAGTAACTTGTCGCGTTGCATGAGTCATGAGCGTGGTTTTGTTAAAGGGTAGTCGGCCGGCCGTAGCATGGGGCCAGAGGGCGTGTCGCTAGACGAACCTCAGGAGAGCATGCAGGAGCGAGGATCGCGAGGACGTTTCATGTGGGAACCCGGAGTGGGAGGGAGGAGAAGGTTTGGCTGGGCCGTGCCAACATGCCAGCGTGCCGGTGTGTTGGCGAAGCGAGCCGTGGCACTTCAGGTCACTACGACGGCTGTGGTAGAGTGTGGATATCCGGTCGCAGCACATGGTGAGACGGCGGCAAGTCTGAGTACGCCGAGCGGAGCATGCAATGTGTTGCAAACTGTACTCGGCCAATCGGCGACAAGCATTAATCTCGGCAGTTGGTCGGGGTGGGATACGAGAAGCTCGAGACATATGAAGTGGGTAGTCGAGTGATGTTTGGGTCATCGTCGACGTCGCGCAACGGCTCGATTGCAGCTGTGCTGAGGCCGACTGTGCTCGCCGACTACATGTCACGGATCACGGAACCCCAGTTCCCGATATTCCGATACTTCTGACAGACCCGACTGCACAAGGTGAAACACGATCCGGCGGATCAGCACTGTAAATCGTGCTGCGTTGTTCGGGTCTGGCCAGGTCGAGGCGACTAACCCATGAGCCCATAGCCACAACGCGTTGCATCACGTCTCGCGTCTCATACCGTAAAGGAAGGCGCGTTTGGCGTTTGAGCATCGGAAAGTCCCCCTACCGATCCTACTGACTGTCGACGAAAGAGGCAGGAAGCGGACAAGTTCTGACTTTAGCGTGCGGATGTGATCGTCGCTGACCCCGGGCGTCTGGTGCGGAGCGGGTTTCATCCTGCGCCCCTCTGGATCCTCCTGGTGTTCCCTGCAGTGCGTGAGTTCTCCGGTGCACAGATGGTCTGCAATGCTGTAAAGCTGTAGCTATAGCTGTAGAAACCTCATCCACTCGATCGTCAGTGCGGAGGTGCGGAGTGGGTGCTGATCGCGATCGAGCAATCGCACTCTTGAGACGCGACACACCGACACACCGATGCGCACGCGACTCTTTGCTTCCCTCTCGGTGCACGACTGCACAAACCGAGGTGTCATCCGGCATGCCCGCTGGCGCGCCTGAATTGCATTGAAGAAGCGCCCACTGGTGCCCTTCTCTTCTCCAGGAGTAGAGAGGACCGCGACGCGTCCTTCGCGTCTTTTTCTCTGCATACGGGCTGGCTGACTGGCTTTGGTTGCCGTTTGGATTTCTCATTTGCGCTGAACCTAGCTGGCTGGCCTCTCGGTCTTCGTAATCACGGCGACTTCTTAATGGGCAGTGGCCAGGCTGCGGAGCACGAGTGCGCTTTTTGCATGTTACGAACTAGTACGACGATGCAACCGCGAGCGAGGAAGGCAGCTGAGGCAGCTAACGTTGAGAGTACGACGACGGATGAAGAGGATGCAGAGGAAGGACAGCGTAGAGGGGCCCGGGTACCTTTCTCTGTCGTCTTCCCTGTGCTCGTTGCTGCTTGCCCTGCTGGCTCTGCTGGCCCTGCTGGCCCTGGGCGCAGGGGAGAGGGCGCAGATTAAGGGGGCTCACGTCTGTCTGCGTCGTCGCCAGTCCGCCTCCACCTTACACCTTCCTCCCACTCTCAGTCTGTTTTACGCAAAACGCAGGGTTGGTTCAGAGCACAGTAAGTTTATCGTTTTGCTTGGACCTGAGAGCGCGAAATTCGTGCACCGGCGAGCATCCAATGACTTTGCGCAGAACCACCACGTTACAAGCTCGGCACAGCTTCGGCTTCACCTGAGAGTTGAAAGCTCGCAGGGAGGAGAGAGAGGTACACGCAGTCGTCTGAGCTTCCTTCAACCTGTCGCCCGCTGTCGCTGCGTCGCTGACTGGTGGACCGGAAGCTGCGCAGCCGGGCCACATCCGGACGACCTGCCGGACGTACCGAGCGGCCGTTGTGGCGCCGGCGCCATGCGCCCCCTCTTCTGCGCCCCCCACCACTGTCCAGTCAGCTTGAGGTGTGCTTCCGGGCGTGTCCTTTGTTTGCGCATGTTTAGCTTATCACGAGCCTTAACTTGCTTCCTGGCTGCCTTTTGTTCACTTCTAGGGAGGCTCGAGTGCATTGAGGTTGATTGGGGTGATTGCGGCACGCGCCGGCACGCCGCGGGAACGCCGCCGAGGCACACAGCACCGCCGTGGCCGAACCCACGGGCTTGTCCTCGTGTCCACTCCGCCTGCCAGTGGTCGTCCTCGTGCTCGTGTTTGTGGGGATCGGAAAGGAGTAGCAAGGGCGAGTCACCGCCACATTATCTGATGCAAAATGGTCTCCAGGCCGCGCGGCTGGCCCGTACGACCCGTACAGCCGAAGGGGTGGAGACTCTGAATGTGCTTCCCGTTGCGTCTTCCCTCCCTGTGTGCTAGTCTGCTAGCTTGCCCCTCCTCCCCTCTCATGCGCAGGATACGAAGGACGCCAGTCTTCACTATCAAATGAAACTGGGCACTCCGGCTGAATATGCGTACGCAGTAAACACCGAGACAGGCATGTACGACGTACACTCCGCCAACTCGCTCGTTCGCTCGTTCGCACGCGTTCTCCATTGATTCAGAACAGCGTCGTGCATGTGCACGTACACCCCGTTCCAGTCACGGTATGATGCTTGATGTCTTGAGCTGGGCTGAATTGTGCCTCCTGCTATCTTCCTGATGGCATTCTATTATCGCCTGTCTGACAGTCAGTCCGACGGTGAGCGAGTTGGCGAGCGTAGCGGTCCACCATCAAGAGATCTGCAGACTCCGCCCTCGCTTAGGGCGGAGTCCCCCATGCATACCTCGCGATCGGCGACGCGGCGTAACGAACTCTGCGTCGTCCGGCAGGCTGTTCTATGCACCGTTCCGAGCGTACCCAGCACAGCTAGCGGAAAAGTAGGCGCTCACTAACCCAGCAGAAACCCCACAACGCTCCGCGGGCCGCAACTTCATGCCTCGCTTGCAGCCTGCACGGACGTCAGCGCTCCGGACGCAAAGCGAGACGCAGTACTGGAACGCGCGCCTCGCACTCGTTAGCGGGGCAGTCTCCGGCCCACTGCTTACGGCCCACAGCATACTTGCAGCCAGCGGGCCACGGGGGCAAAGTGTAAGTGTTAATTGCAGATCGATAGATCGAGCCGCGTTGCAGTGGGTTTGCTGGATCGCTGAGTGGTCAACTGCCAGTTGGCGCCAGTACGTAGCACAAACGCGCGCACCCAGGTGAAGGGAAAAAGGGATCGGCTGGTGGGCCGGTTGTATCACCTGTAATCGCCGTGCACCCCTGGCTTTGCACGCCTGGCAAGCCTGTACGCCTGGTCGCCCCCTTCATGACATGCCTGTCTGCTGCTTGCCTACTGCGCTACCTACCGCTCCTGAACCGCGCACCTGAATCCGCCCTTCCACCGACACAGGCGGCGTCGTGGCGCTCGCGGGGCAACGCTGCACAGCGCCCTTCTGCCCAACAACTGCATACTCCTTCATCCTTTGCAAGCAGAAGCATATGCATGCATAGCGCTCGAGCAGGACACCGAGGTGGGCAGCGTAGAGAGCCCACATGTGAAAGGTCAGCATGATTTGAGCGAAATGGATTTTGAGTTGCTGGGATTTGATTCGACCCCTTGGTCAGATCCTCCCAGTCTTCCCGGCTGGCATCCTGCCAGTGGACCTGACGGACCTGCACCTGCTTGCATGACCTGGACTGGACACCCTGATGTCCTGGGTTTCCTGGGACCTGACCTGAGTTGACCTGAGCTGGGCTGGGAGCAAAAGAGTCTGCAGCATGTTAGAGGCTGGTGGCCGTTGGACCTGTTTGAACGCCGTGGTGGCCGGTCTCGTGTGCCGCCTGGTGCGCCTGGTGCAGGCAATGATGGCAGGGAGGAAGGTGCCGCTCGTCCCTGGACTGGTCCTGGTCCCTGGTGCTAATCCCTCAGCCCCTCAGTCGCTGGTCGTTCTCGGCCCCGCGTCACCACCTCCTCGACTCCATTATACTTCTCCCCAATCAGCCTAGGCCAGAGCAGCCTGCACCCCGTCCTCCACCACCCAGCCAGCCAGCACCCAGCCAGCACCCCGCCAGCACCCAGCAGTCACCACCACCTGGACCTCGATCTGCATCCAACCCTCCCTCTCACCCGACTCTCACCCTCCGACCTCCCCTGTATCCTCCCGGCCCCTCCTGATCCTCCTCAACCCCCTCCTTCCCTCCCCACCCCCGCGCGACTTCATTCTATAATCCAGCCAACACACGCTTGCTTGCTGTCTAGTCACCAAACCCCTGCTGCACGACACGGCGCCGGCTCCACTCGCTCGTTGCTCGCTGCACGCTGCTCGTAACGACTCCGACGACTCCGACGACTCCGCCCACTCCGTCATCCAGTCGCTTCGGCAGTAGCTCCTCCAGGTCTGCAGCCCTTTGCTCCCCGTCCAGCAGAGCCTTACGACTACCCCGTATACCAACCAACTATTACCATTCGACAACCACCTTTGGCCCGGCAACTCCCCTTTTCCCCTCCTTGGAGACCGCCAACCATCGTCCCGGACTGCATCGACTTTTGTTCTTTTCCATTATCCCGACCCGAACCCTTCTAGTCGGACGGCCCAGCGACATCTGCAACGTCGCGACAAATTCAAGAAACGACCTTGTAACGATCACACGCGGCGTGTTCCTCTGCACCGCGCCCGCGCTGCCCGCTGCGCTCTCTATCCCCCCCCCCCCAACCATTCCATTCATTACACTTCCTTAAGGTCTCCCACCGCTATCAAGGCTTGACCCGCGACCCAGCCAACCACCCGAGCGCCCATCCACCCACCAGGATTAGGACCACCACCCCAGCGCCTCCAGCTCCAGCCAACCAACTAGAAGCCCGGTCACATTCCACGTCCTGGCTACCTCGCTACTCTGCATCCATCCACCTTCTTGCTCCTTACGTTCATTCATCTAGCACCACCCACCGCCCCCTTGCATCACCGCCCATTCAAGCATCGAACGCAATTGCATTCACCCCGCTTCGACCCCGCCCCACCGACGCGTGCGCCCCCTCACTACCCTCTCGACACACATTACCCAAACGAGCAGAACACTCAGACGCAACCCGCCCGCGAACGTCCGTCTGACCAGTAAAGGAGCTTTGCACACCCCGACACCGACAAGCTCCTTCCTCTAAACGCACGCACGTCTGCCCGACTGGGCCCACCTCACTGCCCAGCTCCGCGTGTCCGTCCAACTTGTCATCTTCAGCGACATCGGTTGCGCCGACGAATGGATAGTGCAGGGCCTACCACTCTTACCCACTTCGAGCCCGTCGCTGCCCATATTCGAGCAGCGAACGACGCTATGACCACCACCAACGGGATCCATACACCAAGCTACGGCGGTGTTGTTTCCACCGGAGCTGAATGGGATTTCACTGCGAGCCCTAACAGCGCCAGAAAGTGAGTTTTTCCTCCTACCCTACCTTCACCGATACCCGCGCGGAGCGCTCCGACGTACCTTCCTCACGATATCCGACGGTGGAGCCACGCTTTGTGGGCGGTTGCGTCTTTCCTGTCACCCCCCTCTCCACGACTACTAGTCTGGCTGCTTCTCTTCCACATCCCGTTACCGCGTTGCTAACTTTGGAATCAGTCGTTCCGCGTCCCGGTCACCCCACCGTGCCGCAAACGACCACCGTTCCGTGTCGACACCGATGAGTCCTCCCGGAGATGCCCCTGCCGCCGTCTCGGGCTCTACTGCATCCGCGTCGGCGGGCAACTTTGGCGCCCGCTCTACGCCCTCGGAGGAGGCGAGGAACTATGTAGGACGCAGCGTCACCGCGTCCCAGCAGGCAGCGGCACAGCAAAACTCAACAAAGGGTTCTTCCCCGAGAACAGGTGCTTCGCCTGGACAGAAGCAATCCTCGACTCTGGCTCCTCCCCAGACTCCTGCCTCGTCACAACAGCCCCAGTCACAATCGGCCGGTGCCGGCGGGTCTTCCCGTCGCCGCCAGTACCGCCAGGTCGGGGACTGGGTGTTGCAGAAGACGCTGGGACAGGGTTCCATGGGCAAGGTCAAGCTTGGTGTCAACGTGAACACCCACGAGCGAGTAAGTCTCAGACAACACGGAGTGGAACGGCCCAGGTGCTGACATGACTCCCAGTGCGCTGTGAAGATCGTGCCTCGAGTGCGGGAAGACCACAAGTCGCAGACAGACTCGTCAGGACGGAACAAGGATGAATCTAAGGAGATTCGAACCGTCCGCGAGGCCTCCATCTCGTTGCTCCTGCACCACCCCTACATCTGTGGCATGCGCGACTTCTTAGTGCACCAGAACCACTACTACATGGTGTTCGAATACATTGACGGTGGCCAGATGCTCGACTACATCATTGCGCACGGTCGGTTGAGGGAACGTGCGGCGCGCAAGTTCGCGCGTCAGATCGGTTCGGCCCTCGACTACTGCCACCATAACAACATCGTGCATCGTGATCTGAAGATTGAGAACATTCTTATCTCCAACAATGGCAACATCAAGATTATCGATTTCGGTCTGTCCAACCTCTACTCGCCGCATCGCCATCTCTCGACCTTCTGTGGCTCGCTCTACTTCGCTGCTCCCGAGCTGCTGAACGCCAAGCTCTACACTGGTCCCGAGGTCGACATCTGGTCGTTCGGTATCGTTCTCTACGTGCTGGTATGCGGAAAGGTGCCTTTCGACGACCAGTCGATGCCGGCCCTCCACGCGAAGATTAAGCGGGGTCTTGCCGAGTACCCGGCATGGCTCAGCAGCGACTGCAAGGCTCTGCTCCAGCGCATGCTCAACACCAACCCCCAGGAACGTGCTACGCTCGCCGAGGTCCTTTCCCACCCGTGGATGACCAAGGGATACGAGGGCCGCCCCGACTCGCACCTGATCATGCGCGAGCCGCTCCGCGCCGACGAGGTCGACATGGAAGTGATCAAGCGGATGCAGGGCTTCACGTTTGGCACGCCCGAGGAGATCTACGACAACCTGCAGCGCATCCTTAACAGCGAGCAGTACCTCCGCACGGCTGCGGCTTGGGAGGCTACCCGTGAGCGTCGCCGATCGTCAGCGAACGGAACGATGGGCTCCATGAACAACGACGGCGAGTCACCGAAGAAGAAGCGCTTCTCTGGGTTTGATCTGAAGAAGAAGCTCTTCAAGGAGGAGAAGAAGCCCGACGAGATCCAGGCTGCCGTCAAGGAGCCTCTGGACCCCAGCAGCGGCTTCGACCCGCTTATCTCGATCTACTTCCTCGCGCGTGAGAAGAAGGAGCGCGAGAAGGTCTACGGCACGAGCCACTTCGCGTCCTCGAAGGTCAGCGTTGAGGGCACTTCGACGATGAACTACGAGCAGTCGCTCGCCAGCGTCCCCGAGCCTCCCTCGGCGCACGCTTCAACGTTCGACTCGAAGGCTGCCACGAATGCTACTGTCCGCGAAGCCGGCGCCGCTGCTTCCGCTAGGAGACGTCCGGACGAGGTTGGCAGCAGCGCCCCGCCTGCCACCATCGTCATGGCTCACCCCGCGGCCGACGCCGCGCGCAGCAACATTGCCGACGTCCCCATCGCTCACCGCCGCGGCGCGACCACGCCGCAGGTTCCCTCTCCTTCCGCACCCTCAACACCAGCTGCACCCCTCTCTGCGCCCATGGTCGCTACGCCGCCATCAGCTGCCCTGGCCGAGGACGACCACACCGAGGGTGTCTCCATCCCTGCCGCCACGGCAACCCCGGCTTCGGGAGCCGGTGCGTCTGCTGGTGCCATCACCACGGCCATGGCTGGCACGACACTGTACGGCCGTGAGACTGGTGTCTCGTCGAACCCCGCCACGGTTGTTCAGGCTACGACGAGCGAGTGGCCGGTACCGCTCGGCATCATCCAGGACAAGAGCGGTGGTATCCGACCGATCGGCGCACCTGAGCTCGACGAGATCGAACCAGCCGACGTTGCCAACATCGACGTCAAGAGTGTCTATCTTAAGGGGCTCTTCTCGGTGTCCACGACGAGTACGAAGTCTGCGCGTACATTACTGCGCGACATCTCACACGTCCTGGACCGCGTTGGCATCAAGTATCGCCCGATCCGCGGTGGCTTCGAGTGCATCCACGTGCCATCGATCGACCTCGCGAGTGTTGTGCATGGCGACGAGGCGCGATCACAGCTCCACGTGCCGCAGACGGACAGCGGCACTCTCGAGAACTCGCCGTCGAAGAACAAACTCACGTTCAAGCAGAACGCGGCGAGCAGTTCGAGCACGCAGCAGAGGGGAGAAAGCCCGGCGCCTGCTGGTCTCGGCACGAACAGTGTCGGTGCTGGCAGCGACGGCGTCGCGCCCGGGTCGTCGGGCACTGTCGGCATGCTGGACAATGCCTCTGTGCCGTCTCGCAAGCTGGACATCATTGACGACGACCCGTGGGGCACCATGCACGGCGCTAACAGCCCGCTGTGTGTGCGCTTCGAGGTGTTCGTGGTCAAGGTGAGTTAACCAATCCGCGTAGGCAACAACTAACAATCAGGTCCCCTGGCTCCCGTTGCACGGCATCCAGTTCCGCCGCGTCGGCGGCGACGGCTGGCAGTACCAGCAGCTGGCGAAGACGATTCTGCGCGAGATGAGGCTGTAAAAGACTGAGAAGAGAAGACGCATTTGAACGTAACGACGAGCATCCATCAACCCCAAGCCAACCCAACTTAACCCAACTTAACCCAGCCCCCACCACCCAACATCAGCTTTTACTAGACTTTTTTGATGACGACCACCTAATGTGCAAGCCCTGCAAACTCTGCGACTGTGCGGAAAAGATATTTGTTTTGTGCGTGGGATGTATACGACCCGAATTGGCACGAGCTGCAGGTGCTTGAGTAGTGTTGCTCGGACTCAATCTCGGAAGCACTGAGGACCACCACCACTGATGGGTGCGACTCGGTTACTGACACAACTATATGACACTCATTGCTGCTACTGATGCCACCTCTGGACCCCACCGCAGATGCTGACAAGTTGACACTGCAGATATGTTGCCTGAGCCGCACCAGAGCAAGTGATGCACAACCCCGGCAAGCAACTATGGGTGTCCCTAAGATAGGGACGACGAGGTCGAGTTCGGCTCGCGAGGCGAGCGACTTGCTGTGTTATGAGAAGGACGCGATCCCGACGAGCAGCAAGAGCGCGAGCGACAGCTCATCCCCCGCACACACGGCCCAGCCTCATGCGTCGCATCTGCTCGTCCAATTCCCTGCAAGTCACTTCCCTGCGGGTTACTTCACCTTCGAGCCGGTCCGAAGCGAATGATGGGAAACGGGGAAGAGGGGGGTTCCACTAGAGTTTCAATGTGGACCTGTCGACTCAGCGCATACACTGCCATCCTCAGCCTCGAGCCGGCGGGCAGCATTGCGGCCGCGTTGCTGATACTGGAGAGTGCTGGCACTTGCTGGGCCGCAGACACTAACTGATTACTGCTCGGGCTGTAGGTTGCAGCGACTAGTGGCGACTTCGCGACTGGCGAGTGCAGTCGTGGTTCCCACCCAGTCACTCACACTGCTATTGTTGTTGTTGCCATCGCAGTCGCTGAGATTCCGCAGTCGCTGACACCTGCCAGGCTCTGATTCTGCTGCTCGGCTCCCTACTGTGTTTGCCATTGCAGTCACTGAGAGATTCTGACTGCAGTCGCTAGTGTGTCTGCAGTCGCTGTCACCACGGCTCTGATGCTGCTGATGAGCTTGCCACTGCGTCCGTCACTGTGGTCACTGGGATTCTGCAGACGCTGTTGTGACTGCAGTCGCTGACACCTTGCAGGTTCTTATTTCTGCTGAACTCCCGGTGCTCCTGATCTTACTACTGCTGTGGTCACTCATTCCTCAGACTACTGCAGATGGGTCTCGCTGTAGCCGCTCATTCTGCGTCCAGTTGTTGATGCCCATGTCCGCGACACTGCAAGTCCTCCTGAATCTTTTCAGTACTGCCACCGATCCCACCACAGTAACCCGCTGCTTCCGCAAGTTACTACCTCCTGTTGGTATCTGTGACTGCTTTCGCCGCCGCTCTGAGATCTCCACGCCCAAACTTGCCACTCAGCAAAAGGGAGTGCGTGCGCGCGAGTCCCGCAACAGCGAACCGCGAGCGGTGAGCGACGGCACAGTCGACACATCCTCGCAGCCCGCTTGGCCGCGTCAGAGCACAAAGGCGCGATGAGGTCATGAGTCATGTGCTTCGTAACGGACATTTTCGCTCGGCACATGACTCATGACACACGGAACACGAGACGTTCCCAATCCCCGGGACGCCGGACCGAGGCTGCCTAAATCTCTCGTTTTTTGTTCGCTTTCTGTATTGCCCACCACGCTCCGTGCGCGCTGCGTGCTATGCTCACCAAGGACAAAGAGACGGTGACAGAGAGAGTCCTGAGGACTCGTGACGTTTGTCGTTGTCACTCCCCGCGTCAGCGATCCGGGGCCAGCGGTCCGGGAACTGCTCTGCACTGGGGCATTCTGCGTCATGCGTCATTGAAGAATGCACCGAGTCACCGGATCCAAGCCTGGCTCCAGCTCCCACCAGCTTGCGAGCAAATTCTTATCTGCTTTCGAGGTTTGTGCCGGCCGGCACACAGCACACGGCACACAGCGGCATGACATGACGTCGGCGTGACTGTTGGTGAGGCGTGTCATCGATCCAGCAACGGGACCCGACACCATGGAGTCCCACTCTGTCCCACTCATAGTTCGCTTCCACGAGCTGACTTTACGGACGCCAACAAACAATCCCGGCACTGGAAGCAAAGCATGCAAGGCGAGCCTCAGTCCGCCGAAGCGAGCAAAACCCCCAGATCCGATGAGGCATGATGAAGGCAATCATGGTGATCATGGCAATCGCCGGTGTACCTCAGCCTCTCATATCAAAGCAATTCGTGGGACCTGCTTGGGGACCAGCTTGGGACGTTGGGTTCTTGGAGCATGGAGCATGGAGCTATGAGGTGGACGTGACGAAGCACAAGGACGAGTTACTGGAAACGGAGGGCCGAAGGAAATGAAATGAATGGCGAACTCATATCTCGTTTACCGCGGCTGCTGGGCCTCAGTGCCCGGAACCTTACCAGATGCCGCTGACTCTGACACTGCGTACACTGCCCTGCATGGATGTCGTGAGGACTGACGACTGCATGACTGACGACTGACCGAAGCCGGGGACGGCGCGTTCCTAAAGGACCCCAGGGGGGCGCGGCGCGGCGCGATGCCGTGTGGTGCCGCATGCACCTCGCTAAGATCGCTAGGCTCATCGCATCCCCACCGAGAGATGTCCGTGCCGATGGTGACTTATCAATGGGAAAGGAGCGTGAGTGGTGCAAAAAGAGAGAGTATCGCGGAGGGAAGAACAGGAGAGGAAGACGCCCTACAGAGGGGGGAAGCGCGGGGGCGGGAACTGAGAAGGATGGACGATGTCCGAGAGAGACACGCACGCGATAAGGGAGACATACGAAAGGCAAGACCCACAAAGGGGCATGCTGATGAGATGGAGGACTGGCGGGATGATGGAGTAATCAGGAGAGCCACAACAACGAGCAGAGTACAACGTGGAAGGCAGGCTGAGGCTGCAGACCCCCTTGCCCTCTCACAACGTGCACTGACTCACTGGAGATGCATGAAGCCACATGGTGGTGGTTTCGAGGACGCGTTTGAGGTGTATCCTGTACTTGCGGCTAAATTGTGTCGCACGGCCACCTGCTGACTTTCTATGACGTCCGTAGATGCCGCAGAGGGTGGGTTCGAAACATTGGGGTCAGGTTTGCATTGAGTAAATGCTAAAGCATAGTGTGCTGCTGACGAGATGCTGCCGAGACACAACGGAAGAGACAACGGAAGAGGGCGCGGAGATGGATACTGATCGAGCTCAATTCTGTGAAAGAAGCCGGCCAGATGTGTCTGTCCAACGTAAGCAGCGGGCTGGACAAGCCCGTCGACACGAGTCATTGCTCCGGAACAGATCGGCACACACCCAGTCGGAGCTCTAACGACAATGTCAAAGATGAAGGAAACATCCGAAGACAAATGAATGGACGGGGCCGAGAGTGCGACATTTGGAACCATATGGGCACAGCGGGAGAAACCTGAACAACATGACGAGGACAAAGGAAACTTCTGCGTAGACCCGCGAGGGGTGTTGCGATATCCGCAGCGAATAACCCTCGACCCTCGAGCGGAGCTGCATTGATCCCTGCTGGGGGTTGCGCCGGGTGATGCCGAGTGCACCGCCTCATCAGTGAGCGCAATGTGGCCTTTCTACCGGAATCAAGAGTTTACGTGACCGAGCGAGCCGGGCACGCCGAGCCCACTCGACATCTGCGTGCATGGCTCGAACGACAACACGCACATTGAGTGTGACGAACATCGCTGAATGCAAGCAGGGCACAATGCCGGAACCAGTCCAACGGGCGTGACGCGCCCGACGCGCCTCCTTCGCTTCGCTGCTCGCATGACCGAGCCCCGTTGAATGAGCATGACCGAGGCCACCGAGACCAGGGTCGCCGAGCCTGCCACAATGGTCACAATGTCCCGATCGAGCAGCACAGATCTAGATCCCCAGCAGCTATGGCACGCCGAGGCCCTCAGATCCGTCCCACTTTGGACGTGCACGAGCTTCGGTCCTTCAGCACCGAGGTGGCACAAAGGCATACGCAGTGGGCACAGAGCTGGAATCACCCCGCAGGCGTCGAGTGTCTCACGCAGCATCTCGCAGCAATGTGCCTCCGGTTATGCTTAGCAGTGCCTTGCACCACACCGACCGACGCAGTAGTGTGGCATGCCGTTCGTCGTGGCAAACTGCCGAACGCGGTATGCCTCGGTCTTGGAGACCAGAGAGAACCAAAGGAGGGTGCTCTGTGGCGGTATGTTGTGGGGCCGGGGTCCAGGCAGGGAAGTGCCTCGCCAGCACTGCAGCCAGATGCCAGGCTTCTACATGGCAAGTAACCCGAGAGGGAGCCAGTCACAAGTGAGAGGAGGTTAGAGAGGAGACCCAGGTGTAGATGGGCATTGAGAAAGAAATATGAGTTTGGAGCGGTAACATGATACTAGGCCGCCTTGTACACTTCGCATTATCGGGACAGAGCTACACTCCGTGACGCCGATGCCACCTGTACAACATCATCTCCGAGGCGATACAGTCAATGCCACCTACGATGAGCTCGATACGAGTGAGAGAATATCCCCCTGCGGGCAGCGGGCAGTGAGCCGAACTTCTGGCCAAGGCACATTTCATGTGGTAACGTCGCTCATTTTGGCCAGCGTGGCGAAAGCAACGCTGGCCTCGCGGTTTGATGTCTTTGTCGCGACGGACATCTGGGAGTGTGATGCAGCAGAGCAGTGGGTGCACGGCTGCCACCAGCTCGATCGGCTGAGAGTTCTGGACTCCGATCGATACCCTCGACTCGCCCAAGTGTTCGGTGCCCGTTGCCAGCCGTCGAGAGCCGTCGAGAGCCGTCACTGCAGAACTGTCTCTTCATCGTTTTTTACTGCAGTTCTTCGAGACAGCCAGTGCAGGAGCCGGCTGACATCACGCTGACGCGAAGGCGACGCTATGTTGACCTTCGACTGCGCTACGGTGTTTGATGTGCCGAGTGTGGTGGGATCTGTGGTAGAGCCATCAGTGCCTTTCCAACTGCGCGCAGCTGCCGAACACCGCTCCGGCGCCATTAGAGCGTGTGGGCATGTGGGCAGCCGCGGAGCTCACGCGGCCCAAGGGGAGTGGATCTCTCGGCGGGTTGCAGTTCCGTTTGATTAACGAGGTTGAGCACGCCGATGAGCGAGCAATGAGCTCTCCTCGTCACGCAGGGGCGTCTCAGACTAGCTTCGTCGACATTATGAGACTGCGAGAAGCGGGTCGGGTAAGTTGGGGTTCAGCGACAGGTGACGAGGTACGTAAGTGTTTCGTCGGCTCGCAAAGGGCGATGCTATTGAGCTGGAACCGCGCTGTGAGTTGTAGATCTTATTTAGCGCCGCACCATAGCGCGGGAATTGCACCACCCTTATAGTGTGTAAGTCCGAGCGTAGCGATAGAGAACGACAAGTATCTGCTGGAAGAGTTGACTTTGAAGCAGTCGAGGAAACAAGAGAGAGTGCCACTCACGACCTCGGTGTTCCCGGCCACTCTTCGGGTCTGCCTCACGCCTGTTTCGGGTGACGGCCACCGCATGCCCGAAACCATTCTCCAGCGTCCACCGGGTATGCTGTAGTAATCACGTCAAACGCTCCCAATGCTATCAGCTTGCGCCGGAATCGAGCTACTGACGCCACGCCGCCGCCTATTCCAACGACCCTGCCAACCCTGGCTGGCGCAGTGGGACTCCATGCCAGAGCCGTTGTCCGCCACCAGACCCACCATGCCAACTGCGGGTGATGGGCTACGTCGTCTGGGCCGCCTGGGCTACTTGCAGTCGGTCGAGTTGATTGTCTGAGGCGTTGTCCTGGAATTTGGAACGTGATGGCGGACTCAAGCGTTCGGCACCACGAGGGACAGAGGGAATTCAGTAGTGAGTCACTCACTCCAGACCCGCGGCTGATCGCACTACGGGGTGACACACCACAGGGCCATTCTCCCGTCTAGCCCACCGGCCACCTCTGCCCCTACCTAGCCCAGCCTGCCCGTCGCTTGCCGTCGCCGAGTGTCTGATACCATGGCACCGTCGTTTAATAAGTGTCAGAAATCCGAGGTCCTCGATTCAGGCCCGCGTAGGCAAGCGGGTATCGGGGTCGCTCCCAAAGGCGGTTGGATGCTGAGTTGCTGATTTTGCAAAAGACGTGGAGATGTAGAGTGTTTGGGGATGTATCGGCAAGCTGCATCGCTGCTCGACATGTACTTACATTCGTGGAGCAGATGGTAAGGTGGCCAGTTTGTGTCAGAGTGTGGGAACACAGCCGGAGCACTCGGCTCCGCCAGGTCCTACCAGTTCCTACTCAGGTCCTCACGCCGGGATCCAGTGGGTACCAGCACCGCGTAGCTGTTACTGGGAGCACAGCAAGCTTCTGTTGCTTTGCACACGAGTGGTCGGAAACTAACTAACGGGCACATCGTGACTGCCGCCCTGCCGTGTGTTTACGGTCGTGGGCAGGAACGCTCAAACGTTCGTGTGTCCGGTTATGTCAAGCAGGGACGGTTTCGCAGGGCTCGCAGGGGAGAAGGTGCAGGAGCAAGTAAGTGTCCCGCTTGTCCACGTTTGCTAAGCTCAGGTGCATCTCTGCATCACGGAAAGATGCAGAGGCGAGGTCGAGATCCGCAGCTTGTCGGCTGTTTGGCCCGTCCTGTAGTGATTACCTGTCGCTTAGACCGCGATCGCTGGAGCGCCGCCAGCTCCATATGCACTAGCCCAGCTAGGCCAGCCTTGGTTCAAAGCTCTTGACGGGGTTACATCCGCCGCGTGCACAGAGTAGGGCCGATACTTGCTCTTTGGTGCGTAGTTCACTGTTGCACGATCCGCTAGCACCGGTGCGAGCGCTCGTGCACGGTCCGCTGGAGCAGTTTACAGGCGGGGGCCGCGTCATGACCGTAAGGGCCGCAGCCGGAGTGCCGCACGGGGACAGAGGGAACTCTTGGTTGGAAGAGAAGCAACGAGGAAAGTGGTGAGAGGCGCTTACGCTAGTTGTCGTTCCGTGAATTGGTGAATGCCGCGTTAGCTTGTGGTTACCGTCACACAGCCGCTGGAACGAGACTAGAGTGAGACACTATGATGGTTAAATGGACCATGAGAAAGTGAAGGACCTGGAGAGGACCTGGAGCTCCTGAAGCGCGTGAAGCGCAACTGCTCATGGACCTGAACGCGTCACCGGATGGGCACGAGATCACGAGAGACGCCAAGGGTTGCGAGAGGGGCCGACGAAGCCGAACGGGTACGAGCGTCTCAGCGTCCCAACGAGTCCCAACAAGTACAAGTGGTCTTCGAGCCTGAGTGACTAACATTTCAAAGCAGTCAGATGATCGCCACAGCGTCTCCTGGGCGAGTGGGGCGGTCGGGTCGCCCAGGAAGCTTCCCGACGAATACGTACTAGAGCAGTAGCTGATGGTGGAGCACGGAGCGTCTGCATGGCGTCCGGAGCAGTGTTTTGGGGCAGCCCAGCACCAGCGGGCCGAGACACGGTGAGTCCAAGTTGTGAGACATGGCACAGGTAGCGAGAGCGGAAGCGGTTCCCAGGCTTGCCTCAATCACCAGGTAATCCAGGTCCCAGGTCTGCTCTCTTGCAGTTAGCCTATGAGTCGCTCAAGCGGCGGTTCCGCTTGCGCCGCGCCGCGCCGTCAGCTCAGCGTCCGTACCCACAGATCGGACGAAATTTCACCAATCGCACGGATGGCGCAGATATGCACCTACGCACAGACCGCTCGGGGAAGTTCCGCATACTTCTGACGGATCGAGGGTTGGGCAGGACCTCACAATTCACACTGGCCAGGACCACGAACAGGCAGAAGAGGGATCCGCGTGCAAACGCCGTAATCAATCATGCAGTCGACGCGGGGTATTGCCACATGCGCAAACGTCATACAGTTGCTAGTTGTGAGCGACTGACTAGGGGTGATGTGCGCCGTTCCCCCCTGGGGAGATGATGACCCTTGGCACCGCAGTACTGTGATCTGTCGACTTGCGATCGAGCTAGAATATTGGATCCGACGGGCCGGTCAGAAAGTGGAGAGGAAGAAGAGAGGCCCTCCAACCCCTCATGCTTTGACGCCGTTTACAATTTCACTCTTAATTGAGTTTGGCCATGCCCGAGTAACCCGAGTTATACGTGTTGCAAGATGCAGCACGGTACCGGAAGGTACATGTGGATGGGGGAGTACATCATCCACTGGCTCGTCAAGCCTTGCTGGTCCCAGCAGAGGTCGTAGGTACAGGCACTGAGGAAAGGGCAGGGAAGGGAAGCCCCGTTTCAGCCTTAAGCGCTGATGATTCTGGTGCTCGAGTTTCCGTGTACGCCGCTGCCGCCGTGTATGGGTGCCTCGCGGGCTAAGAACTCTAATGCTTGTGCTGGCATAGCAGTGCAAGAAGCGCAAGCGGCGGCGCTCGGCATCTTCTCAGAGACCGTTGCCGCCGAATTTTGTCTTGTCAGCGGCTCAGCAGACCCACTCCATCGAGCTCCTTGCTCGATACCGTCCGCAGAAATCCCTCTAGGAGTCTCGGTCGCGGTGAAGAAAGCGATGCACGACGGGCTGAGACCAAGCCTAATGGAGCGGGGCAGGGTGAGGCGGTACACTGCATGCGTACCTCTCTCATGAACTGGCACTAAACGCTGCTCCTCTCGCCGACCGACGCACACACGACGGCGCTGTGGCTTTCCATTGCTCAAGCAGCGCCTGGTGTACGCATCTACGGATTCAACTGGTTCCAGTTGCGAGAACCAGTTTCTACCGAACGCGTCGACGTTGGGTGCGTGAGGGTGTCACCTCAGTCTGACTGACAAGGATGCTTCGCTGAGCACGTACGCGTCTCCTGCCAACTTACTCGGGGCTACGTCTGCTGTCGGCCTTGTTCTAGCCCATGCACACTAACCGTCTGTTCGCTTTTAATGAAAAGAAACCCACGCCGAAACTCTCGATTAAGGTTTGTTGTTGCAAGGAACACTCCCTCAAAGATCCCAGTAATCAGGATCGGTACTTCTCGCATACCAGGTCCTCGTATTTGCGGGCTCCATCCATGGCCTATCCGCCTGAGGGATAAAGACAGCGCACCTGCGCTCTTGAGATTGTTGAGTTTCCAGAGTTACCGCTCAAGCCACACCCAGAGCTGTAACAAACAAACCGGCGTCCCATATGCCTACCCGAATGTATTGATCCGCCCATTCAGCCTGAGAGTATAACTTCGAGCGCCAGGAACCCTTCCCCAATGTCGTCCTGGTTGGCTGCAGTTCAACGTATGAAACATGGCTCATCAACAGACCCACTACAGAGAACAGCCAACTGACGAGAACCCCACTGTTTGAAAGCGCGCGCCACGCTGCACCACTCAGTCCCCTGTCGCGATCTGGCTCAGCGAGTCGAGCAAGGCCATTGTGGCTCAGGCGGGAGTTAGAGGTGGCAAGGCGCTTCGTCCCGTAAAATGGAATTAAGCTTCAAATCTGCAGTTGTGTCAGGTTGAGCAAGTCTGCGCTTCAGCATGGTAAGTACGGCCAGAAAGCCGGAGGAGTACGTCACTTCGACATATTAAAGTGAAATTTCTTTTTCTGGGTATGGTTTCCAGATGCGTCCAGGCATTCTCATGAATGTGGTCATAAACACGTAAAATCCCACGTAAACAGACGCGATAATGGCATAAACCCGTGGTGCCTTCTCTCTCGCGGCTTGATCCGCGACCTGCATTGACCAATAGCAGAAGGAAGAAGTATCGTCCCGACATGCTATGTAAGTCCAGTCAAGGGCCGGCGCGATATCCCCTCCGTCTTTCCGCTTTACCGTGTCCGTCCTGAACCGCGCCGCGCGTCGGATGCGACCCCGCCCGCGCGTAGCAAGGAGTGAATGATGGGAGAGACATGTAGGCGGGGCTCTCGTGTCGTCTTTGAGTACCAGCACAAGACTCCGAACCTTGTCTGACTCAGGGCAGAATAAAGTTACTGGTATCCCATCAGACGAAGCTGAGGAGCCAGGCAGCCAGGCAGGTAGGCAGGCAGGCTGTGAAGGTGCCGCGGCTCCAAGTCCTCCCATATACAGGTTCCACTGGAATGGTAAGGTGCAGCCGTTCTCAGAGATCGTGAAGCAAATGACGTTTGGATATGCATGCCCTTCCCTAGTCCCTGTCCTTCTGACCGTGACGCCGTTCCTTGACGTTTCCCTCACCATCAGGCACATTACGACCTCTCGGGCCGTGTGAGCCGTATGTGGGCCGTGCAACCGCTAAGGGTCAGCTAACTGCACTCTCACGACCTCGAGGTTCGGCTTTTTCTTTGACCCTTGGTAGTTCCTGCGCTTCGCTTCGTCGTCGTAGGATGGCAGGTTGCCGGACACTTAGAATCTCCCCGCCGCCTACTTACGGCTCAAAGCTGCGGAGGCAAGGTTCATCTCATCACCCAAAGTAAAGCGGCCTGATGGCCGTCGCTTATAATGCCGATACGCAAAGAGGTAATGCTGGGCATGCACGATACCACCATGTCCCCGCCCTAGTACTAGTCCTGGCTGCAAGTTCCGCTGCCATTAAGGACCATGAGTTATGTTATGTGTTTGCTGCAGCATCCTGCTGAGCTCGACCCGCGACCCCGACGTCTCCCTTGAAGATGGATGATGGGATTTGTCCAGACCATCCCCACTTTGGTCGCTCGGAGTGCGGCGCAACTCCCCCCCCCCCCCTTTCTCGGCTTAGCCCATCGCACACGCGGCGTCTGACGTTCTTGCCATCTCCCATGACCCTACCGGCAAGTGCCAGTCTGGACGGGGTTTCCGGTGCACACGGCGGATCATCCTCCCTCAGGAGTACGTCGGAGGGCTCAAGCCACATCGTCTCAGCAAACTGCCTCGTCACGGGTTGTGAGGACTGACCAACCCTCCCCCAGCAGCGCTTCCCATGCATTCGCATCAGCCTTTCCGGCGTCCCACCTCGAACCCAACATTCAGCGGGAAGCGTCGTGCACCGCTGGCGCAACCTATCGCAACCTATCGCCACCGTGGTCGCCACCCACTCTTGCCACGGTAGAGTTTATGCCAGAATTGTAGCAAATATGCTGGAACGAGCCGGGCAGGGCCCACGGCCCACTCTCAGCGATGCCCCGAGATACTGGAAAGAGTAAGCCCGTAGACTCGGACAGATCTGGTAGTTTTTCTGGGTGCGCAGCTGGTCCAATCTACAGCACATCGTCAACGTAACCAGGCCGTAAGGACATCAGAAAGCAGCTAAGGGCGGTGACAAGGGTCCGGATGCCCAGCGCGCAGCGGCTGTATACCAACGTACTGGCCCCGATCCCTCAACGTCAGCGTAAGATGGTGGACTGCGCTGCGATTGCAACCGAAGTCATGTTCCGGCTTCCACGTCCTGAAGCTCCCGGTGGACCGGCCATGATGATCTATCGGAACGCACGTATGCTCCATCAACCCTCGACTGCGCCATTGCTATCCGGGATCGAACGACAAAGGAGGTGAGGGTAAACCGGAGTAGTACCGAAATCATGCAAAGACGCCTGTTCTAAAACAGGTGTGCGCACTTGCGGCAGCTAGAGTACGCACGCGTACGTTGACTAACATAACGCGGAGATTCTCGTGAGGCGACCGCCATCCAGGCGAGTTCTTCCTCAGGGATCGCGTATGGGTCGCGGGTGTTTGCTGAGCTCAATGAACATTTCAAGGCCCATCACGGTGAGACGCTTAGGTCTCGAAAGACGAGAAGGTCCAAGAGTCCATCGCAAGGTCCCAACAAGGCACCTCATTCAAAATAAGCTCAACGTAACCGCCCTTGTTCCCTGCATTCAATCCCTTCCGGGCTTCTGGGCTTCCGGCCTCCCGGCCCTTCGGCCCTCCGAGCGGGCGTGGATACGTTCAATCGTGCAGCCGAAACCAGGCTGGCTTGCAGGGTGCAGGGCGGGCCAATGTTCCCAGACATCCAGGTGATCTGCTCGTTCTCCTCCCCATGGTCTACACATCCTATGACCTGCACGCCTTCACCCCCATGCTGCACCCGCTGTGATCCCTCCTCCCTCTTCGCCTGCGCTCAGTTTGGGCCAATTCAGAATTGACTCCGCTTCAGATCCCATCCCACTCACCCCAGTGATCCTGGCCGGAGTCTGAAGCTTGCAGACGTCAAACCCACTTGACACGGAGTTACAGGCTGGGAGGGCCGTTTCGTGACTCGCAGACGAGTAGTTAGGATGGGAGGACCTGAAGAGGGTAACGATCCTCAGTATTTACAAATGATTGGCCACACTCTTCTAAGATCACTAGCGCTCCTCGATGAATTCACCTCTTCATGACAGGAACAGGCTTGCGCGCACTGCCCTTGTGTCGAGTAGCTCGCGTAACTGGGGAGTGCAGCAGAGGGCAGCTCGCAGGGGCTCAGACGCGGTTACCTGGCATAGCACGCCTTCTCCAACAAGTCTGTCACCTGTATGCGGTACGACACAATCAGCACTGAGCCTCCAGCATGTTAAACTCAGCTCAAACTCGCCCGCCTCACAGGGTCCGGCGGTCCAACGCCGGCGCCGGCGCGGCACAGCCCAACGGCCTATCGTTAAAGCGGCACAGCGATCCAGTGACGGAACATCTGCATCAGCTGTCAGAACCGGTCCATCAGACGCAATGCCACGGTGCTAACTGACAGGCGGGGCAGGGAGTTCAGGCAGGCAGGTGAGGCAGCCAACGCGGTCAACGCGGCCAGCGCGGCCATCACAGGACGGCATCTGCACTTGGGTTAGAACGAAGGCGGCTGCTAGTGTTCGGTACCGTTTTTGGAGGTCGTATCCTCAACTAAGATTTTACCTTTCGGACCACAGGGATCATCCCATAACCCATTTACCTGATGACCCCACCATCCAGGAGCGGCCCAGGATCCACCCAGGATCCCAAGAGAGGGAGCCGTTGGAGATCAGGACAGCGCACCTGGTCTCCCGGGCGCCTCAGGCGTTGCCCAGGCTCGCCCACGGCTGCTCATCACTTGCCCTGCACCCAACTCCATACCCTAAAACCGCACGCCTGGCTATACCAACGAGATTGTCCTGGAGCGGCAAGAGGTTCGCAGGGCTGGTCTGCAGCCTGCAGGAAGTGAGAAAAGAACGTAATGCAGCGACGCCGCAGCGTCATCCATGACTTGCTCGCCATGAACCGAAGGGGATGTGTCGAAAACGGGTTCCTGATGTAATGAGTGTACTGCCTGGGTGGGGCTGGGGAACTTGCAAAGAGCTCTCTTGACGCTGATGATGACTCGGGCGGCCGCGGGTTGCAAGCGGCCAAGCTAACTGCCCAAGCCTTGAGCCTCTCTCCCCTCCAAGTGGACGGTGTCATGCTGTGGAGTAGACGAGTAGCCGGCCGGGTAGCATGACGCGATGGGGGTATGAGGGAACGGCGGGCACGAAGAGGCGAGGTACACCAGGGCATGGGCGGGCTGGCCACGCTGGGACGAGGGACATGGGTGGCCATGGGTATGGGGGATTGCATCGATCGAAAGCATGATTCAAGTTTAGTTACATGGAGGAGGCTTTAGCCTACCAGCCTTTGCGCCGAAGACATATGCTCCGCGATCCTAATCTGGGGACCGCAGATGAGCTCCAGGACTCCTAGCGCTCCTGGAGTCCTGATCTCCTGATCTCCCTGAGCCTGAGCTGAGCCTGAATGATCCTTGCTCTGCCTGATCCTTGCTCCTGCACCTGCGATCCTGTTCCTTGCATCGTATCTGTGCCTGCATCCGCCCGTGTTGCACTCTCCTCTCGTACCCTCCCTCTCTACCCAACCCGTTCCTTGTTTCTGGCCGCGCCTGCCGCGCACCTCCCCTAGTCCTCGGCACCCTCTCCGTGCACCCTCTCTCACATCTCCAGGCTCCAGCACAAAGTCCCCCATGCTGCCACATATCCCAGTGCTGAGTGACCACGAACGCACGTCAGACACCTCAGGTACCGTAGACGGCAGACCCAGCTGCTTCTCTTGGGGACCTGGGCTACCTGGGCTGCCTTGCCCGAGCACTAGTTAGCACCAAACCCAACCGTTCAGGACCAGGACCACAGTGCCAGGATCTCCAGGGTATGGGCTCTGTGTCTACGGCTCTTAGCTCTTTAAGCTCTACGGCCCAGCGGCCCAGCGGCATAACGACCGAGCAACGCGAGGCCGTATGTCACAAGTCGTCGCAAGCTTCTGAGCCAGTATGCCTAAGCCGTCTGGTTTCTGCCCAGCGGCCCTCGCCCTCCCTGCTCAGCTGCAGGGCACAGGTCCATGTCAGGACACTGATAGGTTACGGACACTTGGTGCGCGCACCCAATGATTACATGTTAGCGCACTTTATTGCAGTTCTGCCGCCACCGATCCGAACCTCTACGATCACGGCCACAGAACCAGCCCCGCCAGCACCAGCCCGGCAGCGAGAGCAAGGCGTGCACACAGAACCGCGATCCACAATCCTCGATCCTTGATCCTTGAACTTGAACTCCTACCTGTCCGTCAATAACTTGCGCCTCAGAGCTCAAACGTGAGCCTTGAGTTCGAGACGTCGAGTTCTACGGCGCAGTCAGACACCTATCACACCTCTTGCACCCTCACATACCCCTCGATCTTGCCGACAACGATCAGCCCGACTTCTAGCTCTAGCTTGAGATCCACACACGGAACGAGGGTACGCGCACACACCCATCTCCCACTTCTCCACGACCTCACCCACTTCCCGACATATTCCCATCTCCACCCCCCCTCGTCACCTCCCCATATCCTCTTCGAACCTCCTCGGCTGACTTCTACAGGGGACAGCCCACGAGGCGACTCGACACCGACTAAAGCTCCACACCGGACCGGCACGCCGCCCGTGCTCCTGTTCGACCCCCGATCTGGCTCTACTTCTAGACTCGTTCTAGGTTCAGGCCGTGAAGGCTCCATCTTCCCCGACCGAACGATTTATACCACTAGTAGAAAGTGTTCTACGTTATCCCCACCACTTCAGCGCATATCGTTATATCGTTATCGTAATCCCTCGTCAACCCCATCAAGCAATCCAGCGTACCGTGCATCAGCCGGTGCGTGCCGACCGCCGCCACCACCGCCGCCTGAATTCCGTGTGCAACCCTCGTTCATCGAAGGTGCTCGTTTGCCGTTGCACATACATCCAGTGTCTCGCGACGGCAAGCCGACGTATTCGCAGCGCCACCAGCCTGACTCTGCCGCACAAGCATCGACATTGGCGTTTGACCCGCAAGCATCGAGCACTGTGCGTCCGAGCCCCTGTATGCGTTAGACGAGAGCATTCGCGCGATTAGGGTTTTTGCTTTGCTTGGTCCTTGGTTCTTTGCTTTGGGATTGCCTTGCATTTACCTTCCTGACCTTTGCCACAGGCCAGGTCGGACATAGACTCAACGAACTTTGGTCCCTACGGTGCACGTCCATTGATCGTTGGTGCATCCGTCGACAGGCGAATGTCGAGTGAGCGTGCGTGCGTGACGTCTGCTTCCTGGGCCCCTTTTCGCTCGCTTGCATAGCTAGCTCCTAGCTCCTCGACCCACTCGATCATTACCTTTTCACCATTCAACGCGCCGATACGCTAATACGCGAGAGAGACTCCACCCCGACCCGACGACTTAATGTCCGACACGCCTGCGCGACTTGTCCATCCCCTTGACCACTTGATGTACACGTCCCCTACCCATTCTGCAACCCCATTCACTATCGCATTCCAACGTTGACGCCACTCGGAAGCCCGGATTTGTGTCTCGTCCGCCCTTGCGTTCGAACGTCATACCTCGACCCCTCCCCGCCCGGTGACATTCGGCCAGCTGGTAACGCATCGCGTAATCTCAGAGGAGATTCTCAGGAGCGCAGAGGAATCCAGGAGCAACACACCTCGGGTTGCACAAGGAAGACATTGTGAGCACGGAACGCATACCCCTTAGACGCACGAGCACCATCGATCCATTGCACCCGCATTGATCTACCTTGGGGTTGGTTAAGCAAAGGTCGCAGCCGCTTCGCATTGCTCTGCTTGATCCGATCTTGATCGCAGCGCGGCGCATCCCAAGCGAATCGTGACTGAACCTTGGTTCCTTCACCTGAGCGATCCGCCGCATATCGCATCGAGTGAGAGCGATCCACCCTGTGCTTATTGATCTCTTCGACGCCTCAAACACCCTCCTCAATTGCGCGCGAATTCCGCTGCCGATCCCCCGTAGCCCCCGTCCTAACATCGTCACAGACATCTCCGCTCCATCATCTCATCTCTCCATTCATCCTCAAGCCACCGTCGCTCTCCCGGACGCCCCCTCCCCGCCGCCCCGCCCCGCCTCGCCCCGCCGAGCGTGACCCTCTCACCCCTTTGCACAACCCCCTTCACTCTCCGACACCATCCCTTCTATCGCCGTCAGCCCGGCCCTGGCTCCGACGGCTGACCTGACATCAGCTGTCATGGGCTCCGGCGGAAAGCCCGCAAGGGCATCGGGCTCCAAATCCACCCAGCCTTCGCCGTCGTCCGCCACTGCCGGACCAGGGCCCTCAACTCTCGCAGCCAGCAATGAGGGCTCGCCAACCCCGGCAGCGTCTTCCTCTAAATCGCGTACGCGTACGACACGACGTAAGACAGATCTTGCCAACAAGAACCCCGGTGCCTCGACTCCCCCGGTTAAGCAGCTCGACGAGGACGACGCTCAGGAGGAAGACGAGGAAACGCGTAAACGCCGCGAGGCACGCCGGGCAGAGCTCTCGAGGTAAGTGCACGATCACATCGGGGTCCAACGGCATAGCATCCATTGTTCTGGTTTACGCTTGTCGCTCTTCGTTTCTCAGGCTCGCCCGCGTCGTAGTGTACTGACATGCGTACTTGCAGTCTCGCGCTCCTCGTCGTCCAGCAACCTGAACGTGCCCGTCTATGCTCGTTCAAAGAGGAAAACGAAACCAGTACGTCATCTTGCCCCGCTTCGGTTTCTCCACACCGGTCATGTATACTAAGGTCGCAGACGATCGACGCCCGGTCGACCCCCCGCCTGTCATCGAACTCACCTCGGACGGCGATTTTCCGTGAGCACAGCCGCAGCAAGCAGCACACCAGAGCCTGCGACAGGCGCTGACTCCAGTAACAGCAACCTCCTCGATTCGACGTCCTTCTTCATCCGCGCTTCCCTCGTTGCCGCGGAGCAGAGTCCCGACCCCAAGACCGGCGAGAATGTTTACCCGACTGTCAAAACACCAACGGGCGCGAACGCAACTGCCGGCGAGGTGATCCAGACGCCCGAGCGGCTACGCCATCTGGACGGCAAGCCGGGGGCGCTGTGTATCTTTGCCAAGCTGTCGGTTCGCCTGCCCGGTGTGTTCCGCCTAAAGTTTACGCTGTACGAGACCGCCCAGTGAGTCTTCCCTGCCTGCATCCACCCACTGCAGTGTGCATCCAGAACTGACGACATGCAGGGATGGTATCATCGAGATCACGCATACGATCTCTGAGCTGTTTGAGGTGTTTTCTCCGAAGCTGTTCAAGGGCATGCACGAGTCGACTGCTCTCACCCGACATCTGGCAACGCAGGGTTTGAAAGTCAAGCTGCGCACCGAAGCGTCGGGTCACAAGGGCTCGAACCGGCGGCGTGCAGCGCGACAGCAGCAAGAACAACGTACTGCGAGCCCCAGCTTGCGTACGACGCCACTGCAACAAGCTCCACCTCCACACCTACGTTACGCCGTCTCGCTGCCTCCGTCAATCGGCCCGTCGTCTGCGCCCCCGTATCCGCCGCCACAGGGGCGATCGCTGATCTGGCCCGGAAGGCCGGGGCCCTACGACTACGACGCGCGGGAGTACGAGCACATCCGCAAGATGCGGCGCACGAGCCACGAGGGTCGCGGCGAGCCCCGAGATCCACGAGAGCGTGACCCGCGAGACCCACGAGACCCGCGCGATATGAGAGACCCCCGGGACTACCGGCACCGCGAGCGCGACGACGGCATGTTTGCATTGACGGACATCAGTTCGCGGCTAGACTTCAGCTTGTCTTCGCCATCGTCCGACCTGTCCGCGTTCTCGCTATCTCACTCGGGACGCCCAGTGACAGCGCCAGGGATGTATCGGCGGGAATGGGAGCCTCGGCGTGAGTTCGCTCCCGGCGACGACGGCTTCCCTCCCATGCCTGGACCGGCCCACGGCGGCCCGCCTCACTCGAGCGGCGGCCCTCCCCCGCACGGACACTATGCGCACCCGCCTCCGCCGCCAGCGTCGCATTCTGGCAGACCGCTGTCTAGCCATGGCCGCCCTCTGTCGGGCCATGGTCGTCCTCCATCGAGCCACGGCCGCCCCGCCCCTCCGCCGCCGCCGGCCGACTTTGCGCTGCCCAGGCTCCCCCGCATCGTGCCCGACCACCACGACCCCTATGACCACCACCACCACCGCCCGCATTCACCCCATGCTCCGCACGCCCACGCTCCGCACGCACACATGCCCCCCACGCCTCACGCTCATACCCACTCTCACCATACCCACCCCCACCACCCGCACGCGCACGGTATGGTGTCCAGCCCGCCTCCGACTCTCCCGCCGATCCGCCCGCGCTCGCCGTACAGGCCGTACGAGTATGACCGCGACCCGCGGTCTATCTGAGCCCATTGCGAGCGGCGCGAACGATGTCAACGAGGTCGAGGTCATGAACTCTGACGCATACTGGACGCCACGGACGCCGTAAAAGACCAGTAATGTCTGGACGATCAGGATATTTGTTTCTACTTTTTTACTTCGCTCTTCCCTGCTTGCTTCACCATCTACCCTCTTTGTCACTCTTCTTTCTCTCTGTTGCCCGTGCGGGCCATAGCAGCCCCGCACCCGCCTCTAGTTCTTGCTACCCGATTGCCTAGAACGCGCCATAACGAGCAGGAATCCCTGTACCTGTAATGCATTGATGATGACCGTGGCTTTATTCCCTTTTGCCCCTATAACACCCGTTTACTCATTCTTCTTCTCGTCCGCCGTCGAGGCCGTCTCCTTCTGCTGCGGCTGCCCCTCGCGGAAGAGGAACTCGCGCCTCTTGACCCAGTCCTGCTTCAGGATGCCCATCCAGCGTCCCTCCCACTTGCCGATGCCGTACACATCGGCCTTGCGCCAGGTAGCATCCGGCGTCTTGATGACCTTGAACCCGGTCTTGTCCCAGACCTCCTCCCCACCGCGCGTGAAGGGGTTGGTGAGCAGGATGACGCGCAGCACGCCCGTGGAGCCAGAGGACGTGCCGTCGGCGGAAATACCGAAGGCGTGGTCGAGCGCGGCCGCGATCAGCTCCGTGCCCACCCCGTTGTGCCGGTACTGCAAGTCGCAGGTGAGGTGGCGAATCTCGGCGTCCGTGCTGCCCGTCTTGCCCTCACCCTTGCGCTGCTTCAGGTCGCCGGACTTGCCCTTGCCCTTCGTCGCGGTCGTGGAGGCAGAGGAGCTGTCGGAAGGCTTCGCACCACGCGATCCCTCAGTGCCGTCGCCAAGCACGCTGTCGAGCCTCTCGCCCGGATGCTTGGCATCGAGGCAGATGACGCCGATGGCCTGGCCGGCATGCTCGAAGAGGAGACACTTGCTCCTTCCGCCCTGGTAGTACTGCCCGGGGTCACGGATATCGGGCGAGCCGACGATACGCCTCAGGATGGGGAGGAAGGATCCGCGGTGCTTCCATTCCACCCAGCCCATGATGGAGATGAGCACGAGACAGGGGCCGATCAGGGGCGAGATGAGCGAGAGGTTGTCGCCTGGCTTGGGGGTGTAGCCGGCTAGATAGTCGAGGAGACCACCCACGAGGAGAACGGTCAGGATCGTGGAGGGCTTGAAGAGGACTGGAGGTTAGCTCGGACTGGCGATCATCGTAGCTGGCGGGGCGGGTTGGGGCGGGTTGGGGGTTCCTCGTCTTCAGTCTCGGTGCAGTCTCGAGTGGAGCTCTCGTTGCAGGCTCGACGGATCGACGCGAGTGCCTGCGCCCCTGTGTTCGCAATCTGCGACCAGGCTAAGGAGCTGAGGAGTCGCAGCACGCCGACAGGTCCGGCGCTAGTGTCGCACAGCGGGCTCCCACACTCCCTCCACGACCTCGCCGCCCCTGCTTTCCCACCCCCCGGAGTCCAGCGGCTCCAACATGCAACATCGTCCATATTCCCTCACTCCCTCGTCTCGCTTGGCTCGACTCGGTCACGGCACTCACCCCAGTTATTGGCCTGCGCCTGCGCCTCCATGATGCTCTGGCCGATGAGCTGCTCGACCGTGTCCCTGTCCTTGGGCTCGTAGGCGCGGACAAAGTCCTTCTCGCCCGGATCGACGCGGGGCGTCGGCGTGTGTTCGAAAGAGGCGAATTCGGCCATCCTGCTTCTGGTGACCTATTGTTTGCCAGTTGAGAGTGTGTGTATCGAATGGAAGCCGGGAGGTGTTCACTCCAGTCGGGTTCGATGTGGGGTAATGATCCGGGTGGAGGTTGGTGACCGTCGACGAGTCAATTGGTCGCTGGCTGTGCGTTGCTGGTCGGGGAGCAACAAGGTCGAAGGTGAGAGAAGGGAGACGCTGGGGTTCGACAGACTAGAAGAGGTGGTCTTATGAGCGATGCGTAAGTCGATGCCCGGCTGGAATGGAAAATACAGATCTCACCGCACCGCAACCGTACGACGGAGGTTCGGGGTACGCGCCGTTCTGGCCCATCCGGCTTCCCCACACGGCCTCCACCGACATTCACCGCCCTTCCAGACCAACCATGGGCCATGACATCACACGTGTGTGCGGTGGCCCTCAAGTCCCGAGTAGGCGTTCAGAGGCGTTTGCGGGACCCAGGGTTGCTTGACTATTTATACTCTGTCTTCTGTCTGCTGCATCCGCTACGTGCTACGATCCTGCGATCCTACGTCCAACGGTCCTACGGAAACTGGATGGGCAAGGGTAGAAAGGTGACCTTTTGGTTGGAAGATCCACTGGGACGGGGGTTCAGGCAAGCTTCTCTGCCCGCCAGACTGATCGTCAGCTAATGTCCTCTCTTTGACAGCGCAAAGTCGAAGTTTACTCACAGCTCGCATACATGTTCACGCGGTCGATGGCCTCGCCGTTCTCGCGAATGTCGATCGGCTCGACCTTGAAGCCGGCGAGCTCGAAACGCTGCCTGTACCACGGGTATTTGGCGGCTGAGCGCCAGACGGCATGTCCGCCGACCTTGAGCACGCGACGCATCTCGAGGATCTCAAAGTCGAGCTCGGAGCGGAGGTGCTCGACAGCCGCCTCGGGCGAGTCGACCGTGGCGTCGAGCGCGGTCGAGCCCGCCGGAGGAAGGGGCGTGGAGGGCGGGATGCGGTCGAACCAGTCCATGCTGTCCATGACGATGATCTTGGTGAGGGACTCGTCGCCGAGGCCGCGGAGGACACTGGGGTTAGCTGACGATGAAGCGAACGCAGCGGGTGAAGGGGAGAAACTCACTTCAGAATCGTGTCCGTGTGCAGCTTGAAGGCGTTGTTGACCTTGGCTTCGCGGAGGGCTTTGAAGCCCTCAGGCTTGAGGTAGGCGGGGCACGAGGAGCGGATGTACTTTCCGTTCAGGCAGAGGAAGTAGAAGTAGTTGTCGTCCCGGAGGCGGGCGAGGGAGGGGACAGGGTTAAGGGTAGCCTTGACGAAGTCGGCGACGGAGCCGTCCTCGAGGAAGCAGTTCATCTGGTTACGGGGGACGCCGAGGGCGTGCCAGTTGAACGCGGGGTTGCCGAGGAAACCCTTGAGCATGACCTGATTCAGGAGGACGGGGCGGAGGCGCTTCTCCCAGATGCGCTCCTGCTCGTCGGTCGAGTTGGCGTAGCAGAGACGCTTGACGTCGCCGCTGACGCCGGCAATCCAGAATGCGGCCTGCGCAACGCGGAGTGCAAAGCCAGAGTATCCGCAGAAGTAGAAGTTCTTGCTGAACTGGTCCGCGTGCGTCTTCCAGTAGGCATAGGCGTGCGAGGAGAGGAAGGGCGAGAGCTTGGAGGTCAGGATCTCGTCGAAGCGCTCGTGAGCGCCCTCGCCGAAGATCTGCCAGAAGTCGGCGTATTCGAGCGTCTGGATAGCGGCGAGCTTGAGCTCGAGAATGTGGCCCTGGCAGGGGTTCATGTCGACGGCATGGATGCGCTCACACTTGGCCGCGAGGGCGTAGTGGAGGACGTTGTCGCCTGCAGACGTGATTGCCAGGACGTGATCGTCCTTGTTGATACCGAGCTTCTGGACGTCGACGGCGGGGTCCTCCCACGTCCAGCCGTAGATGTGCGTGCGGAACTCCTTGTGGATCTGCTCCTCAAGGTACGGGACACGCCACGCCTTGCGCAGCTGGTAGTGGAAGGGGCTGAGAGGAGCACCGGCCTCGTACAGAGTCTGCGTGAGCTCGCGGTCATCAACACCGCGCTCGACGTCAACAGCTTTGGCGCGCTCAAGAGCAGCGGGGCCAATGGTGAGGTCAGGGATAGAGCCCATCTTAGTCGGGCTGTACTGCGGGGAACGGAACGGCGAAGTCGGCGTCATGAGACCGCCCTTGCCCTGGCCGAGGCGGTTGCCCGCCTCCATCTCGAAGGCGCGAGACGCGTTGGTAGCATCACGCTGGCGCGAACAACCGAGGAAGATGTAGCTGCCTGTCAGCTACGAAGCGAGGGACATCCAGCTGAAGACTCACTAAGGGATCTGGACGAACCAGGAGTTCAGGAAGTTGTTGCGAGCGTTGTACGTCTTGATCGTGCCCATCTTGTACTCGAGGTAGTCGCGGCGCGAGCCGTGGAGGTGCACGTTGTCAAACTCGAACCAGCACTCCCAGAACCACTTGGCAAACCAGGACATGCTCTTGGACTGCGTGCCGATAGCGCGCTCCTTGACGCCCGGGTCACGCGAGGTGTAGAAGTCGACAACACCGAGGAGACCAGACTCGGGGCAGAGCACTTGGTCACAGCGGTCGAGAAGCTGGTAGAAAGGAGGGATCTGAAAGGTCAGCTGACCGTACAGGCGTATGCAGCGGGACTCACCATGGAAAGAGAGTAGGACAGCGTGATGGCGGTGATGCTGCCGCGGGGGTCGAGAGTACCGTCCTCCCACTCGGGGAGCACAAAGGTCGAGGCGTCCTGGCACAAGACGTGAACGTTGTTCCAGCCCTTGGCCTTAAACCTCGCCTTGGCAATCTCAAGGAGGGGCTCGCAGAGGTCAATCAGGTAGACAGCGTCCCAGTACGTTATAGGAAGGTACTCGTCCATCTTCTCAATGTTCCAGCCGGTGCCGCCGCCAACATCGACCCAGATTCTGGGCTTGCGGGGCGCATCGTGCTTGGCGAGAGGAACGGGCTGAGCCTTCAGGTGAGCCGCCAGGAGGCTCAGCATAGTCTCGCGGCCCTTGAGCAGGTGAACGCGGGTCGTGTCGTAGACGGACGCCTGGCCAGCGTAGAACGCGTTGAGGTGATCCTTTTGGTCGCCCCCGCCCGACTTCTTGGTGAACGGCTTGAAGAAGCAGTTCCACATGAAGATGAGTGGCGTCTTGATCGCAGGAGCAAGTCCGAGAACGATCAGAGACGAGGCGAGACTGAAGATCGACCAGCCGAGCATGGCAGGCGACACCTGAACATGCGTCGAGAGCAGTGTCTTCAATGGCCTGGGGGGTCAGCTGAGTAGGTCGGCCGTTGAGCTCACCTCAGACCGGCGAAGAGTGTACAGCCTGACGCGACGAGCGCGACCTGCTGTATCTTGAGCATGGCGAGGGGCAGCTGTTGAGGCTAGAGGGGCAGGCAGTGCAGTGAGCTGAGGAGAGCTCGATTGTTGAAGTTGGTGGGGATCAGGCAGCGAGGACCAGGGGGAGCACGGCTTTAATCAGTAACGATCGGCCCAAAGTGCCACCTAAGTAGCCGTGCCATATTTCAGACTACTCGGCGCGGCGCGCGCGGCGCACCAGTATGCTGGCATGCTGTGCCTACCCGCGTTGGGCGCGTCAGGCTGCTGGCGGAGTGCCCTGCATGTAGAGAGCGGTAAAGCCAGTCACGCTGGGAGGCCAAGTATGATTATACAGTCGTTTGGGGACACTAAGATAGGCCGGACGAGTTGTTGTTACTAGGAACGTGCGAACGTGTCTGACATATGTGATGGAACATTGAGAACGTGGGTGGCATACATTGCCTCCACGTCGCGGGCGATCGCCCGCGCAGCCAGTGGAGGTCCTTAGTTGCAATTGCCCGTATGCGCTTAATTCCTGAAAATGAGTGTCGGGGTTATTCCAGTCGACGACGGGCGCGGCAGGAAATGGAGAGCGCGATGGAAAGAGGTCGTCGATCATCTCCGACAGATAACAACAATCGATCACGTGTCTTCGGAGGTGGTCACAACGAACAAGCCTTCTCCTTGCTCCTCAAACTTTGCTCTGCATCATCGTCATCTCAGTCTACCAGCGCCTGTCTGCAGCAAGCAATGGCGGCCCATCGGTAGCACAAGGCTGCGAAATCTATCGGTGGAGGATCGTCAGCGGTCGGCATCCATGCTGGGCAGCTGGCTTAGCACCACCCACGTTTCTCCATGTCGATTAGTGAATTCACCCGACCGACGCCAACACAACTGCGAAACCCGGGGCAGTGAGCCCCTTGAGCCTCGTAGTACCTCCCGCAACATTCCTCGAGGTCTTGTGGACGCAACAAAGCCTCTGGGGAGATTGTAGAGATGGCGACATAACAGAGCACCCAACTCCGATGAACCTCGGCATCATTATTCGATAGGTTGCTGACGGGCCTTGACGGTACGTACCAGCCTATGGATGAAGTCAGGAGAGGACTATCAACTTGAGGTACGATAAAGCGCCCTCTTCGCAGCGTGAACGATGCGAATGGGCGGCGGGCTTCCTCTCTGGCTGATTTCTATCAGGCCATGCCTGATCTAATGACCGATTTCTGACCATCGGCAACTAACGTTCGTCAACAATGATGCTCGCAGGTCCAAACCAAAGATTCCCCACGAGTGGGCCGTTCAGCCGCCGTTTCAGTCGCTCACAAGGAGTGCCATGTACACTACAGGGCCAAGCCAGTAGAGGACGGCAATGGAGTGGGAGTAAGACAAGGCAACAGCGATGCCTCCAGTCAACCCAGGGTTCTCTTCATCTTCTCTTCCCGTACCGTACCAAACCATGCAATACAAATACACCTGGAACACGTTCTGTTAACTATACGATCAGTCTGTTTCACAGGATCATACCTGCATGCAACCATTCCGCGATGTCTGACGTCTTGACGGTCGATGATGAACGCTCACGTGACCAGCCTGCGTCAAGGCCATGCGAGATATACGTACGACGCCACCGTACCTCCACCACGCGACCGTTTCTGCTACCCCTGTGCCTGTGGTTGTATTACAGCGAGTTTAATGACAACAACTCGTCGTCTCACACCCGCCTCACCCTGCCGCCCGTCGTCGCGTCGCCCATGCCGATGCGCGCGTCGTAGAAGGGGTCCTTATGAAAGTCACTGCGCTGTGATGCTCAATGATGGCCTCCCAATCCCATGTCTCGGCACCTTCTACGACAAACTCTCAGCCAGCCGGTCCTTCAAGCACCCCCGGTATCACCAGAGAGTCCTTCCTCCAGCGAGCGAGAGCGGCAGCCCTCAGAGACAAAGGGCGCAGTGGGTCTCCCGCTTTCTCTCGCGCTCAATACCCCACTGGTTCTCACGATAACGCCGCGGCACAAAAGGTGACTCAACCCGACGATGCGACGACGCACAACGGACAGAGCGCCCACTCCGGCTCTGCCTCTGCGCCAGCTGCGCCCCAAGACCGCTCCAATCCTCAAGGGGCATCATCCTGGACCGTTGAACAGTCTTCTCATATCGCGGAACACGACCAGGCAGCACCTGCCTCTAGCTCTGCAACGACTGTTGTGATGGAATTGAATGAGCTACAGGACTTGAAGGCGGATCAGCGCCATTCCTCGCCTGATTCGGTCGAGTTCATTCAGGAGACCGGTCCTACTCACCAACAACAACAACGGCGGCGGCCGCCTCTCGAATCCTCAGCCTCAGCGATGGCGCCCTCTTCTTCTACGAGTCAACCGGCACCGGCTGTTGCTCCCCCGTCACTCCACAACTTCGCACAAGATCCACCGAGTGCTGCCATCGATGCCCAGCTCGAACCGGAAACGACTGTTGCTGAACCTGAGGCGTCGGGAGCCGCAACTTCTACTGTTGATACGTCCTCGTCTCTCCCTGCTGCAGAGTCATCGGAATTGTCTTCCTCCCAGCCCGCTCTCTTCGGTGAGCCCTCGCCCTTATTACCCCTCATCCAGTCCTTCCCTCCTGACTGTCGACGGATCGCCATAAGATCGTTTGAGACGCTGCCGGAGGACACCAGGAGGAAGGTACTCGGCAGTACGGCGATGACGGACAACTTCAAGGCCTACGTCCCAACGAACGTCGTTCCGGTTCAGCAACAACACCAAGTGGCTGCTACTACCGCGACGACAACGTCTCAGCCTCCGGCCACAATAACTCCTCAGTCAACCTTCAACCAGTTACCCGACGTGCTTCAACAATCACAAGCTCAGCAAGTGCAGCAAGTGCAGCTGGCGCAACTTGCGGAACAGCAAGCGCAAGCTACCGCCGCCCCCCACATCTCGAATATCGGAGAGCATGCGCAGCCATCGACCAACTCCGGAAACTTGCCTCCCGCGGTTGCCCCATCCGTTCAGCAGCCGTCCACGTTCGCCGCGACACAGCAGCAGTCACCAGTCATCCAGCAGGCTACGTCACCGGTCGCAGCGTTCCAGCAGTCTCCCGGTGTCTCGCATACATCGACACTTCAGTCTCCGTCCCCCGTGATCGTGCAGGCGGCAACGCAACACTATGGTCCAGCCGTGCCACCCTCGGCGCAACAGGTGCACCAGGCTGGTCTGTTGGCAACGGCTGCCCCCGCGGCAACGTCTGCCGTCAGCTCGGCGCTGGTAAGCATGGGCGGCATGGAAAACAGGCTTGGGGCGTGGACGCAAGGCCTTTAGTAAGTGCTTCACGTCGGGGATGGGCCCTAATTTGTCCGTGTGTGCTAACTTAGACAGCCAGGACGTTCGCCAAAATCTAGTTGCGCCCATGGAGGCGGCTTTGAGGGAAGCCGAGCGACAGCGTGACCAGTGGAAATTCGTCGCCGAGAACAACTCAGCCGCCTTATCGCAGCTGCTTGGCCAGCAAGCAGACCAGCAGTGGCAATCCCGGCTCACTGCTGCCGCCAACGAGCTCCACAAAGTGCGCGACGAGAAGGAGAAGCTGAATCAGCTCTGCCAGGCGTCTGTACGCGGCTACGGTGCCCAGACGAACCAGCTGCAGATTGCTAAAACAGCCTACCAAGAGCTCGAGCGCAAATTCAACGAGAACCGCAAGCACACCTTGACCATCATGAACGGTTTCGAGACTCTGAAGCGGCAAAACGACGACCTCGTACGCCAGAAGCAAGCCTGGGTGCAGAGTAACGCTGCGGCACAGACCCAGAGCGACGGCGCCGCGCAAGCTCAGGTCATGGCCCCGCAGCAGCAGATCCAACAACTGCAGCAGGATAGGGACGCCTTTGCTTCCGAGTCGAGCAGCAAGGACGCCAAGGTTGAGGAGCTCGAGAAACGCGTCAAGGAGCTGCAACACGACTGTGAGACAGCCATCAAGGTGATGAAGACAGAGGCGGACAAGTGGAAGCAGACGGCGGAAAAGTCTGCGGCGCAGGAGGAGCAGGTGCGGCAGGCGGACTCGCGCTCGGCTACGCTTGAAATCAAGTTGCGTGGGGTTGAGATGAGTTCTCAGGCGAAGATTGCTGAGCTTGAGCGCCGGCTCAAGGCGGGTAATGGGGCAGAGGAGGCCAAGATCGCCGAGCTCGAGCGCCGGCTGCAGCAATCGGAGCGGATGGCGCAGGCAGACAGGGCGCACGCGGAGAGTAAGGCGCAGGCCGAGCGGCGGGCGCAGCTCAAGACAGTTGAGCTGGAAAAACAGCTTAAGGAGTCTGTGAGTGAGGTGCAGGATTACAAGCAACAGTTTGAAGCCTTGCGCAGCACGGCTCAGGCTAAGATCGACCAGCAACATGCGACGATCAGGAAGCTCCGCGAACGCAACCAGCGCTACAAGGACATCGCAAGGCAGAGTGTGGGCGGGACGGCGTCCCCGGCGCTGAAACGAGCGGCGGATAACCAGGCGGCCCCCTCTCAGTCTCAGTCGCAGCGCCCCAGACAGGAGTGACATGCCCACAGCGAATAATAGGTTTATCGTAGGGGATTTAGGTTTTTGTTGTATCATACTTCGTCCGAGACCTCGTCCCATGTAACCCTTAAGTGACAAACATGCATGCGCCCGTCGGGCGATCGAAACAAACCCTGTGAAACAACTCTACAGCCTAAACCCCTTCCTTAGTCTCTCTGACACTGCCAGCAGCCGGGCGTGACAGCGCGATGGAGGTAGAACAGCAGCATGTCACCGAAGAGGTACGTGTTAGGCCCCTTGGCAAAGTGCTGATCGTTATCGTAATAGACATTGTACCCCTCCAGCTTGTCACCCCACGTGAAGAGCCTGACTCCGAGCTCCTTACCGAGTGCTCTCAGTCCCTGGTCGAGCTGAAAGATGGTCAGGAGGTGGAAATTGTCAACACTGGATCGCAGCTGCCGCGTCCTGAACATGACAGGCGTCTGCGGCCACATTTCGCGCACCGTCTCAACAAGCCGTCGGACGCGGCCACGGAACCAGGCGAGCTCGTTCCACCAGAACCCATGCGCAGATCCGCGGTCGACAGTCTTACTCCGCCCACGCTCGTCGAGGAACTTCTCGTCCCAAAACAAGCTTGACGCAATGACCAAGTCCGGGACCCGTTTCTCGTATCCCAGTTTCTCCATTTGGGGGAGCATGATCTGCTCCAGGCGCTGTTCGAACGGGAACGGATGCTCCTCGTGGTACGGCCATCCGTCGTCCGAGTCAATCATGCCGAACCTGCCGTCAGCGATGGTGCCTAAAGGACGCCCAAGGATGCCAAAGGAGGAGTCATGAGAGTAGGGAGGCGAATGGAGCCACACTCACAGGAACCAGTTGGCGATGAGCAGATCCAACCCCTCGTGGTAACAGTATCCGCCCGAGTGGCCGCCCCATGATCCCTTGCGGGCACCAATGATCTCGCACAGCTGCTCATTGTTGTTGCGGTCATGCGAGGAGCCGATCAGGATCACGGTCCTGTTGCGGAGCCACGCCAACTCCTCTGGCGCAGCCCAGTCCTGCCACTCTCCCTCCTTGGCTGGCTGGGAGCGTTGCAGGAGAGCAGTGTACTGTTGCGGCCCCGCCAGCCAGGCTTCAGCGGGGATCTCGTCACTGTGGGGTAGCTCTGACGAGGGAGGCTGCGCGTCCCACTCATAGTCGGCTGAGGGGAAGGGGAGCCACCGTGTTTCGTTTTCAGCGCCGCTGGGCGACCAGTGTAACATCCCGGGCTGGCGGAAAGGATCGACCTCGCACCACTCGGGACATGGCGCGAGAAGCTCCTTGGCTGAGGTGTAGTATTGCTTTGTGAGAGGTCTGGTGTTAGCGGTGGTACGAAGCGGGACTCACTTCTCGCTGAAGACTGCTGCGGCATCGAGAACCACGACGAGACACGGAATCAGCAGGCCGACGCTGAGGGCGTACCGCCATCGCCGTGTCGTCATGGCGGGCAGGGGGAGTTGGGACATCCAAGCTGGTGTGGACATCGTGTTTTGCGAGTGAAGGGTTGTCGCGTGCATCAGACGTAGCAGCGGTTGAGTTCTTGAGGTCGCCTTGAGGAATGTCGAGTACGGTCGCGATCACCTATACAGGCAGCCAGTATGTCGACAATGTCGAGCAAAGGGAGCAGACGGCTCCAAGGTTAAGAAAGATGTGGTCTAGAAGGAAGGTAAAAGGTCGAGGATTTGGGGGTTCGTGAGCGCAGCGGGCGTTGAGTGCGGCACGAACGCTACCGCGCTGACTGGAAAGTGCGATTAAGACGACAAAAGCAACGCAGCGATAAGATGAGGCAAACACGCGTTGCCCGATAATCGAAGCTGTGAACTCCTCGCCTACCATGCACGGCCGTAAGTCCCACAGCAGCACGGACGGTTGCAGTAAACCACGGGGGAAAGACGGCAGCCCATGCCTGTATCCTTCCCAGCCTGTTCATCCCCAAGCACCAATCGGTGCACCTCCTGGCTGCTGTTCCCTTCCACCTGCCAGGCAAACAGGGATCTATCACGCATCGTGGGTCTCGTGTGCATGCGAAGACTGGCAGCCGCGGCGGACAGAGCGCAGAGCCGTGATGTAGAGTGCAGAGCTCAGACGGCGATTGCAGTACTGTGGCTGGGGCCGCGGAGCGCCACACTCGCTGTCCTCCTCTCCAGACCCGAGGATGTCCAGGTATCCAGGGCCAATTCTCCGTCCGCAGACGCCGCAGGAGTCGCGGCCCTTTCTGGCCATTCTTTGCGCCTTCTGCGCGCTCGGAAGTGCGTGTGGCCCCGAGGAGCTCGCAAGGAACGAAGGCAATGGAGCGGAGACTCTCCGCGCTACTCGGGGCCTGACCCAAATATGCTTCGGACATATTGGAGCCTGCAGAGGGATCACTGCGTCTGCTGTTTACTCACTGGCATACCCAGCTTGCTCAAATCTGTAGTTCAACAAGATGACAGACACAGACATTGCGAAATCATGTAACGAGCATGAGGCTGACCGCCGCCGATGCTAATTACAGGGCGTGCAGGCATGTAGGCACCATGCAGGCCACATGCGCAGCTGCAGTCGCATGGTCTTTACGCAGTTAATACCAACCGAAGACCCGGCGCTGGTGCGCTAGTAGATGCTAGTGCAGAGATCTGCTGATACCCTGCAATCAAGATCTTGACGATCGTCGGCAACGATAGGGTGAGAGCAATAGCGCAGTTCCTATCATGTGAGCAGACGGGATATGGCGAAGCTGAATTATGCATACAGAAAGTACATGAAGGGGCCCTTAAGTTTGGTATGAAGATGATGATTGTGCAATGATTTTGATTTTGCGTTCTAAAGCATTGCGTGGCTGCTTATCCCTCGCGGGCAACCTCCTCGACGGCCTTGGAGAAGACGTCGATGGCCTTCTGCATCTCCTCCTCGGTAACGACGAGAGGGGGGATGAAGCGCATGGTGTCGAAGCACGAGGTGGTGAGGATGAAGATGCCGTTGTCGTGGCAGATCTTCTGGACGCGCTTGCCGATGTTCTCGGGGATCTTGGAGGGGTCGGCAACACCCTTGTGGGTGAGGGCGTCGGCCCGCGAGCGGAACTCGACAGCGACCATGAGACCCTTGCCGCGGACGTCGGCGATGATGGAGCCAGTCTTGGGGTTGGCCTGGAGGGCGTGGAGGGCGTCGAAGAGCTGCTTGGAGCGGGCGTTGACGTTCTCGAGGATGGGCTGGGTGCGGAAGACCTCGGCGACGGCAACGGCGGCGGCGCACGAGACAGCGTTACCGGCGTAGGTACCACCGATGGTTCCGGGCTCCTGCATCTCCATGAGCTCGCGGCGCGCGACGACACCGGACAGGGGGTAGCCGTTGGCGAGACCCTTGGCGAAGGTCATGACGTCGGGGCGGAAGCCGAGGGTGTACTCGGAGTTGAACATCTTTCCGGTACGACCGAAGCCGGACTGGACCTCGTCGATGACAAGGAGGATGCCGTGCTTGTCACAGAACTCGCGGAGGTACATGAGCCAAGCCGAGGGGGCGGGGACGTAACCACCCTCACCAATGACGGGCTCGCAGAAGATGGCGGCGACGTCTCCGGGCTGGACCTGGGTCTTGACAAGGAGCTCAAGCTGGAATTTGGCCATCTTGATGAGCTCCTCCTCGGGGGTGTCGGGCGAGACACCGAGGGCGTGCCAGTAGGGGAAGGGGGTGGCGTAGACACCGGGCATGGTGATGCCGGTGCCCATGGTGTAGACGGTCTTAGACTTGGTCAGACCGGCGGCACCGTTGGTACGGCCGTGGTACGAGCCCTGCATGCAGATGACGTTGGGGCGGTTGGTGGCGCGCTTGACGAGCTTGAGAACCATCTCGATGGCCTCGGAACCGGAGTTCCAGAAGAAGAAGGTGTCGAGGCTGGGGTCGGGCATGAGGGGGAGAAGCTCCTCAACGAGCTGGAGGTAGGGAACATTGAAGGCGATCGAGCACTGGACGTGGGAGATCTGCTGGGCCTGGTTCACGACAGCGGCGGTGACGGCGGGGTGCGAGCTGGAATGTCAGCGTGCTGTCACAATGGTGAATCTGGAGAACTGCGCATCACAATGGGGACTCGGCACGGCCGCGCGGAAACAGTGCGCATACCGGAGCTCGGACCAAGGAGGCTGGACCCCAAAGTCGGTGGAGCCATGAAGTCACCCGGACGGCGAGGGAACTGATCACGAGCGGATGACGTTCGCCGCCGGCCGTCAAAACAAAATCGGAGGAATCCCTTGATTTTCATGCAGAATCGTCATCGATTCCGTCGTCATCGGCAGTGACACGTTGGTAACCACGACCAGTTTACCACCGGCAGCACAAGGTTTTCCGGATCGGCTCGAAGGATTTCGGATGGATAATGCAAACTCACTGGCCAAGGTTCGTGACACCGATACCGGCGGTGAAGTCGAGGTACTCCTTGCCCTCCTCGTCCCAGACCTTGGAGCCCTGTCCCTTGACGAGGATGTGGTCGTGGATGCGGGTAAGAGCCGGGGTGACGTGCTTCTTGCCGGTCGCGAGAAGGCTCGAGAGGTTGGCGTCGGTAGCGGGCATTGTGGGCGGTTTGCGAGCTGGGTGATTTGTGGAGTGAAAAAGACAGGAGAGGCTCGTTAACGCTCGATGGATGCGACAGCGGAAAAGAAGAAGATGTGGGGGCAGGATTGGAATGTACTCTTTTATGTGCTGCCTGCTCGGGGGCAGTGCCGGGGGACAGTCGACTTCGGCGGACGCGGTGGTGCGGGCGAGGTCTCCAGGTATGCAGGACCGTTCCAGGACCGGGCCGACGAAAAGGTCAGATGTGGACGGCTGATGACGGTATGCTCGCCCAGTCTCGCCTCTCTCGCTTGCGGCAGCTCGCCGTTATCTGACCTTTTCCCAGGCACGCACGTGGTTTTTCTGACCTTCTGCGGTGACCATTTCAAAACCATCTGCCAGAACCCGCCTATCTCGCCAACAAAAAAGTCAGATCGCGGCTGGCCGCCCAACTCATGCACAGTGCGCACTGGGGGCCCGCGGCCGACGTGCCGATGCCGTACCCCACTCGACGTCTGGGTGCGCCTCTGCGCCGCCGCCATCGGCGCCTGTCTCTCTCTCTTAGCGCGCCCAGGCTTGCCCAGACGAGCTAGACGACCGGTCCTTCCCCGATAACGCTGCTCGTGTGTCCGAGCGCATGTCTGGAGTATGCGGGGTGTCTCATGCCTCGAGTCTCTAGCTTCGTGCCGCGGCGGAACCTGCCCCCACGTTCCCTGCGCTGGAGGTGTTGCCCACATTTGCTTCTGAGTGATGTTCCGAATTTGGCTTTATATCAGGCGTTGCAGCCCTGTTGGCGGCGCCGCCTGGGCTCCGTGTTTGGCGAAGGGGTCAAATCTGGAAGCCGACGAATCTGACCTATCGGGCGAATGATCTGACCTTTTCGGTGAGGACACGCCCGTGCGCCGCGCTCTAGATCTGCATACGAAGCCGTGCATGGTGACTGGGTCACGATTGCTGGAACTTTGGGTCGGCCGTTTGAATGGGCGGACGGCACCGGCTAAGTCTCGGTTTAGACTCTGGCCAATCGCCCTCCATACCCGGTGACACACCGATGTGCCGGAAAGTCGGATCTCCCGTTCTGCCAGATCTCGCACCGCACTTTGTTATCGCAGCGAAGTCAGAGGTCAAATGCCTAATAAGTCTCGGGCCGGAGCTGCGCGAAGTCCCCCTTCCTCGTCTGTCACTTGTGAGACACTGTCTGGTGATACCGGCACTTCCTCGTGTCAGCTGACTGACCGTGAGCTTACGCACGATTCTGGTACGCTCTGGCCTGAAGGCAATGGGGTTTCACTCACCGCCGACGTCGTTCATTACGCCCCGACCAGTATGATCGCAAAAGAGGAACTCCGGACAAAACGGCGATCGCCTTTGCAAGCAACAAGCAACTGATCTCTCCTCTGTCTGGAGACGGAAGGCAACGCTCCTAATCCCACCTGGCTACTAATCAAGACAGCTTCAGCCATCTCCGACTCCAAAATCGGGTATCTGCAAGAACCATTGCGCCCGAACCAGTGCTTAATGCAGTTGCCGGCTGGTTTGCTCTCACGAAAGAACAGCAGCGAGCAACAGTAAAGCGATGAACGGTGCGAAGAACTATGCATCACACTATACCCAAGACGTTATGACGGAAACTCTACTCCCAACTCGGAACTCACTACAGATTCTCTCTCACACACGATCGCACTCGTCACCTCGACTCTTCGACCGCCTCCCACGCTCGTCAAGGAACAGACAACGGGATGTCAACCTAGAGGCTGGAGGCACCGCTATGGCTCAGAGCCACTGCTGCCAGGCGTAGACCTTGCGCTGCACGTCTGGCTCTTGCCTGGACGGACTCCCGTGGCTCCTCCTGCTATCGACCCTCGAGCCCTCCCGCCTATGACTGCCATGAGCGCTGCCCATCTCCCTCATCTCCTCGACCCGATCTCCCATCCGGTCCATCCGTTCCCTCTCCCCCATCCGCGAGTCCATCCTGTCTCCCATCCTTGAGTCCATCCTCGAGTCCATCCGCGAGTCACCGCCGACGCGGGAACCCTCACGCCCGTGCCCCTCCCGGTGGGAGCCGTATCCATACCGCAAGCTGCCGAGGGAGGACATGCTCATGGCGCTATCTTGCCGGCGTGGGGCCGGGTCCCCCTTCCACGCAGTTGTTAGGGCCCAGGTATACATGCCCGGAATCATCTGCCAGACGTTGACGGGCATGTGGTGGGGGTCGAAGACGTTTGCGGATCCCAGCCCGCTGCCGGGAATGTTCATCATGCTCCACGTCCAGTCGCCGACATCCAGGCTCGAAGAACAAGTGTATGCGTCCTCGGCAATGGCGCCCGCGATGAAGCCAACGAGCGGAGAGACGGAGGAGGGCTGCTTGATTGACTCTCTGATCGTCAAGAGGAGCAGCTTCAGGACCCCGTCACAGGCGTACTTGCGTAGGAAGAGCACGAGACGCTTCACCGTCACGAGCGACTCGAGCGTCGTCCCCTCCCCCGGAACGTGGAAGGAGGCATGCACGACAAACTCGAGGTAGAGGCTGATGATGACAGAGGTCTCGAAGTCTTCCGTCAGGACCAGGCGCTGCTTTCCCGGCGAAGGGGACATTTGGCCGAATTCCCGGAACACTTCGCTGAAAGGGAGGTTAGCGTTGCTTGTCTCAGTTGTGGCAGTTGGAGAACTCCGACTGGGTCGGGTCGGAGCGCACAATGCCCTCTAGACCGTTACGCCGAGAGCCAAGTCTGCTTCAATCGCCACCCCGTTCGGCCAAGAGGGTAGAGACACTCACGAGCTGGCATACATGTAATAGCTCGGGACGCGGAACCGGACCCCGTCCGCGCTGACGAGCTCAAAGTCGCCCTCGGTCCATGCCGGGTCCTGCTTCAGTTCATTCTGCGTTTGACGCGGGTACGCGCACTGCAGGAAGTCTTGGGCCGAGGATTCGGACGAGTTGTGCGACATGGCGAGCGAGGCGAGCGATTCCGAGTTGCGCAGGGTGGCTGATACAGGGCGCGCTTGGTGGCCGGAGACGTCAAAGGTGGGTGCTGAAGGAGCTTGCGAAGTTGGGGTGGCTTCCGCTTCTGGGAACGAGGGAGAGGGAGGAGCAGGAGTGACGGGAGCTGGGGCAAGGACTGCAGGAGCAGAGGGAGCCGGAGTGAGGACAGCAGAGACCGCGCTGTCCGCAGGGAAGACCGCAGCAGTAGGCGTAACGGGCGACGGGGCTCTGGTAGTGTGGCTCGAAGCAGAGCTCGGCGCCCTCGAGTGTGAGGAGGTCAACGACGGAGCCTGAGACGAAGCCGCAGAGGTTCTAGACCTGGAAGACCTCGAGAAGAAGCTCGAGACCTGAGAGAGAGCCGATGCTTGTCTTGAGTGCGAGACGCCCCGTGGGACTTCGGAGGTGTACGAGGTCTCAGACGCGGAGACCTGGGACGTGTGTGACGGCTGGCGGGAGTGTGCTGGAGAGCCGAAGTTTGAAGCGCTCGACGGTCGGCGCAGCCAGCTGCGCGCCTTGGCCTTGAGCCTCAGCGACCCGAGGCTGGGCAGGTTGGGCGTCCTACTCGAGGTGTATCTTGCGATGTCTGGAGGCCGTCTGTAATGACGGGCTCGGCAACTCTTGCTGCAAAGTAAGGGTGTCTCTTGAGAGTGGTCACTCGTCGGGATGGCAATCTCGGCGACGGCGTACGTCGTTGACGATCAGACAGGCGACGGGACGACGATCCTCGGCGTAGCGTAGGGCGCAGACGGGGGCGATCTTGCCAGAACCAGCAAACAGCAACAGCGATGGACCAACGAGACAACATCGCAACTCTTCCATCGAGGAGCTCGATGGGAGCTGCTCGGGCCACCATGGACCGCCACCAAGCCAAGAGTGTGCGCCTCGGGGCACATCGCACGCCGGCCCCGCACGGACCTCGCGCCCGTTCCTCTCATGATGCTCCCCACAGAATCACTTGCTTACAGCACAGATGCATACGCGCGGAACAGAGAAAACATACAATAGTGATTGAGTTAAAATGGAAAGTCAAAGTGAAGGTGGATATGAAACGATTGTGCACCGAAATACTGCGTGGTGCTTTCTGTGTGGAACTTCTTGATCTTGACCGTACTATAAATGTTCGCCGCTCACTCTTTACGTCTGCAGCAGCTCGCCGCGCTTTTCATCCTCGAGGTACGCCCTGTTTGTCAGCCTTTGCTAGCCACAGTGCCCTGGGAACCCTGCGGGGCGCTGAAGTACTCACGTCATCGCATAGTTGGTGTCTCCGTATCGCACGAGATAATGCCGGATGGTGCTGCGCTCGGCGTGCGGGAGCATGTCGAGCATGTACCGGACATCCTCCTCGTTGACACCGTCGTCGCGGCTAAGCGGCGAGAGCCCGTGGGGCGCGTTGATGCTGCTCGCCTTAATGTTCGAGGATGGGCGTCCGAGAAGTCCCGCAGAGTCGAGGCTCGAGCGCGAACTGTCATAGCTCGTCCGGGAGACGGGGCCGGGGCGCGGACCGTGTGGCGAAGGGCTGTGAGGTGCGCGCGGGCCGTCGGGCGAGTCGATCGACGCGCGACCAAGCGACGTCGAGGACGACGTGTAGCTCCGCGCCACCTTTCCGTTCACGCCGTTCGCGAGCAGGTTGGTCGGAGGGCCGAGCGATGAGTTCTCCTTCTCCTTCTTGAGTCGGAGCGCTGACAGCAGCCCACCGCCGCTCCGGTTCTTCGCCGGAGTTGGGGGCGCGGGGTTGCTTGCCAGACTCTGCATGGACCCGGAACCCTTGACGCTCGCGAGTTGCGGATACGGCAGGTTGTTCAGTGGCACAGTGGTGGTGGTGTCGATCGTCTCCACAGTCGGAACCCTGATCTCGTTGGCGCGGGTAGCGTCCGATCGCATCGGGAACTCGGACGCGCCAGACACGTTACGCGGCGTCGGTTCACCGACGGTTAAACCGCGCGGGGCGCCAGACGGATCACGGATGCCCAGGCCCAGTCGCGCCTTGCTGACGTTTTGTCGGGGGGCATTGCCTGCGATGATATCAGTGCAATCCTTGTCCGCTACCGCCCCTGACGCATCCTTTACTCACGAACATTGTTGCACCACTCGCGCAGACCCGAGTCGGCGCGGACCAGCCCCTCGATGCCCTTCTGGTAGGCCCGGGCGCGCTCGCCCGGGGTCTTGAGAGCCTTGATGTTGCCAAACATGATGGCGAGCGGCAGCGTCTTGGTAGAGGGCTGCTGCTGCTGGTGCTGGAACGTGCCGTTGGTCGGCGACAGCGTGTAGCTGCTGGAGCGCATGGAGAGGATGGACGACGCCTTGCGGACATGCCTGCCAACGTTCTGGCCGACGCTGATGGCACTCTGGCCAACGTTGATAGCGCTGCGCTGAGTTCCTGCCAACGCGGACGACACACCCATGCTGCTCATGAGACCCAGACCGACCGCGCTGTTAGAGCTCGCCGAGTGGATGTGCATGGGCGGGCGCGCGCCTGGGAATTGGGCAGAGGTCGGCGATAACGATGCACCGTCGCCAGATGAGACGGAAGACGATGTGCGCGGCGGCAAGGCCGAGGTCGCTAAGTCGCTGCGAGGGTGGGACGGAGTCGACTTTTCCGGCTCGCTGAGCAGAGGCGGCGGCGTGTCCTGCGAGTTGATGAGACCAATCTCGTCGACGGCATTGTCAACAACATGGGTCAGGTCCTGGATCGTGTTCGAGTTGGTCATCTGGGACGACGATCGGGCGTCGTCACCGCCCGGGGAAGGATCTGTCTTGGAGCGGAGCTGCTGTGAGGATCGCGGGGAAGTGACTGGCGTGTGGGGCGTATTGATGATCGTAGGCAGGGTTGTGGTGCGATACGGGGCCGTCGAGTTGTACGAGGTGTTAGTGACCGGTTCGACCGGTGTGGTGGACGTTGGAGACGCAGTAAACACCGTGCTTGATTCCTGAACGGCTGACAGATTCCTGAGTCTGATTAGCACGGACCTCCTGATGCTCATATATCGGTAATCATGTTACGCACGGTTGCCGCAGCTCACTGCGTGGTGGCGGGTCAGGGCTTCGACGAGGCGGTTGCTGTGGTGATGCACTGCGCTGCTGCTGCTGCTGTTGCTGTTGTTTCACAGACATTAACACTTCAGGCTTGTCGAGCGACTGTGATCGGCGCGGGGGATCGACCTTGGCTGCGGGCAGTAAGCTTGCCGGACGACCCGGCAGTCTCAGATCGCCGAACGACGTTTTGTGCGCGGGCGCACTATGCGGCGTCTCGGGCTCGGTATGCGGGGAAGCGGACAAGCGCCGCGGTCTCTCCTGTCGGCCACCGCTGGCAATCCTGCTCGAGCTCGAGCCCTGTGACGGCGTTGAGCGGCGCGAGTCCGGTCCTTCGCTGCCTGGCGCGCTCCCTCCCGGTCGGACGGACAGCCTTCCTTTAGAACTGCTGTTTGACGACACGGGCGACGGCTTAGCTAACATGTCGGTGCTTCCCTGGGGGGTCTTCTCTCCCGAATCGGCGCTCCGCGGCGACGGCGACTTGCCCCAATCGGTCAGGTCGGTGTTGACAGCGACGCGTGGACGGTCTGAGCGCTCGTTCATCATCTCTTGCGTCGGCGTTACGAGCTTCTCTGCAATCGTCGACCCGGCCGACCCGGGCTGAGCCTTGTTCCAGTTGCTGCCGCCCTGGTGGGCCCATTCATCGAATGTCGGGTCTAAGAGCACGTCGATGTCGCCGTTCATGTCGACCATACCCTTGCGGTGCGAGTGGAGGCGCGCAAGCTCGTCCTGTATCGCCGTATCGCGGCGCACCAGTGATGACGGAATGGGTGCCGGAGTGTCGTCGACCGAGTACTGGCTCTCGCCTGACTCAGAATCGGGGCGGCTCGGGGGTCGGCTGGGTAAGCGGCGGTGCGAGTGGGATGAGTAGCTGCTGGCCGGGGAAGACGTCTGCGTCGATGTCGGAATCGGGGGAAGGGGCGGGCGTTTCCGTCGCGTGGACGTTGACCGGACCGTGTCCGAGCCCGAGTCGACGGTCATCTGTGCTGTGCTGGGCGGTTGCGGAGACGGTGACGGAGAGGGAAGGTGAGGAAGACGCTGTGGTTGGTGGTGCGAATGCATGGTATGCGTGGGGTGGGTCGTGTTTTGTGCACCATGAGGCGTGATGCCGGCATCCGGGATCATGGGTAACGATCTCTTCGAGGTTGTCGAGGTTAAAGTTGAGGACGCGCTATGCGCATTGCGCGCACTAGGCGGGAGCTGGCTTGATGCTGGCGGGGGTGTCGGACGACTCGACGTCGCCTGCATTGTCGTGTTCAGGTCATCCGTGCTGTCCGGTTCCGCGACGAGTTGGAGGCCGCGGGAGCCCTTTGGACTCTCCCCTCCGATGATGACCTCCTGGAAGCTCATCTGAGAGTGTGACTTGCCGTCGTGGAGGAGAGGGTTGGGTGAGATCGAGTAAGGGGACGAGAGGACAGTGTGGGACGTGCTAGTCTCGAGCGGAGAGGAAATCGTCCCGAGACTAGAGGAGAAGGACTCGCTCCTTCCTCCCGCCGAGGACGACCAGTAGTACTGCAGAGCCTCGGAAGCTCCTGTGGATCGCCGTTTCGCTAGAGTTGAGGGGTCAGGCAGCGTCGCAGGGCCATAGTCGGACAGGGCTGGGGACGGGGTCAGCGAGGCTGTGTCGATGGGGGACAATGGAGTGCGAGTGTGAGGAGGAGGTCGCTGTGTTTCGGGCAGGATGGGGGATGAAGCGAAAAGCATAAACGCGTGAGGAGGTAGTGCGTGTATGTCGACGAGACCATGTGTCTTTGTGTTGTTTCCAACGGTGCCAGTGTCCTGTCCTGGGTTGTCCTGGGATCTCCGGATGCTCCGGGACGGATGCGGATGCATGTGCACGAGAATCGTGAATGCAGCCGTTGCAGCCGCTGCAGCAATAGCAGAGCAGCCGCGCAGGAGAGCTAGGAGAGCTGAATGCGTTCCCGGCCTGAGGTGGTGCCAGGGCAGGTGTCAGATGCCGTTGGTCGCCCGCGGATACGGGAACCAACGAGGACCTTGACCTTAATCCCCGCGACGCGCTACCCGAGGCGAGGTCAGAGAGCCTGGCAGGCCTGGCACATGCATCCAAGTCTGCAGGAGTCTTTCCGACGCGTCGCACGCAGGTTTCGCAACTTTTTAGAGCAGGGGACAAGCAGGGTTTCCAAGCAAAGATGCAGAGCCGTCCACCCAGTCCGATGAATTGCTTGTCCCAACATCAAACCGGTCCAGGACATGTAGGACACAGCATAACCGCTGCCGCTTGCAGTGCACAAGAAGCTAGCGGCTCATGTGCATAGCGTGCATAGCAATGCCTTATCAGCACTGCCAGAACAGCCGGTCATCCTGATACAGTCCCGCACAGCACATGGCGGATTAGGGACACAGCTTCCAGGAAACTTCTTTCTCGGACCAAACAACCATCACCTCTCCACATCCACGAAAAAGTCAAACTCACGAGAAGGTATCGTACCCCCGTACATCGACAGGGCCTCGCTGCTCGGCGACGGCGACGTCGAGAGGAACATGGCGCCGTGGGACCGGGGCAGCATTGTGTCGCCTTTTGATCAATGTTTGGTGAAGCGAGTTGGCGGCGCTGCCGAAAGAGAAATGGCGGGGTAGGGAGGGAGTGAAGAGGAGGCGGGGGGGCGGAGGGGGGATGGCGTACGCTTCAACAGCGCAGATCAATGGAGATCAAAGGGGCCGTTCTGGGGAAATGGACATGGGAGGCGGCCGTGCTCGTCGTTTGTTTTGCAGGACGTTGACGGTAAGGCGTTGTGGGGGGTGGGATGGGTAATATTCGCGGCGAGGCTGGTTCGTAACTCGGCCGGGGTATCGCTGGGGACGCCGGGTCGAGGGCGAGGAGTCGTGCGTCGTGAGGGATCGATCTGCAGGGAACGATGGTAGGTGGTGACTAGCAAGATGGTGGTGGTGGAAATGTCGAGTGCAACATTGACTCAATGTCGAGGTAGGTCCGAGGTGCAATGTTGGTCGACCGAGTGAGGAGGTGATCTGCGAGATCTCACTCCCTGTGTACCTGCGTCGGCTGGATATTCGCGCTCCGACAAGCAACAAGGTGCTTTCGATTGCATAGCTCGCTACCAAGCCATTGCAGGCCATGGCAGCCATGGCAGCCTGGAATCAGCCGTATACCCCGTACATGCGCAGAGGCGCAGGTCGCAGGCAGGGGCATACTCGCATGCCGTCAGTGAGTGCAGGCCAGGTCCGCAGGTCCGCATGAAGCGACATGAGGGTTTGGTCCACCTGGTCTGGGTCCGAGGTACCACATCTTTCGAGACTGCGTTGGCTGTGTGAGAGCAAGCGGCGCAGCGGGGCTGTCACTAATGAAGCATGCCTGCGCCAAGTCCACCAGATCCCTGCAATAGGGGCATGTAATCCCATGTAATCATAGGCCCGAAGAAGAAGAGTTCAGCCATGTTCTACGCCTGTTCAGCCAGCAGCGCCAAGGACGCCAGTTCACACCAGCATTGACGTCTCGTCCAAGCGCTCCACAATGTCCCATAAACTCTCCCTGTGAAGATGTGTCCTGGAATCCTGGAGATCCTGGGTTTGTCCTGGAAAAAAGAGCAGACAAACAAACCCACCACCCTCTTCTGCCCTTCCAGCGGAGGCTTACACAGACGAAAGAGAGCACGAGAGCAGGTTCGTCTCGAAAAAGGGTGTTGGAAAAGCTGACCAGGGCATGCAGGGAAGGTGGCCAGGGAGTCTGTCAGCCCCTGGGAAGATGGCCAGTCGTCTCTGGACCGCGTCGCCGATATCCTCCATGCCACCCTCCAGGAAGAGCGCTGGACGCCGCGGTCCTGCGCCGTCGCTCATAAAACAGCGCCGGCAGCGCCGAAACGACATGTCCGATGGACTGGGCAGTGACCGCGGATACGGTCTGGGTAGAACCCTTTGCCCAACGTCTGCACGCGGATCTCATTGTTCCCAAACGAGCGCGAGAAGCGCGTGCTCATCTGACCTTTTCCGTGCTGCTTGTGGACATCCGAGCCCGAAAATTCCTGCCTGGTTCCAAAATCGTGTCCTACCCTGTTCCTATCCATGGCTTCTGCCAGCTTGCACCGAGACGAAGGCCTGATGCACGGGTGCTGACCGGTGGGTGGGTCAGTCCTTGCTGAACTCTGTTCAGAGCGCACAAACACCACCCAGCTCACTTCCCGGCGGTAATGGCCATGAAAAAGGCATCACGTACACACGCGTACGACTTCGTCGCATAAACGCTAGTCATCATGAACATGCAGAAGCCCTAGTACAACTCTTCTCCCACTGTCCACCGCTGCTATCTAACGATCTATAACCCACGGTTTCACTCATAATCAGGCACAACCTCGCCTGCATGCACGCGCGTCCAGAATGTAAACGTCTTGAACACGGGTTCCTTGTCCTTTGCGCCCTCGGCGTCGTCGGCCCGGTACGTGAACCGCACCTCGAGGTCGAACTGGTGTAAGCATATGCATCCGCGGACCCAAACATGTAAAGAGGCATAAACAGTCTGCCGAGCCCCGTACGACGTGCCCGCCCTGGGAACTGACGCTTCGGGGATGGTTTCAGTTGCAGCGGTCTGCACAAGGAACACCTCTCGGGACCGACCTAGCAGCCCAGAACGAGGCGCATGCCCGCCTCGACATGGGGTAGACGAATCTGGGGTCATGAACGTACCTCGACAGGACCTTCCTCAGCGTCCGGTAACACTTCGAGCTCGAGACCGACTTTAGAGACGTTCCCCCGTTTCTCGACGTCCGACCCTGCCTGATGCGCTCGCGTCGAACGCGTCAGGCTGAGGCGCTTCCGATCGTCAAACTCGTCCTCGCCCCCGGAGTCATCCTCATCTTCGTCGTCGTACGCGAACGTCTCCTTTAATGCTCCGACTGTGAAGTGCGCAGTCGGAATATGAATGAGATGGTTCGGAGGTATTGAGTGCTTTTGGTGGGGCGCCGACAACCGGATCTGGATAGGGTCGTACAGTGGGTTCGTGAAAGCTAGTTGGAACGAGTACTGCTGTGTCAGCTGCGATGAAGCATGATTCAGCTCACCACCTCGCCTGCCTTCAGCGGTTCGCGCATGCTCTGGTCCACCTCCTGACCCGGCGGGAGGCGTGTCCGTCTCCGGTCCTTGCGCCGCTTCTCCATGTCTTCCTCCGTCATGCCCGCGGGTACAGTCTCACCGCGGCGATGGCGTCGTCGGCCCAGCTCTAGCGCAGGGAGGTAATTCGACGCCACCATCTTGATGAGCATGCGCACACTCTTGGTGTCGGGCTGAATCAAGATGTGGCGGCACGTTGGACTCGGACACCGCTTCGTCAACTTGGCCTGCAGCGGGATGCGTTCTGGAACGGCGTCCTTGGCTGTTCTCGAGACAGCCCACGCACCCTCCCACCGCTTGTCCAGCGGCGTGGTGTTCTCGCCAGTCATCTCCCGCAGCGCGTCGATGTCGTTCTCGTCCTTCCCCTCTTCTACTGATCGCCAAGCGTGTTTCGCCTCGTACTTGCCCAGCTCGTCCCAGCCCGCTCTCCCCTTGTCGTCCCCAGCAACTCGGCGTTTCGGACGGGCTAAGGGAGAACCCGGGACATCGCGTCCCAGCGCGCGGGCGGCAGCCTGTGTGATCTTGCCGATGTGTCGAGTTGGCACTCGTCTTGAGTGGCCGGTCTTCGGGTTCACGGATGGGGTGTCCTGGATGTAGTTCTCAAGGTGGTCCTTCAGCTGGTCAAACTCGGCCTGCTCTTCCTCTGGAGCTGGGTAGACATTGACGGCTTGACCTGAAGCCAGTCAGTTGGTGGTCGCCGGTCACAGAGCTGTTACTCACTGGCAAGCGAGGAAGGCTTATCGAAAAGCCATCCGATCTCGTGACTAGACCACTTGCACAATGGGCACAGGAAGAAATATGGCGCTCCGCCAACATGGTGTCCTCTTTCGTCCTGCTTCATCGACGGCAGGACAGACAGAGCAACGCAGCACTGCGGGCAGGCGAAGCAGGACCGAGCGCACCTGATCCGGTCAGCTGCGCATGAGGGGTCGGATGAGCTCACCTGTTTTTGTCGGCGCGCACATTGGCAGTGGGCACGTCGAACAGACAGTTAGGGCAGTAGTAGCTAGCAACCTCGACGGAGATGCACTCTGAACACCTGATTGCGTCGCATTCCTCGCAAAAGTAGAGGGAAGGCAGTTCTGAGAGGTCGGCCGACGACGAAGCGAAGGACGGGGCAAGGGGTGCTCGCGGAGTGTCCAGATGTGGACAGTGGTATGTGACGTTCTGGACCATGCTGCCGGGCTGGTTTGAACGCGTAAAGTCGCGTCGGGTGGTCGCGCTCGCTGTTGTTGTTGCTGTCCGGGACGCCGTTCGTCGTCGGTCGTGATGACGAGCAGTGGCCGCTGGACCTCCACCTCGAATGTCCACATCGAAGTTTCCACGTGGAGAACAATATACGGAACCCCCGTTAAGATGAGGTGGCAGTCGGACGTGGAAGTTCGGTCCACAGCGCCAGAGCGCCGGTTCTGAGCGGCAAATGCCCTGGACTGATATTTCTGAATACGGCACGACGACGCGTCAAAGAACGTTGGTAGCGTCAGCAGCCCACCAGACGCTGACAAAGCCGCTCATTTCCTTCACTCTCGACTCTGTCACACCCAGATCTAGACATATACGGTCTGTAACCATCTGGTCTCTGTCGCCACCGGTGGTGCACGTACCTCCCCGACATTACTCGGCTGTAACCTTATCCTGCCTCAAGCCTATCGACCATCGCCCACTTCCGCTCCCGACTGCGTTTGCTCGAAATGTTGGACAAGGCCTGGACACAAAGTCCGAACGACGTCCTCGTCCACTTCGGCACGGACGCAACTAGTGGTCTGACCGACGAGCAGGTCGTTCAGCATCGCAACATCTACGGCGCGAACAAGCTGCAGGAGTCTGAGCCTACCTCGCTCATCGCCCTTGTGCTCGCCCAGTTCGAGGACCAGCTCGTGCTGATCCTCTTGGGATCTGCTGTTGTTTCGTTTGTCCTTGCGCTGTTCGAGGACACCTCTGGAAACTGGTTGACCGCCTTTGTCGAGCCTCTCGTCATCCTCCTCATTCTGATCGCCAATGCCGTCGTCGGCGTCGTCCAGGAGAGCAACGCCGAGAAGGCCATCGATGCCCTCAAGGAGTACTCCCCCGATGAGGCGAACGTCTACCGCAACGGCCGCCTCGTGAAGATTCCCGCTGCCGACCTCGTCCCCGGCGACATCATCTCCGTTCACGTCGGCGACCGCATTCCTGCCGACTGCCGCATCATCAGCTTTTCTTCGAGCTCGTTCCGCGTCGACCAGGCCATGCTCACCGGCGAGAGTATGAGTGTGCCGAAGACCGACGCTATTGTCAAGGACGAGGGTGCCGTGAAGCAGGACATGACGAATATTCTCTTCGCGGGTACGACGGTTGTGAACGGCGCCGCCAAAGCCGTCGTTGTCCTGACGGGCGAGAAGACTGCTCTTGGTGCGATCCACTCGTCGATCGCGGACAAGGACGACGAGGAAGAGAAGACGCCGCTGAAGCGCCAGCTCGACGAGTTTGGCGACCAGCTCGCCAAGGTCATCTCCGTTATTTGTGTCCTCGTCTGGCTCGTCAACTACCGCAACTTTTCCGACCCGACCCACCACGGCTGGGTCAAGGGCTCAATCTACTACCTCAAGATTGCCGTCGCGCTTGCCGTCGCTGCCATTCCCGAGGGTCTCGCCGCCGTTATCACTGCCTGTCTCGCCCTCGGCACGAAGAAGATGGCCAAGCAGGGTGCGATCGTCCGCCACCTGCCCTCTGTCGAGACGCTCGGCTGCACTAACGTCATCTGTTCCGACAAGACGGGAACGCTCACGACGAACCAGATGAGCGTCGCCCGGTTCCTTACAGTCGACTCTGACGGCGTCGCCGAGTTCCAGGTCGGCGGCACGACGTACGCTCCTACCGGTTCTGTATCTACGATGTCAGGCGAGTATGCACCAAAGGAGCTCGTGCGCACGGCTCCGGTCGACAAGCTCGTCGAGATTTGCTCCATCTGCAACGACGCCAAGGTCAACTACCACGACGAGTCGAATACGTACACGAACGTCGGTGAGCCGACCGAGGCTGCCATGCGCGTCCTTGTGGAGAAGCTCGGTTCGGACCAGGATGCTTTCAACGCTACGCTGGATGCTATGACGCCCGCTCAGCGCGCCATGGCCGTGAACGACCACTTCGAGTCTCGCATTGAGCGCCTTCTTACGTTTGAGTTTACGCGCGATCGCAAGTCTATGTCTGTCCTGACTTCGAACAATGGCAAGGTCTCGCTTCTTGTCAAAGGAGCGCCGGAGAGCATCCTCGAGCGGTGCACGTCTGTCATCACGCCCAACGGTGTCAAGCCTCTCTCGGCTGGCGTGAAGGCCCAGATCGACCAGAAGCAGCAGGAGTACGGTGCCCAGGGTCTGCGTACGCTCGCGCTCGCCTACGTCGAGGAGGACGACACGGACATTTCGCACTACAAGTCTGAGTCGTCTGACGACTATGTCCGTTTCGAGCAAAACATGACCTTCGTCGGTCTCGTGGGCATGCTGGACCCTCCCCGACCCGGAGTCCGGGACGCGATCGAGTCCTGTCGCAAGGCTGGTATCCGCACCATCGTGATCACGGGCGACAACAAGTCGACGGCTGAGACGATCTGTCGCCAGATCGGCGTGTTTGGCTCTGACGAGGACCTGCGCGGCAAGTCATTCACCGGCCGCGAGTTTGATGCTCTCTCTCCCCAGGCCAAGCTGGACGCTATCCAGCATGCCTCGCTCTTCTCACGGACCGAGCCGACGCACAAGAGCCAGCTCGTCGACCTGCTCCAGTCCCAGGGTCTGATTGTCGCCATGACGGGAGACGGAGTCAACGACGCGCCGGCACTGAAGCGCGCCGACATTGGCATCGCGATGGGCAGCGGCACCGACGTCGCCAAGCTCGCGAGCGACATGGTCCTGACCACGAATAACTTCACGACCATCGAGGGCGCCGTCAAGGAGGGCCGCAACATTTACAACAACACGAAGCAGTTCATCCGGTACCTCATCTCGTCTAACATTGGCGAGGTGTTCAGTATCTTCCTGACTGTCCTCCTCGGCCTGCCCGAGGGCCTGATTCCGATCCAGCTTCTACTCGTCAACCTGTCGACTGATGCCGCTCCCGCAATGGCCCTCGGTTTTAACAAGCCGGACCACCACATCATGACCTCCCCGCCGCGCCGCGCGAACGCTCCTCTGATTACCAAGTGGCTCTTCCTGCGCTACCTCATCGTCGGTCTTTACGTCGGTCTCGCCACCGTCGGAGGATACGTTTGGTGGTTCACGTCGTACGCCGACGGCCCCAAGATCTCCTGGCACGAGCTGACGCACTTCCACTCCTCCGTGACGCGTTTCAACGGCGAGAAGCTCTTCCTGCCCAACACCTTCCCGCAAAAGTCGGGCAGCACCATGTCGCTCACGATCCTCGTCGTGATCGAGATGCTGAACGCGTGCAACGCCCTGTCCGAGAACGAGTCTCTTCTGACTCTGCCAGTCTGGACGAACCCGTACCTCGTCCTCGCCATTGCAGGCAGCATGATTGGACACTGCATCATCCTGTACACACCCTTCCTCGCCGACCTCTTCCAGGTCGTGCCCCTGAACTGGGCCGAGTGGAAGACGGTCCTCGCCCTCTCGCTCCCTGTCATCCCTATCGACGAGGCGCTCAAGTGGGCCACGCGCACTTTCGGCCTCGAAGAGGACTCGGTGCCCCCGCTCTCGGACGAGGAGCTCGTCGAGGACGTCCTCAAGAAGGAATAGAGAAATAGATAGCATTCATTTGGTTATGCATTGGTGATTTGGCCTGAGCTGCAATCGTGATGTGCTTGAGGCAAAGCCGTTGCGCCCTTCTGCGAGAGTGACACCTCATTCGCGGTTAATTTTAGTTCACCACCTATCACTCGCCTCATGCTCCAAAGTTATCATAAATAGCTGCATGAAAGTCTACAGATGTCTCCCGTGAAAGGACCAGGTAGGGCACCGAAATAAGCCCTACCCGGTGAGTAAGGGGCGACGTCCTCTCCCGTAGAAGAGGGGCCAGGGTACTCTTGGGTGCATGAAAATCGCTAGCGATGTAGGGTACATTTCGCTCGCAGAGTGTTGAGCCCCGTGCAAATTTCAGAGACTGAAATTGCGGCAGAAGGTAGAGTAGATGGAGAAGGGAAGAAAGGGGTGCTGTGTCAGTAGTTTCAAGCTCACCAGAACAAAGCGTTAGTATCGTAAGGCTGCTGGTAGTCGTAAATCGAACACGTTTGCATTGAACGTGTCCGACGCCTGTGAAGTACCCGCCTCGTGAATGCGCCGAAGCTGCAAAGGGGTAGCAAAATAACGCCGGTGCCAATGAAGGCATCGCTCTACGCTCCAGCCTCGCGCAGACACCGGGATGAGGATGCCCATACTCGGCCAGAGCGGTGAAAGGAGGAAGAAGTTGAGGGAAGTTCGGTCGGTTTGGGATCGTTGATGAATGCATGAGTTTGTACACAATTACCGGTCTGAACGTCAGCTTTGGTCCCATGCAGGCTGAGGCAGGTTACTCACAGAATTCGAGCCTGTCTTCTGACTTCTTGACGGTGCTCTGTGAGAAAGTCAGTAACTGAAGTGCGGCAGACATTTTATATGGGTGGTTCTGAAATCTCGCACCGCGCTCGCACTGCGGGAATACCAAACGCCGCCCAGTGGCACCACCCACCTTCCAAGCCTCCTCGAAGTCAATCGGCAGGATGACATAACGGTTCTTGCGCACAGCTGAGGGATAGTCAGTACTCATTCTGCGGTTGCGGTTGCATGCATACCTTGGAGACCGGCAGCCTGACAGATGGAAGCAATCTCCGCGGAGGAGAGCTTGTCTGGCCGCGAAACGTCTGTTTGTCAGCTTGATCCCTTATGACGTTCTCAGGGCCGGAAACTCACAGTCCTCGAGGTCAACGTCGGGGCTGAGGTTCATCTTCGAGGTGACAGTCTGGAAGATGAGACGTCGCTCACGACGAGATGGGTTGGGGAACTCGATCTTTCGGTCGAGACGGCCGGGACGGAGGAGCGCGGGGTCGAGCGTGTCCTGACGGTTGGTCGCCATGATGACCTGTTGCGTTAGCTTTCGGTCCATCCGAAGTTCAGCGTACCTTGACGGTAGTCTGCTGGTCGAAACCATCCATCTGGTTGAGGAGCTCGAGAAGAATACGCTGGACCTCACGGTCCGAACCAGTCTGCGCGTCGAAACGCTTGGTGGCAATAGCGTCAACCTCGTCGATGAAGATAATACAGGGCGAGTTCTCGCGCGCCAGACGGAACACATCTCTAACCATACGGGGACCCTGGTCGTCAGCTTAGCTCAAGTCATACAAGCGGCGAAGACACGTACCTCTCCGAGATACTTCTGCACGAATTCCGATCCAACAACACGAATGAACGACGCGGTAGTGGCGTTGGCCACAGCCTTGACCAGCATCGTCTTTCCAGTACCTGGTTGTCAGCTGGGCACCGCTCTTGTGTAAGCGCAACATACCGGGAGGGCCGTAGAGCAGCACGCCGCGAGGAGGGTCGATACCGATCTTCCTGTACAGATCCATCTGTAGTTGTTAGCCCTGTTCAACACCACGGCATAGCTGCACCCCCTGCCGCAAAGTACCCACCTGCACAAGAGGAAGCTCGACAGCCTCCCTGATCTCCTGCTTCTGCTGGTCCAGTCCACCAACGTCCGAGTATTTCACATCCGGCCGCTCATCAGCGCCAAGCATGGCGATACTTGAGTCGGCCTCGGGTGGCAGGATATCGACAAGCGCATTAGAGTGACGATGCAGAGCCACACTGCTCGAGGGCTTGAGGAGTTCACGGTCAAGAGTCGAGAGGATGCGCACGACGTAGTTGGAACCTGCGCGTTAGAGGGTGTGTGACTCAGCAACTCACCAGTAGTGGATCCGACAATACCACGGCGCTCGTCGACCGCCTCCAGGAACTGGCCGATAACAAGGGGAACAGACTGAATGCGCTTGACCTCCTCCTGGGCACGAAGAAGCTCCTGCCTCAAGTTCTTGGTCTCGTCGCGGATGTAGTCCTGTTGGGTCAGTTCTGAGTCTCTGCAACAGCTAGGTAGCAAGCGACGTGTGACCGGGCCGTCAGACGTCATGGGAGCTACTCACCTCCTGGAGCTGAAGGAACTCGCGGTGAGCCTCGAGCTTGCGCCAGGTGGTGTACAGCTCGTCATCACTGGCCGGCAGCGAGGCGTACAGCGCCTGCTTGTCGCTAAGCTGGGCGGCAAGGGTGGGGTCCTGCTCTTGTCAGCTTGTGATGAGCCTGCTTGAAGCCTACCTCGAGCTTGAGGTCAATTCCGATCTCCTCCATACTGAAGGATGTCCGATGTGCGGTTGGGAGAAGGAGTCTAGATGTGGAAGGGGAAGGAAGGGACCGATGATGACAGAGGCAGCGAGTGAGTGGGAGGCGGGGGACGACAACGCGCATGCTTTGCGGGCACGATTCAGACTCCGTCATACCACGTGGCGCGAACCCGGGGTAGGGCGCCAGATTCAAGATTGGGAGAGACTTAGCTTGAATCTGGCCACCGGTGTCCTCCCTTTTCACCACCTTCAACTGCATACAGCAAGCACAACAAAGCACAACAATGGGAAAGCGCAAGTCTTCGAAGAAGCCCGTCGTGAAGAGGCAGAACGAGCCGCTGTGTGAGTTGCAGTGGCTGGCAGCTGAAGACGTGTTAGCTGACGAGCAGCCACGGTGTTCAAGTGTCTCTTCTGCCATCACGAGAAGTCGGTCCTCGTCAAGATGTAAGGCGCCGATGTCGGTATTCCCTAACAAAGCAGCAACAAGCAGTCCATGTTCGGCTCGCTGAATTGCAAGGTAAGCTCACTCCACACAGCGACAGCTAACCTCAGACTTGTGGACAGAAGTTCACGACTCCGATCAACAGTGGGCCCTCCTTGCCGATCATCGCTGACCATAGACCTCTCCGTTGCCGTGGACGTGTACTGCGAGTGAGTCTTCTGCTCCCTTCCTCCTTTCCCTCGCATCCATCTGCCAGATTAGCTGACAAAGCAGCTGGGTCGACGCCTGTGACGAGATCAACCAAAAAGCGAAGCCGAAGCCTAAGGCCGTGCGCCAGCGCAGCCCGGAGCCGGCGCCGCGCTTCACCGAAAACGAGGATGAGGATGAGGACGAGCCTCCCCGGCGCAAGATCTCGAGCCGCGACTATGACTCGGACTCGGACGACGAGGATGATCGCCGGGCGCGCAAGGTCGCGCGCCGTGCGTACGACGACGACGATGAGGATGACGACTAAACCCGCTGCGCAGCAGCGTGTGTGCGCGAGTGCACGTCTGCGATCCGCGAACGTAAGCCAAGCCAACTGTGATGTTTGTTTCTTGCAGCCCTTATTAGAGTGTATTGTATGCATTGATAGGTCATGAGGTTCGTTATGGTGTTACAACAGGCTACACATCTACCCTTCCGCTACTCTGCTGCTGGCTCCGATTTCGGCTTCATCCCCAGCACTGCGAAGAGGTTCTTCTGCGTCTGTCAGTCAGCTTACAACCCTACGGTCAGCTCACCGGATCCTCGACAGAGGAGTACCCCGCCTCACTCAGCCTCTTGCCCTGGGCCACACTGTCCAGAATCCCTGCCTCGTCAGCTCACTGAAAGACCAAGGGAGCTCACAATCAACCTTGACTGCGCGCGTGCGCTGCGCCGCGCCCCGCGACCCCTGCCCGTTGATGTACTTCTGCGACTTGGTGCCGGACAGCCGCTCAGCGACGACATGCGTGCATCGCGAAGTCTGGTGCGGGACGTACCGCCCCCCATTGGCGGTGATCATATTCTGCACCTGCAAGTTGGACGCACGAGGACCAGTCGGGCCGTTGATCGCGATGATGCAGCCGGCTGCCATTAGCTATCGTTCCACCCCCAGCTCACCGAAAATGTCTGTTTCCTGCTCGTTAGTAAGAACTCCCGCCAGCAATCGCGGACGTGAAAGTATTGAAGTGTAAGGTAAAGGGAAACTCACTTTCATCCTCGCCGCATCCTCGACATTCTTGGTCCGCACGTCCCAGTATGTCATCTCGCGACCTCCATTCTGTCGCGCAGCTTCTGCGAGTCCCACAGCCCGCGCTTGCGTGTAGAACCCCCTGTCGCCGCCGCGCTGCTGGTGTCCTGTAGAGCACGAATGCACATGTCGTGTGCGCGCGAACGCCTCGCTGTGCGTGATGGGATTGGACTGTTTGCCCAAGCTGTTCAGCTGGTTGTTAGCTGAGCTCATGCCAGTGGATCAGCTCAACGAGGGAGTACCCACCATGCGCTGCGTCTCGCGTGATCGCGTCACGGAGACTTCCCTCCTCCGCTTCGCGCGAGTGTCAGGCTTGGACTCGGGTTTCGAGTCAATGTTGTCCGGCTTCCGCCTCTTCGTGTCGTCCTCGCTGAGCGCGGCCAGGATCGCCCGCCGGCGCTTCGCAGCTGGTTCCTCTGGCGAGCTGTCCAGCACCTGTATGACTTCCGGGGATGATGGCGGCGGCGTCGCGGCCATTGTTTGTTACGAGGAAGGTTGTCAGCAGCCCGAATTATTGACATCCAGCTGAGGTGTACAGTCTCGCACGTGGTGTCCCTGACGATCTCATCTTACATTCCGCGACCGCGCGACCCTCGCGAGTCGCGACCAGATAGTCCAACACGTCCGATAGTCCAACACGTCCGATAGTCCAACACGTCCGATAGTCCAACACGTCCGATGGATGATCGCAGAGTGCTGCAGTCGTCACAAATGTGTATGGCACGGAAATTTACAACATTACTAAGGTATCTATGCTTGGGTATCCCCGACGTAATAGAAGAAGCCGACCATGGCGATCACGGCGACTATAACCGCCCAACCCAGCCAGCCAGCGCTCATGATGCGGCGGCCAAGGTTGTACGTTCTGATGAGGTAGCTTAAGAAGGACATGACGGTGCGCGCGCCCGCATCGATCGCGACGTCCTGGAACCGCCAGGTCCACAGGCGAGGCTTGATACCTCCCTTGATCTTGAGCTGCACGTTGGCCCTCTCGTCCTTCAAACCCTGGATCACGTCCAACTGGTTCTTGACCCAGTTACGAATGATGTCCTTCTGGTGGATCAACTGGTTCACCGTGTCAACCATCTGTTGCAGAGATTCCCTCGCCACCTTCCGCTCTTTTCCCATCTCTGCCGTAACTGCCTCTGCCTTCGTGCATGATAACTCGAGGCGTCTGATCGGGTCCACAGGACTGCACAGTACAGGGTCGACGACGGAGCGCTTGGGCCATGCCGCTTGTAACCCCATCGCGAACACGGGGAGGTTGTTCGGCGGGAGCGTGCCCTGGCGCCGTGGACGGAATGGATGGCGGTAGCCAGTTTCGGAATCCGATCGTAATGGGTACAACTCGTCCGCGGTCTCGTCCTCGTCATCCTCGTCATCGAGGGGAGACGCATTCGGGGTCACGGGCAGGTTGTCGAATCGGACGTCAACGTCGGCGGCGGACGCAAACATGGCTGTGACTTGGCCGAGCTGCGCGAGGTAGTGTGTAACGCTCGTCTCCATCTGCTCTTGGCTGTCGTCGAGTTGGAGGAGCCGCTGTTTTGCCATTTTCAACTCGTCATCTTTCTGCACATACAGCGCCTCGTCAAGCTCAACCAGGCGCTTCTCAGCTTCCTGCTCCACCACGGTAGGACGGCGCTTCATGTTGCGCTCCCTAGCCTCACGTTCACGCTTCAGGGTCTGTTCGAGATCTCGCTGCTCCTGGTAAATCCGGTCACCATCCTCGGTGCTGTTCGGTCGAGCCCATTCCTCAACTCGTCGCTGACCTCTGGCGATCAACTTGCGGAAATGGTGGTGCTCATCCTCAGACGTCCCGGTTGTAGCGTTGTTGTCGTTGGTGGAGCGCATGTTGCCGATTCTGTTCCGAATGCGATCCCTAGTTCTGTCGCTACGAAGATTGTTGTGCGCAAGCGACTGGGACCGGTTGTGACCCTTGGAGGACAAGGCCGGCGATTCGGAGGCGAGCCGCTTCGAACCAAAGTCGTCCGGTGCATCCACAGCTGACGATAATTTCGCCAAGGCCGAGTTTCCGAAATGTTTAGGTAGAGCCCGAAGTGCTTGAAGCGTACTCGGTTGCGCTGCGCCAGACATGCTCTGCGCATGGCGGTGACGCTGATGCTGTTGGTTCTGATGCGGCGGTGCGTGTTGATGCGCCCCGTGATCAACAGATCCGCCTCGTGAGCGATTGGGTGTGGGAGGCTGAGTGAGGTCCTCTTGTGACATGTAGTTATTGTCGGGACCAAGGATGAGCGAGCTGCTAGATGGCGGCGGCGGCTCAGAAGTCAAGGTGGGGATGTATGGCAGATCCCTGCCACGGTCATCTGAACCAAACGAGGGTCGATGTGAGCGGCCGTCGTGACTTTGGCTCGACTTTACAGACGTTGAGAGGTTCGCAGATCGAGTACCTTCATCGTGCTTGGGCTCCTCAACCGGCTGAGCAGGCGGGATGAAAAAGTCGACACGGCCGCCGCAGGCATTGTACGCCACAACGTCGTTTAATGAGTAGTACCAGCCTGGCGCTACGCGAGCCTCCTCCTCCGCAAGGCCTCCAGAGGGCCTGGGACTGAGAGCTCTGTTATACGAGGAGCTGAAGCTATTGCGGCTAATGTGGCCGGGTCGCGACGGCGATGCCGATGTCCCCACGGAGGGCGGCTTCAAGTTGTCGGTTTCCCACTTGGCGCGCGCCTCCTTTTGCTCGTTGTTCCGCTTCTTCCACCTCAGCACGGCCAGCGGGTTCATCTTGGGCGGGTTCTCGATGCCATCGTAGATCAGGCTGTAGTAGGCGTCAAGGTGCGTCGACACTTTCTGAGCTCGCCGCGCGGCGGCTGGATGAGCGTGGATCTGCATCAAGGCTTTGTAGCGACGCTCTAGAAAGTTGTCAGCAGCCACTGGGACAATAGGCTTACCTTGTGCGAGCTCCTCTTCGCGACGCTGCTGCTCAGCTCGGCGCATTTGTTCCTCTGGATCGAGTCGACGTTGAACGGCGGCCGCTTCAAACTGCTGGGGGAGATCTCTGGGGGACGGGCCAGGTGATGCTGCGGGCGGTGGTCGCACAGAAGCGGGCGGCGAAGATGGGATTTTAACCTTCTTGCGCAATCCAAAGAAGCTGCTGATCCTGTTACGTTCCTTGGCGTGCGACGGCTTGACAGTCCGTGTCGTCTCAGACACGCCTTCTTCGGCACTCGCAAGTAATGGAGCAGCGGGTCGGTCGGGTTGCTGCTGAACCTCGTCGGCTTCCGGGACTATATAGACACTGTTGTCCTGCTCCTCCTCCTCCTCCCTGCACTCATCAATGTTGTCGTCGCTCTGCAGCTGTGAGCTCGGCGCCTGCGGTATGCCGTCGCTGTCGACAGAGGTGGACGCAGAGACAGTGCGGTGCCTTGGGCCGGCGAAGCGACCAGGTCCGTGGGGGCCAAATGTCGACGGGCCCATGAAGCTTGAAGCAGTTGATGGCGCCCTGGGGCGACCGGGCCATTCTCCGTTCGTGAGAGCTGGCGGTGCGGAGACAAGGAATGGCTTGGGAGGCGAGGTGACAACAGCGTCTTCGGGCGGTTCCGATTCGGATTCCTGTGCCGACTCTGGAGGCTCGTGCGCGGAAGGGAATACCGCTGGAATGCCTCGAGTAACCGGGGCAGGAGCCGGGGGCGACATGAGCTGCAAGGCGGAAGCGAGGTCCGCATTGCCAAGCAGATCTTGTAGCTGATCCGGGGACAGAATTTGCTGTTGAGGAGATAAGCCCAAGCCAAGACTGGCGGTGAGAGGATTGCTCTGATGGGAGAGCCGTTTGCTGCGCCGCTTCTCGGTGTTACTCGTAGCCGATGACCGTTCTCGCTCCGGCTCCTCCTGAACGGCGGCCTGGACGCCTCGAAGAGAGCCAGACCTTGCATCTCTCAGCGTAGGACCGTCGATGCGAGGGGCGAAAGCACCGCCGTCCAGACGAGGGGACGAACCGGATCCTGCGCCCCGAGTCGACATTGGAGAGCCGAGGCCAACGCCCGCTGATGCCCGCAACCGCGACTGCCGACGAGGAGTAGGCGGGGCCGACTGGTCAACCAACGCTGGCGAGATCAAGCTTTGCGCCCGTCGACGGCCACTTGAGGATGCGAGTTGTTGATGAGGCAGACTCAAAGTTCCCCCAAGAGCGCGAGAGTTTTGCGGCGGGCTAGGGACGTACGAGCCATGTCCGTGGGCAGCGTGGGCTGAGCTGGCAGTGGAGTTGGATCGTGTCGGCGTAATTGTTAGCCTACGGGTTGGTGACCGTGCGCCGGTGCCTAGAGCTTGGGCTGGATCATCCTCGTCTGTGCTTGACTCGTACCCGCCCGTCACAAGGGTCGGTCGTCTACCGTACTGCAGAGACGTATGACGGCGGGGCTGAATAGGGGCAAGGGTAGAGGGTCGATTCCGGTCAGAAGTGGTAGAACGACGAGCCGGTGTCGTATTCGAAGGGAAGCCCTCGTTTCTCGCCAAAGGTGACCCAGACGGCGAGCCTCCCAACCGGGTCACCGGGTCCCGTCGTGACGGGATCGTCGGAGACGACGAAGTCGACGGTCTCCCGCTGGCCGGAGGACTGAATTTGGATTCCAATGGAGAGGACTGGGGTGTGGACTCGCGAGTGGAGGTCTCGCGCTGTTCATCGTACGGTTGGTTCAGGCGAGGAACAAAGATGTTGGGAGGTGCCCCCGAGGCATACTTCGGTCGAGGCGCCTTAAGCTCTGGGAACTCTGGGGGACCGTCGCCATTGAAACTACCGCTCCCAGCGCCTGCCTGACCGTTTCCGTTGAGCTTTGCAAGGGTGGTGGCGTGTAAGGAAGCAACAGGCTCAGCGGCAGAGCCGTCCTGTGGTGGCCGCGCTGTGGAGAGCATGTAGTGGGCGCCTGACGCCCGTGCGTCAGGCTCCAGTGTCGATGACTCGCCCAGTGTTGATTATAGCGGCTCCTAGGCCGTCGATGGACACACTGGCATCAAAGGCCAAAGAACTGGGCCGGGGTGAGGTGAGGAAGGAGTGTCGGGGACGCAGCAGGAGGGCGAGGGGCTCAGCCTTGGCGTTCTGAGATGAGTCGACTGTAGGAGATGGCCGAGAGATTGAATGGGGGAGTGAGTGTGTGATATGTGGTGTCGCTCGTGCGATAAATGATAGGTCGTGAAGGGTCGTCGCCGATGCTGAGCTGCAGTGTGTGGAGTCTTGACGAGGAAAGTTGCAATGGGTCGGTCAGAGGATAGGGCGGGTCAGAGTTGAAGGAGTGGTATGCAGGTGTGTGTGGAGAGCGGCTGCATGATGCAGGCGGTTGACTGGGCGGCGCAGCGCGCAGGCGCACGCTCAGTCAAAGACAATCCGCGCCAGCCGCCAATCGGGCTAGGGTGCAGGGTAACCGATTGCTATTCAACACCTAATCGAGACATCGCGCCCGGGCTGTGCCGTCATTCATCTCATTAGATCCCATTAGACCCAACTGTAACCCTCATCTACCCGGTCGACCGGGGCTTCCCCGACCGCGTTAAGACCAGAGTGCCCCACGTAACGCACAGCCTGGCGGGCTGTCGGGGCTGTCTGGACCCAGTCCTCATAGTCACGCCCGCCCATTCCCACCAACACGCGCAATGCGTGCGATCGCACTCTCCTGATATCCCGATCATTCAAAGCTGTGTGTATGTCTCAATGCCCCATGCATGCTTTGGCTAGTACAGATAAGAGTGGAAACTTGCGTGTCATGTCCTTGATTACAGTCACGGCTTCTATACACTTCACTTCACTTCGCGAGCGACTTCTCCGTCTTGTAGAACTCCTGCACGACAGGGATCGACTCGAGCTTCTCCAGAGCCTCCGGGGTGTAGTCGAGCAGAGGTCGGCGCACGCGGGCCGAGGGGTATCCGTTGTGCTTCTTGAGGAACGCCTTGGTGCCCGCGATTCCAGGCTTGACGAACGCCGCGTCCGCACCAGCACACTGGTCCTGAAGCGCGAGAGCCTTGTTGAGGTCAGCCTTGCTGGGCTGCTCATCCGTCGCAAGCTTGTGGCTAAGTCGGAACAGCTCAGAGATGGCAGCGGGATAGACGTTAGAAAGACCCATGATGGCACCGTGGGCACGGCCGCCACCGATGGTAGGAAGGAGGAAGTCGGCGAAGCCGCCAAGGGTGAGGAAGTCCGGGGCAACGTCAGGGTTGGCACGAGGGTACTTGGCGAACGCATCGGTAGCCGTGGCCGCAGTGATGCGGGTAAGCTTTCCGACTGCTCCACAAGTGAGCTTGACACCGCAGATATTCGGGTTCTCCTGGGCGATCTCGATGATCGTGTCCGAGTCGAGATCAATACCACCAGTGGCGCCGGGGTAGTTATAGATCATGACGGGGAGGGGGGAGCCAGCAGCAACGTCGGCGAAGAACTGCTTAAGGGCCTCCTTGGTCATGGCACCCGCGAAGTAGCCCGGGGGAATGACAATTGCAATGTCGGCGCCAGCGTTGGCCGCCTGCTTGGAAAGCTCGATCGTGGACCTCGTCGAGTTGCCACCACTCAAGAGTCAGCGAATTGTCAAAGATTAAAACTTACGTTCCAGCAATGACGACCACGTCCTGGAAACCAGCCTCGTCGAGGGCACTACGCGCCTCGCGAACCAGGGTTGCCCTCTCCTCAGCAGTCAGGTGGTGAGCCTCACCCATGGAGCCGTTCACAACCGGCGCCACGCCCTGTTGAGCAAGATGGACAATGTGCTTGCGGAACGTCGGAATATCTGTACGTCAGTCACCATGGTCTCCTCTCAGCATCGGTCACTCTCTGCCGACTCTAAACCTCTACGAAGTGTGTCGAAGCTTTCGGCTGTCATCGTTGGGATATTGGGTTGCAGCCGGTTTATCGGTGTGGCGCCTGGTGGGCAACGGTTCGGCTGCAACTACTTGGCAAAGCTGCGAGACATATGCATTGTGGCCTAACGGCCTCCAAGTTTGGCTCGGTGTCGGAAAAGGTGAGGACATTCAGGCGTGTGTAGACACTCCAGGATGCCAAGAGAAGGAGAAGACATGGTTGGGTGGGGCCGAACACCAGTGACAAACGGACACTCACCAAGCTCCTCCTGCTCGTCCATGAAAGCAGGGCTGGGCGCCCAGACACCAGGCTTGAGGACGCGCTTGTGGATACCGTTGGAGACCATATCGAAGGGGTTGACGGGCGGGTTATGATAAGAATGAGAGTGAGTTGTGGGGACCTACGTTATAACTGCGAGGAAATAGGGGGGATGATGCCCATCGGCCCGCTCGGCCCGCAAGCCCGGCATCTCGGAGTAAGTCAGGACAATCAACTGACCCATCACGACCAACACGGATCCAAATGGCCGGTAACTCGGGCCGCGCTCCCGCCAAGCTCGGCACTCGGGGCAACAACTCTCCATGATAAAGCTCTACAGAATACATCTAAGATTACTATGTACATCAGTTACGCGAGTTCGGAGTAGATCTTGATCGTCTTATCAGCACCGCCTGTGATGAGGCGGGTACCCGTCTGGTCAAAGGCGGAGCAGAAAACGCCCTGAATTGTCAGCCTACACAAGCCCCTCTTCGACTTCACTTACAGCTTCAGCATCCAGCGATCCCGGCTGCGGAATGTCTTTCAAGTGCTGGAAAGGCAGGCCGGTGGCGTAGTCCCACATGGTGAGCGTACCATTGTCCGCTGCAGTATCAGCGCTGTCTGTAGGGCATCTCAAAGACTCACCTCCCGAGAACAACACGCCTTCCTCATTGACCGACAATGTGTTCACGATGCTTTCGTGTCCGACAAAGTTGTTAACGAACGTGCCTTCCGGACACTTCCACTTCTTGATGCTGTCTGTTAGCGACTTGTATGATAGGCACAACTCACTTGTTTGTACCGGAGCTCGCCGACGCAAAGCTGTACTCGCTCGGGTGGATGGCCAGCGACCTCACCGCCTTTTTGTGGTGCGTAAGAGTCGTCATGCTCTTGCCCGCTGCAAGGTCCCACAGCCTGATCGTGCTGTCCATGCTTCCCGAAATGATCTGAGGTTCCGCTGCTTGGCACTTCACAGATGACACGGTGTTGGTGTGTCCTGACAGCGTGAAAATGTTGGCCCTCGATCGCATATCCCAAATCCTCACACTCGCATCACGGCCTCCGGTTGCCAGAACGTCGAGAGTGGGGTGAACATCCAAAGTGTACACTCCAGAGTGGTGTCCGTGGTATTGCCTGATGACCTTGTTCGTCTCTAGGTCCCAGCACTTGACCATCTTGTCTTCACCGGCAGAGAAGAGGTACGGGTGGCGATCCGAAACAGCCAGAGCACGAACCGTGGAGATGTGGCCGGTAAGCGAAAGCTTGAGCTCTCCGCTTGCAAGGTCCCAGATTTTGATGACACGGTCGCCAGCGCCGGTGGCGAACCACTGGTTTCCGGGGTCGACAGCGATAGCACGAACCCATCCCATGTGACCCGAGATGACTCGAGACAGCTTCCCTGTAATGTCAGTAAGCGGAAACGAACGCACGACATACACTGCGGGTGGTAGACAGGCTTGACCTCGCGGGCTTCCTTTTTCCGCATGAGAGCCTGAGACAAGCGGCTGGACGCTTGGCCGCCTTCGGCACCAAAGCCCTGCTGATGGCGGAACTTGACCAGCGACTTCGGAGCAACTGGGCCTGCAGACGGTCCCGCCTCCGCACCAGCCCCGACAGCAGGCGATCCTCCGGTAATCAGCTTTGGTCCAGCAGAAGGTCCGACAGGACCAGGAGCCGCTCCAGCGGCCTGCGGTCGCTTCGGTCCAGCGGGGGCTTGTGTCTGGAGAATCGGCGGCAGCACTTGAACATCCTTGTATTCTCCAGCAAGACGAGTCGCAAGTTTGATCTTATTGCTGATCTGTCAGCAAAACAAACCACAGTCGAGCCTAAAACAGGCGTACGAGAGTCCTGCTAAATACTCACGCTCGGTCGAGGCCGTCTTCGGGGGTTACCAGGTCGTTGTTGTAGACTGCGCGGGTTCGCTTGGTGCTTCTCCGAACAAGTTCAGAGAGAGGGAGAGGGTTCGTTCCCTCTGAAGGCGCGCCGGAAGCGACCTCAGCAGACATGACCGGGGAAGATTGGATGAGGTCGATAGATCTATGTTGAACCAAAGTTGTGTTCAGATTGCACTGACTTCATCGATGTTGCAATCGCGACGCGAAGCGGAACCTGATTCTCAAATGAATTAATAGCGGAACCAAATGTAGTAATTTGAGTATGACAAAGGCTAATGTCGCGCGTCGCAGCCTTTGCAATTAAGCTGCCGTATACAAGCTGAAATATGGAGGCATACAGCAGCGCACGCTTCTGAACACGGCACGTACGAGAGTGGTCAAGGACACAGGCTATCACTTATAAAAATCGTAGCCAAGCTCGCCAAGGGACATCACCAAGTGTGGGAGCAAGTACAGGAGCACAATCTATTCATCTTAGAACTACAAAACATACACTAACTAAGCTTAGACCAGAGGATAAGAATGATGAGGAGCACGAGGATGCCGATAATGGCTCCAGTGACAATCTTCTGCTGGTACATCCTGGTCCTGTCAACATGCTGTCGATGAAGGAGATCAACTCACTTGCGAATCATCTTCTTCAGAGTACCAGAAGCGCGGTCGATGGAGCTATCGGCCTGCAGCAGATGGTTGCGAGAGTTCTCAAGCTGCTCCCTCTGGCCACGCAGCGTGTGGAGGATGCCAGTACCGACGTCCTCCGTCTCCAGAGCCACACGCTGGGCGTTCTCCAGTCGCCTCGACGAGTCCGTGAGCGACTCGGTTCCAGCAAGCAAGCGGGTACGCGTTGAGAAGGCCGTGTCGTCGTCCTGGTACGGGTCATCGCCGCGGTACCCACTGCCGGATAAGAGCTCCGCTCGGTTCGACTCTGCACGGGCATCGCGCTGCTTGTCAGCTCATATTTTCTCCCCTGCAAAAACGCTCACAACACTCTTCTTGACCTTCTCCACCTCGGACTTGCTTTGAGCTAGGCGAGTCTGGAAAGTTGAACGAATAGACACTGGCATGGACGGGATCTCGACCTCCATCTGAGCAATCTGCGATGGTAAGCGTATGCGCCACACCCACATGACATACGATCTCCTCAGATTCATCGAGATCATCGGTAACACTCTTCAGAGACGCCTTGCGAGGTTCTTCCGTCAGCGCCCGACCAGCAAATCATCGAACCACGGTGTCCGCCTTCGACGACGATACGAACCTCCTTGGAGCCCCTTGATCTCATCCAGCTTGGATCTGAGGCTGCTGAGCAGCTGCTTCAGATCCTCGTCATAGTTCTCGAACAAAGCACTGCGGATTAGAACAATCACGGACCTTGGACTTACGTCGGCGAATTGTCCATGATGGGCAGCTGTTGACAACGCTGATGGTATGCAACGCAACTTGGGATGACGCCAGTGGCCAACTGGTGGGTTGGTGGGTGGCGGGGCCCGGGAGTAAAGTGGGGGGAAAAGGTAAAGGCGTCGATCAGTTGGTAGGCCCTGGAGAGCTGACGTTTCAAGAGCAACAACATTGTTATTGACATTGCGTCGCACTAGATATCCAGCATCAACAACTCCAGTCAGGCGTCCTCGACGGCCAAACTCCGTTTCTTGCATTGTATCAAGCAATCGGCATCAAGGGTCTTGACGGGCATTTCAATACCTCAGCGCTCCCGACCACCGCCTTCCTGCATCCAACTCCGAATAAACAACAGCAACAGAAGTAGCCTCCTGCAGTGATCTCTCTCGGTTTCGCTGCGTCATGAACTTCTTCAATCGCAACCGTCAACGCTCTCCGGTAGACTCGGTCAGGGTACTCAAAGACTACATTCAGCGGTTAGACGCAGGGTCTATTGATCAACGCAAGAAGGTCAGTCTTAAGGCTCGAATTGTGATGCTACAGTCAAACAAACACGCAATACAGCTCACCAAGAGAGCGCTGTTGGCGCGACGCAATCCTTACTGACACTTAACAGACCACGGAGGAGTGCTCTCGCTTAATAGGCACCATCAAGGCGTGTCTCTGTGGGGAAGGAGACGGCGACCATTCGCCAGAAACTGTCACATTGGTCGCCAACGAGATCTACAACCAGGACTTGCTGTCGCTGTTCATCGCCCGTTTGCCAAAGCTGGAATTTGAGGTGAGTGAGATCCTTCTGGTTGTCAAGGAGACGGTGCACAGGCCGTGATTGACTTGTCCACATCGCGCTCTTGCGAGTTCACCTCACATCAGAGCCTGCGGGACGCGGACTATCATCATGAGCGCGGTGGCTAATGGCTATCAGGCGCGCAAGGATGTCGGTCACATCTACAACACGCTACTGCGTCGGTCAATCGGATCACGTCTGCCTACGGTAGAGTTGATTGTGAACAAGCCGGAGATCATTTTCGCTACCCTCCGAGGATACGCCGATGCGGAAGTCGCTCTCAACACGGGCATGATCCTGAAGGAGATGCTCCGCTATGAGCCGCTGGCCAAGATCCTTCTCTACTCGGACCAGTACGTCTGCCGGCAAGGGCCGCGCTGACAACGAGGTTCTACACGTTCCCAAAGTACATCGAGGACACGACGTTCGGTATTTCGTGCGATGCGTTTGCGAACATGAAGGTATGAATTTTCGGTGTGGCAGTCCCAGCTGACGCTCGCAGGAGACACTCACGAGGCACAAACCCATGGTCGCGTCGTATCTGGACCACAACTATGACCGAGTGCGTATTTGCGGCAAGCCACAATTACCCGTTCCTCCAATGTTGACCCATTCAGTTCTTCAACATGTACAATACACTTATCGTGTCGAACAATTATGTGACGAAACGACAATCGCTGAAGCTCCTGGGCGAGATTCTTCTCGACCGCGCAAACTACTCGATAATGACGCGGTACATTGCGTCGGAAGCCAACCTCAAATTGATGATGAACTTCTTGCGCGACCGTAGTCGAAACATCCAGTTCGAGGCGTTCCACGTTTTCAAGGTGAGTGTACGGTGTTGTCTCCATGGAAGGGAAACGGGGGACACCGTCACTCCGTTACGATCCCGACAGTGCTGGTGATTGAGAGCAACGCTCTTATGTCCCCCGGGAGCCGCCGCTGCTTATAATGAGTTGCGGGAGACAATGCTGATGCTGCTCAGGTCTTTGTGGCAAACCCTAACAAGCCACCTGAGATTGCGAGGATTCTGCGCCGCAACAAGGACCGGCTCCTTGTGTTCTTGAAGGACTTCCACAATGACAAGGACGGTAAGTTTCCCTCTTAGGAATCGGGGCGTGCAGTTTGCTGACCAACAGACGACCAGTTCAACGACGAGAAGCAATTCTTGATTGCGCAGAGTGAGTACATAAGGGGAGATCGCCAGTGCCGCAAACCCTGAGCTAACGTACAGTCGAACGTCTGTAATATTGTTGCCGCTCGCTCCAGATCGCCGCGGTACTGGGCGCCGTACTATCTCGGCGCCTCGGCGTCGTGGTGCGCGGAGATCCACGCGGAGATCAGCGCAGACGACGTCAGCGCAACCCCCCTCCGCCCCCACTCACATTCATGTCCCTCATGTCACGAAGCATCATCCTTGGCCCATCCAGCGGCCAGGGCAAGCACACCCATCACACTGGCGCCAACAAGAGCGCCACCTAGCAAGCCGAGTGTCCCTGTTATTCCCTGTCCTCAAATTCAGACCCCCAGTTCCATCTCCCGCAGTGCATTCCCCAGAGAGAACACAGAGCAAAGCCGTGGCTGTAGACGCGTAGAAACAGAGACGAGAATCAGAAAGACATGATAATGAACCTGTACAAAGCTCTCTGTGGCCCCGTTGACGTTCAGGAGAAGCGCCCGTGCTCAAGCCATGTCAGTGTGGCTTCGGAGAGGCCGATGGCCGAGCGTGCAGACACTCGAGCGACGAGCGAAGCGAGGAAGCGAGGTGAGTGTGCGGGGTCGACCAGTCACACCACAGCCGTCCACAATGGGGTGCTTCAGCCAGATCTGGAGCAAGTGGCAACGGCACGAGAAGTTTTCGTTCTCGAAAACAAACCAGTCACAGAAGTCGGGACCTGCCTTGGCACAGGCGCGAGAGAGATCTGACGGCCTTGGTGCAGCTGCCAAGATGCCGGCGGGCCTGCCGACAAGGCCCCGTGTGCCGAACCGGGCCGGTTTGAATCTTGAACTGTTGTCCAGATTCCTAGATTTCGAGCACTGGCCACTGGCACATACGGCGCGTTTGCGCAGTACGTCTGAGCGTGTCGCAGGCGACAGCTGGAGTCAGTGCGAATGCCCCAGCGGCTCAGGTGGACACAGCATGTGCGCGGCGTGGGCCGGCGTGAGCACCCCAGACTTTCCCCAGCGGGTCCCAGCTGGGCCCAGGTGGGGTCGCACGTTGCATATCGTGAACGTCCGCGACGTGAGAAACAGTCACGGACGCCCAAACGCCAGAAGGGGGAGCACGGTCGCGCCAAAGAGGCACACGAAGCCAAGCGAAGGTACCAGCATGCCTGTCTGTCGCGCTGTCGCGTCAGAGGGCTCACAAGCTCACAGGCTGAGAGGGTTGGAGCTCGGCGGCTCAAAGGACAGCGTGTAACCTAGAGCTTCGGTCAGCGAGAGGGGCGGCGGAAAGCGCCCGATCACATCTGTGCAAGTCCGACGAGTCCGACAACTCAACAGCAGCACACGCGCAAGTATGGCATCATGCGACTGTGGGAGTGTGGGGTCACCACCCGACATGTATTGCGGGGCAAGAGATGCTGCGTCGGAGCGCAATCGGAGGAAAAGGCTCGGGTGTTGCGCGCAGTACGGGGTCGCCTCGTCAAAAACTTAAGCGGTTCCTGCCACCGGCGTGTCACTGGTCACTGACCTCGCGTGCTTGACTGCTGGGACTGCCCTTCGGTCAACACCGACACGTACGCCCCCTCCGTGGTCCGATGCAGTGCAGAGCCGCCCGTCCTCAAAACTCTGATGCATGCGCGTGAATTGTAACACGCTCGAGCTTCGCACCAACGAGCTTGATCGCATCGCACGACAAGGCGTCCGCTGAACCGACGGGGCAAGCGTTCTAATCATAGCCTATGTCGAACTGCCTGGGCACCTGAGCGCCGAGCGCGGACGCGGACTCGTCGACACATCGTCCAGACTCGTGCGAAGCCGTGCGAGGCGATAGGCGATGTGCGATGCCGTCGCGTCGTTGCGTTCGCTGACAGAGTCGCAGTGACGTACAGACCGTACTGCCCGTACTGACGAGCTAGCTGACAGGCGGGCCGGTAATTTTTCTTGACCCTGCGCTCGGCGTCCGGCGGCACGCGGCGTCAGCCTCTTGGACAGCGCCTCCTGGGTGAGCGATCGCCAGTTCCGACCCGGATCTGGAAATGTAATTTCCGGTTCGAGCAGGTCTCACTTGATTACCAGTTCATAAGCAGTGTCAGCCCCTTTGAGAATCCCATGCATTAGGAATTTACGGGTCCGCGGCTTAACGTGCATTACAATGGCGATGATTACTAAGTGGCCCTCGCGTTGTTAAGGAATCAAGGGACGGAGAACAAGTTCCTGGCCCACCAGCCAATCGTTGGGTGGCGAAAGAGCGATTTCGAATACCGCAGCCCTGTACCGCCGGACCAGTCGTACTGGCGCACAAGCTGCCGCTGCCACTTGCCGAGCGATGCCGCGCCCTTTCGCTGCCCCTTTCGTGTGCTGGCAATTTCGAATTCGCGCACAGAAGTACAAACATTCGATGCATAAGCATACCAGATAGGCAGCGCAACTGTCGCACTGCTCAGATCTGCGCGCACGCGCGCACTGGCCACACGATCAGCAGGAGGCTGTACGCACAGCCAGTGCCCACCCGTTCTGCTGGCCGCTGCTGGGAAACGGAGGAATGAATTGCGCTGCAGTCGCTGTATTCTGCCTCGGGACGACATTGCAGCATTTCTCTCACTACGGCGCTCCAAGGCTGTCTACGGTTCAAAGGCTTGGCCCCGCAGTGGTGAATAGGCCATTACCCCAAGGCCCGCGGTACCCCGGAAGCATTATGACGGGGGTGTTTGTTGGGGCACAGGCTGGGCCCTGAGCTCTGCGGTCGGCTCCCTGGTCAAAGGTGGGGGAGGTAGGGCGGAGGAAACGCAGGCACAGCGAATCGCCAGCGACTGGGTGGGACTGGGTGGGCGATCTTTGGTCTTCATTGGCCGGCTGGCGATTGCCGGCTGCGACAGAGGCGCATCGAGGCGCCGTAAGTGGGGTCGCGAAAAAATAAAGCTCGCTTTCGTCGGCAGGCGACGGCAGAGCGTGGCAGAGACAGTGCTCGACTGGTCGTCACTCGACCCTGACCTCCCAGGGTCGCAGGAGGGGGGGGGAGGGCACGAGGGCAGGAGGGCACGGCGGACGGGGGACGAGACGAGGGCATGACGAGGGCGCGGGCGCATGGGGGCGGCACGTAGGCGGCAGGCGGCGGCGTGGTGCTGGCACAGACAGGCAACACACCAGGGATTCCTTGGCCCCCAACCCCGTTCCTTCGTCACTGCCCTTGCTGCCCCGCCGTGCCTCTGCTCGGCTGTCCCACTGAACCACCTCACTGCCCATCGGCCAGCGCCAGCATCCTCGACCTGCCTGCCCGTGATTTTTGTTGCTTTAGGTGAGCACGCTCTACAAACTGGCTCTCGACCACGACACCCACCCAAACGGCACACGCCAGTTCACCGATCTCCTCCAGACCACATCATCATCCCGCCCGTCTAGCCCTCCCTTCATATCTCCCCTCCTCACATCTCTAGTTCCCAACTTTCCTCATCTCACATCTCTCAACTCGTGTTTGGCTCTGCCTGATTCTTTGACTGTCCCATCTCGACCTATACACTACCTCGGACTGCCTTCCTCCACCCACCACCGTCGACCACAGCTACTGAGCGCCTTCGCTTCCTCGCTGCAGTCTCGACTACACTCCCACCAGCAGCACCACCATGGCCGCTGCCGTTCAGCCCCACTCTATCCTTCTCCCCTCCTCCTCTGCCATCGGCGCGGGCAACAACCCGGTCGCTCCCCCCAAGGTCGGCGTCCAGGTTCAGGCTCCTGCCGTTAATGGCGTTCCCCAGCAGAACGGCGTCCCGGCACCGGCGGTGGCCCAGCAGCCCCAGCAGCTGAACAAGCTGCCCGGCACCACTGCTCACACCGTCCAGGTGCACCGGTCTGCGGGCTCTAGCCAGGAGTCGCTCGCTTCCAATGCGGTTCCTCCCCTGTCGCCCGGCGGTAGCCAGTCGTCGACTCTCGCCGACTCGGTCAAGACCGACCACACCTGGGATGACGCCGAGACGCAGACGAACACTTCGTCTACCGCCGGCGAGCTGACCCCTCGCTCCTCCATGATGGGCTCGCCGACGCCCAACAAGATTAGGTTTGGCAACTGTCCCGAGCGCCCTCCTGAGCTTCGCCGCCGCAACTCGATTACCCTTGGTGTCCTTGCCCGCAAGAGCATGCTCCACGCGCAGGGCACTACGCCCGGTGGCACCCGCGTCGTTAACATGACCGACGAGGAGTGGGAAGCCTACCAGAACAGGTTCCAGAAGAGCACGTGAGTATCACTTGGTCGCCGTCGAGCACGCTGGCGAAGTTGGGTTCGCCGAGCAATCTGCGTGGATATACCGCATATAGAGGCTGGGTTGCGGTCGGCAAACCCCAGAAACTCAGTCGGGCTGTGTGAGCCAATCATCCAAGCGGGGGTACAAACCGATTCCCCTAGACACACATGTGCCTGTTGGCTTTTCAGCGCGCAGCTACCCCGGCGGGCACGCTCCCACCGTAAAGGGTCGTGCATAGGGGTCTGCAGGTGTCGATCGGTCCTCGCGGTCCGCTCTCTCGGCGATCATGCGAAAATCTGTGTGAATGAGCAACGCGCTGACCTCTGTAGCCAGGCGCCCGTCGACCTCGGAACCGTCGTCTCGTCCGGAGCCAAGAAGCTCTGGGGCAAGATGCGCCGTGGCTCCAACACCTCTGTCGGCAGCACCGCGAGCAGCGCTGCTGGTCGCGGCCGCTCCGACTCGGCGTCCTCTATGCCGGGCATGCCCATTAGCCCGCGCGTTCGCCCTGTCGACACCGCTCCCCCCATCGAGGAGCACGTCGAGGAGGAGGAGGAGGACCGTGTGCACCTGCCCGCGCGCATGCGCACTCCCCCGCCAGGCGAGGAGACGCCCCGCGTCGGCCGATCGCCGTCGCCGCCACCGCACTCCACCTTCGACGAGGAGGACGAGGACGAGGAGGACTCGTCGTCCGACGGCGGCGACCACCGCGAGGCGGACGACGGCCACGGTCTCGACGACGCCGACCACGTCCACCGCTCGCGTCACTCGAACTCGGTCGCTGCTCTCGGATTCGAGATCGGAGATTACAAGCGCCGTCACCCTGCTTTCGCCTCGCGCGGCTCCAGGACCTCGCTCCGCTCCCTCGTCCAGGAGCAGGACGAGGACGAGGACGCCCCGGCTCAGAGCGCGCACCCGGTGCACCCCTCGCAGGCCCCGGCTCCCGCCCCGATCATGCAGCACCCGCAGGTTCAGCCGCACCTCCAGCAGCCTGCCCCGATCATGCAACACCCGCAGCAGATCCAGCAGACGCACGCTCTCTAAAACACGACCTTTGACGCTTCTACAAGGAGCCCTTCCACTTAATACCGACACAACCTAACCCCTTGCATTTCCTTATTCTAGACTATTTGTAGGCATCTATGAGCTACCTGTATAACGTATGACTTCGTATGAATCGGCATGACTGTCGCGACCATCTTCGAGCGAGCGCATTTGTAAGAAGCGCAACATCGAGCAACTACGTCGAAGCACCCAGGCCGACCAGCCTCGTCTTCAGCCTTCGGAGGTCCCTGTATCCCAGCACACATACCGTCCTCCAGGCGCTGCGTCGCATTCCTCTACTCTCCTCACTGCATTGGCCACCGCCTGACGCGGCGTCGGGCATCGGGCTTGGTGCTTCGGCTGGAAAAGCAGAGGCAAAACAAGTACAGGATTCGACTAAAAATAGAAGACTCCGAGGGTACGACGAGGGGTGCGAGGAGGGACCGAGGGTTGCGGCGTCGGATTCGATCGCCCTGCGGCGCATGCGGCGCACGCGGCTCATACGGCGCCCGTGTGAGCCAGTTTCGGAGCGGACTCTGAAGTGCGAGTGCGGAGACTGATCATAGCATGCGGGTACAAGTTTCGGGGGAATCCCTAATCAGGCGAGACGGAGCAACACTTTCAAGCGAGTACAGCGTGACTTCTTTGCACGTGGGGATGCAAAGGATGCAGTGTGGGCAGGTCTTGTCGTACTCAACGCTGCCATCAAAAGAGGTCAGCCTAAGCGAGGTCTCCGACGGCTGCGCTGCATTCACCTTCGCCATATTCATAGCCGTTTGAGGGAGACCATTCAGCCAACTTTGTCCACGCAAACAAGGCGTAAACAGCGGAGACGCATCCGCCCACTGACCAACCACCGAAGGAAAACATGGACACCGAGCGAACGTTCCGGCCAATACGAACGTTGACGACGAGCCCGGGGAAGCCCCGGGGCACACGTTGCTTGTCTCTCTGGACGCCGAGGAGGGGCTTACCACATCGTCGCCCTTGTCATTCACGTCGCTCTCCAGCCACAGTGTTGCCACAGTTGTACCCAAAGCTCAGAATAGCCACGACTCTTTGCGCTCTGATCGCCACCACTGGCTGGAGAGGGGATGACGGAGGTGGCGCGACTGACTTGCAGCTGACTTGACGTTGGCGCCCACCTGACAGCTCCACATGTAGCAGCCGCTGAGCTTCACCAAACTGCATACACTCGAGTACCAGACACCGTCCAAGCTTTCCTTTGGTGTCAGTTGTCAGTTGCACCCCCAGTCCTGTTGGACGGCGCCCGGAGGCGAGAGACGGGTTTCGGCGACCCCCTACAGTGGAGTAGTGGGCTGGCGGGACCGGCTCGACCTGGCTCCACCGCACAAGCTGTAAAACACAAGCTCCACCAAGGGGATTCTCCGAGTCACTCGGACCTCGCAGAGTGTATTGGACCTGGCCGGTAACTCCGGGGCCTTCATTTGCATCATTGCTTGTTCTACCGTATCTACAATTATTTCAGCCGCTCCAGATACTTCTACTAAATCTTGAGCCTTCTGTCGTCATCAAACCCGCTTTCTGCCGCCTCCCCCAGCTCCAGACTTTGGGCCACCGTTGTCGTCATATATGAATAGCTGACATTCCGCCGCATTCCGCTGCGTGCCTCCCTTCGTGCCGTTTCGGACCGTAGCGTTTCCGCTGCTTGCCGCTCACCTTCACCAAAGCGGCTCCACCGCAGGCTCCACTCTCCACTATCGCTTACCCCTGCGAGGAGTTTGCACGCGATGCAGTGCTCACGCGACCTTTGCAACACCGGCACTGGGCCGGCGAGCGCGGTACGCGTCCGACTTGGGCGCGGCGAATACGTACCCGCCCGTCCAGCCTTCGTACTTGCGAGGGTCGCCGGCTGCGTCGTAACCAGCGCCCGAAACGGCAAGACACACGGGGGTGCTGAAGGATTCTGCTGTCAACACTTGCTCTCCTTGATGTTTACACTACAGGTGACGCTCAACGAGACACAAAAGAGAATGCAGGGGACGAGGGATGAGAGAAAAGAAAAAATATTTTCGGATGGACGACTTAGGAATCGAACCAAAGACCTCGTCAATGCTAGCGATATGCTAATGACGCGCTCTACCAACTGAGCTAGACGCCCCGAATTGATCTGACAGATGTAGCGGAGACGGCCCATATACGGCCTCGAGCCGTCGCAAGCCCAAGAGCATGGATTAGTGTCGATCCGTAACACGTCCCGAGCTGGCCTGCTTCGCTCGACAGTAACCCCACAGCCAGGCCTCCCCGAGCACGGTGTCAAGAGGGATGGGGTGCTGGAAACGGTACTTACTGGGGATCCACTCGACCTTGTGTCCGCGCTTCTCGAGGGCTTTCGCGTCCACTTCCGACCAGCCTTGGACAGGGGCGCCTCGGTCTGTGTCCTGCTCAAAAGTAGTGACGTTGGGGAGGAGTTGGTTGTGCAGACGGCGGAAGGAGAGCGCATCTCCCGGTGCCATACCATAATCAACCCTGTTCCTGATGACTTGCACGTTGCAACTGATGATAGTTGAGCCGCCCGCCGCGCCGCCGGCCATGAGGTCTGGACCCGTTGGTGCGTCTGGGGAGAGCGTGTTCGGAGCAGAACGTTCGAGGATGTATGGGCACGATGAGGACTGAGGGCGCTTGCCCGCCTGAACGTAGTTCGCAGGCGACGGGGCATAACCAAACCCGTTCGGCCGGCCGGGGATGCTGAAGTCGTCGAGAGAGTCGTTCAGCACGATGTTGTACCCCGGCACAATGATGCGGCTCGCCCAAATCTGCCCAATCGTGGTCGTCAGAGTCACTGTGAGACCATTTTCGTCGGTAACAGTGATGTTCGATGTACCGTGGTCGGCTGGCTGAGCGTGTCTGCAGTTAGCCACAGCTCAGTTTGCTGGTAAAACTGCAGCATTGAGGATCAGCAGAGCACAGCCACCAGTCGCCACATCAAAGCCGCAAGTATGGCACAGACAGCAGCACTCGCAAAGGTCATGATAGAGAATTAAGCCGCCGCCCGCAGTGGGTTGGTGATTACCCTGCCACTCAATACTGCCGTCATCGCTAAGCTGCCGGTGATCGAAAGGACCCTCCGACGTGACGGAGAAGAGTGATTGGTCCTCGCTCACATCCGAAATTGCAGGCATGTCGGCAACGCCGCCAACGTCGGACTTCGAGTGAAGCTAGAACGGGCAAGCAGCCTCCGAGATAATGTGGTACTCCCCGTGCCACATGCCACTCTCTCAGAGGTGAGAGATGATCGTAGAACGTGATGTTACTCGTCTGAGAGTATGGTGGCGACGGTCTCCTCTACCCTGCCCGTGCGGCTTTGCGGCAAAATTTCAACAGCCCCATGTTCGAACACTGGGGTCCGGGACAAAGCGTGCTTCGTCCCTCCTGAATGAAAAGGAGGACGACCGGTCAAATTAACCTTGTCACCGGATGACGCATGGGCACACCTGGCTGACGCAAAGAGACAATCAACAGAGAGTTCCTGATGACCGCAGGCAGTCCAGTTCTTCTGCGCTGTCCGTAGAAAATCGGCGGTTTCACAGCCAGGAGCAGCCTCTCTCGGAGTCAGAAAAGACGAGGTGGACCCAAAATCACTAACGGCAAGCCGCTGCCACTGTCACCCTAAGATCATAGGTAGCACTCGCTTTGTCTTAGGTTCGGGCCCTTACCAGTCGAGCGCTTAACTGGTTGTGCGAAGCTGCGGCCTCCCAACTCGATCCTGACGAGAGAAAGCTGTGGCTCCGTGTGTCGTAGTGAAGGTGCGGGCAGCGCTTCCGTCGGCTGGGGCGGCTGGCACTTAAGCCACGCTCGACGGCGCAGGCCGCCACCACAGTAACCGCCGACATTCCACACTCGCTGCAACTGGCGTTCTGTGGCTTGTACTCGACTATCATCCTGAACTCACCTGGTGTACGCCTCTGGGTCCTGGGTATCGTCCTTGATGAACTGCGCCTTGGCTTTGGGATCGGCCAGCATTATCTTCTCAGTTTCTTTGGTATCCTTCACGAAGGCGGGGTCGCCGAGCGCCGTGCGCTCCCCGTATGCGAGCCTCAGAGCCTCGATTGTGATGTGGTTGTCGTGCTCTGAACCGGCATCATTCAGCGCAAATTCGTTCATCGTCCCCAGGGCCGAGAGCAAGACAGCACCCGAGGCCGGCGCAGACACTGAGGTCACCTTGTAGCCTCTGTAGGTTGACGAGATTGGGTCGCGCCATACAGGCTGGTAGTCTGTTGTTAGCGAGAAGCAGCACGCTTTCAGCATCTCGACTGCTTTTGATTACATTGAGGCCCGGTGCCACGGCATGGCAAGTTTCGGAGACACATTACGCCAAGAAGCACAACCCCGATGTCCTTTGGACACCGAGGTGCGTTACCACATAGGCATCGGGATCACCGTGAAGGGGGATGTCGGATGTAAAGCCTGTGCACACCGACACTGCCGCATATCCGCATCTACTTCGTCGCCACCATCGATCCCAGCGATCCACGCTCGAGTCACATTCCGCGCGCGCTGGACGTGCGACAACGAAGTGAAACCCGACGTCCGATGTTCTCGGTCTCACTCCGCCAAGCTCGGTCATATCCCTCATCCCACAGACATGGGCCACTCACCAACGAGGTCTTGCTTGGTCATGAGCCCGCCCCTGTCCTGGATCGCTTTCGCAATGGCGTCCCCGATTTCGCCTTCATACAGTGCCATGGGATCCTCGCCGATGATCTCGAGCGTGCGCGCGTACTCGAGACGCTGGTAGTTCTCGCCTTCGGGAATGATGTGCCCGTTCCGCGTCCAGGTCTTGAGGAAGTCGGGGTCATTGGCCATCCATGACCCCTCGACGCTCGGGGCTTGCGGACAGTCGCGCGCGATGAACTGTGGTGAGCATGAGTGCTCTGGAGCAGAGAAGGGCGAGATGAGATGACATCGAGGTTGGAGGAGGGTGCATGAAGAGGAAGGAGGAAGACGATTGCCGCCCATGCAGCTGCGCAGCGTTGATGCCGGCTCGCACTCGTTAATGCCGGCTAAGCTATGCCACCCATAGGTTCTACCCCCCACCAGACAGCGCTAGCAGTGCTAGTGCGGAAAATCTGAGTCTAATTCTTATGTGAGGGCGAGACCGGTCTGGCCGCGAGCTTAAGAGCGCATGCGGCACTTGTCCGGGAGGCCAGGAGGTATACGTCAAGCCGCTGTTCTCGTCAAGCTTTGGGTTAGACGACTGATCGGCCATGCGCTCTTCGTAATGTTACCAAGTTACGAGCGAGGTTACGACGCCGAGCATGTGTGGCACAGTGCCGCTTTGCAGGGAAGACATGCGGACGCAACACAAGGGGAACGAGGGGCCGGTCCAGTGATGGTGTCGTGTTTGCGTTTGCGGACGTGCGGATCTGAACTGTGTAGTACCGTCGCCTGCTACCTGTCTTCCCTGGACGCTCGTCGTTGTCTTCCTCCTCTAGTAGCACGAGAAACGCGGTCATCCAACACCACCCGAGTTTCGAGCATGGGAGGGGTACTCACGTCATACAAATCCTTGCCCATGGGCACACCCTCTCTCGCCAGCCGCACGACGGGCGCGACGCACTCCTTCCATGCAAGCTTCCCAAATCGCTCATGCAGAGCCTTGAGCCCCTTGATTTCGCCGGGCACAATGACGCTGTTGCCGCCAACCATGGTGTCCTTAATCTGAATGTACTCTTGCGTGATAGCCTTCGGTGCCGTACCGCGGAAGTCAATGTAGCTGTATCCAGAATCACCGGACGAAGGCTGGCGGACAAGGGCAAAGCCGCTGCCGCCGATGCAGCTGTGGTAAGGACAGAAGAGGTGGACTGCCAGCGTCGTAGTGATTGCGCAGTCGACCGCGTTGCCGCCCCGTGCCATCGTCGCAGCGCCGAGGTGAGAAGCTGAGCCGTGCTCACTCGCTATCGCGCCAGGGATCGGGTCGGGCATGATGAATGTCGATTTCGATGTCAGAGGTGAATGTGACTGATGCAAGGCAGCCAATTGATTCAGCGTGCTGAACGTGTGTGTCTGTGTGTCTGTGTGTGGGCGGTGCCGAGGGCGGCGAGGAACGTGTCACACCACGTACACCGGACCGTTTGTGTGTGCGGTGGCGCGGTGGGCTCGGCGTAAGCCGACGCCGTACGCCGTTCTGATCTCGGAAATGAGTCTTGAGTCACCGACCTGGGTTCATCACGTGCCGATAAGGTTCTTCCTCCAGTCCAACTTCGCTCGTTTTGACTACCTGATTATGGCCATGCATACTACTGCTTACTCCGCTCCCGAGCACCTAGCCTCGACCCAAGCGCGGTCCCTGCCGACAGTAGTGAGGTTCTCGCACTTCTGGCCGTCGCGAACCGCCACGACGTCCTCAATACGCACACCACCAACGGGGAGGTACTTCTTGAGAACCTCGTGGTCGATGTACTGGTTGTCCCAAACGCCGTGCTCATCAAGCATCTGCGGCGCGAAGTAGCAACCGGGCTCGACGGTGAGCACCATCTTGTCCTGCAGCTTCTGCCTGAGGCGGAGGTAGGCGTAAAGCTTGGCAGGAGTCTGCTTCGTGCGCTCGGGGAGATCCTTGTGTACCGTGCGGAGGTACTGCAGGGAGTCGTGGACGTCAAGCCCAAGAGAGTGTCCAAGACCGTGCGGCATGAACGCAGCCGAGACGCCGGTCTGCAGAATCGTCTCGGCATCTCCCTTCATGATGCCGAGCTGGAGGAAGCCGTCGATCAGAATTTCGTGAGCTCGAAGGTGCAGCGTATCCCAGTGGGCGCCGACGCGGACCATGTCCTCCGTCTCCTTCTGCATGCGCAGGACAAGCTCATAAATCTCGCCAGCGCGGTCGGTATACTTGCCGCCGTTTCCGACGGGGATCGTGCGAGTGACGTCAGAAGCATAACCCTGCCAGTCGGCACCGGCGTCAATTAGAAGGATCTGAGGCTCGAAGGCACCAGCGTGCAGAGTGCTCGTCGAGGACGCATGGTCGTGGTCAGGAATGTCGCCGCAGCATCCACGGGCCATTCGGCGCGGGGTGAACGAGGTGTCTCCCGGAGCACGCGGGGTGGCAGTTGAAGGGAAGAGCCTGTCGTTGCAACTGAAACTGTCAGATCTATGACAAACGAACAGTCTTCGACTTACACATAGTGTAGAGTGCTGGCGTGGTGGCCTGAAGCACAGATAGGGAGGTACGCCTGCTCAGCGCCCATGCGACGGCACGTAGCTACGAAGAGAGCCTCGGCGTCTTGCTCGCTCTCAACCTCCCATTCAGTCAGGCCCTCGTGTCCGGTGCGCTCCTTCGAGGAAGGTGTGCCCTTAGCTCGGCGGGCGGCGAAGCGTCCAAGCTCGCGCATAAGGACCTCGTGTGCTCCCGAGGTGATGGCGTTCGCCTTGCGAATGAGGTCGATCTCCTCCTCAGTCTTCGTCAGACGGGCAATGTGGAGAGCATTGCGGAGGTGCTCGGAAGAGTGCTTCGCCTTTTGGAGCAACTCGTTGACGGCGGAGGGAAGGGGAGGGAACTCGTGCGTGACGGGCAGGGTGTGGATCGTGACGTCGCTAGGAAGCTGCGACAAAGCGCTGGCAATGTCAGTGGTCGCCTTGTAGTCTCCAGCATCGAAGCGCTTCCTGGCGTCGTCGAGGGTGGGAGGCGCGACGCTCCACATCGTCTCAAGGGGATCAGCGGGAGGGATGAAGAGCGTGTGCTGGACATTGTTGGCACCCGGGGTGAAGGTAATGAGAACGCTAGCATCGTGCACGTCGTGAGCACCAGACAGGTAATTGAAGTTGGCCTCCTGGTCTACATGTTAGTTTTAACAGCTTCTGCATCTGAGCTCACGGAACGGCTGCTCGCGATCAGTGTCATCGCGGCACGTCACAGGGGTACCTTGAAGGAAGATCGCATGAGTCTGCGGTTAGCTCGACTATACGTGCGGATTAGCTTACACCCTGGCGCTCGGACTCGGGAAGCTGCTTAGTGAGCTCGCCGGCGAGCTTGATAGCGTGAGTGCGTGCTGGAAGCTTGGCGACGGGAGTGACGGTCATGACGGTGGCGTGGAGAGAGGTGGCAAGAGATGGACTGTTGAAAACACGGCTATCACCGATCGCTGGAAATATGTCACCGCCCGGTCGGAACCAGCGCCTCGCGCCTCGCGCGCTTACTTCAGGTGGAGGCGGTGACTGCGGTTCACCTGCTTCTGAGACAAACCCCAATCAATCTCTTGTGTTTGCTGTCTCTTGCACACGCAGGTGGCTTAGAAGTCCAGGTGGGCTGACAGCATGTTGCTCAGCGGGGCAGAGGACAAAGAAGGGACTTTGCGGCATGCACTGAGCTGCGGCGCTGCAGGGGCTGGTGGTAGGGCGGTTACTGCAGATGTCTGCCTTCCATCCTTGTGGAGCAAGATGTCCTCGTCAAGAAAGCTCATGCAAGTTTACTACTATGACAACAGTTGTACGTCTTTATGGTTCTATGCGATCGTTAGTCCGTCTCAAATGCGATCGACATAAATCTCCGGGTCCGACTTGCGCCGCTCCCGTCGATCGCGCTCTTTCTCCTTTCGCTCAGCCGGATATGCCGAGGAAAGAAGCTTCTCTATCCGCGCCTCGTAGTCGAAGTCGTCATCGGTACCGACGCCGACGTCCTTCGTAATATTGGGCAGAGGCGGTGGTTCGACCTTAGGCTGCGGCGAGTCAACATGCGGGTCGCCGATGGTCAAGTTCGAGATGCCGACGCCGCAAACGACGAGCACAACAAGGATGGCGATAGCCCTGCGAGTAGCCTCCCACTTGGCGCTCTCGATCTCCGTTTTCAGATCTCCGACTGAAATCGTCGCACGATTGTTGATTTCCTGACCGTTAGCAGAGGCGGGTAATGCAGTTGGGCACCCAGTGACTCACCTCGATCAGGATATCAAACCCCTTCAAGCCAGCCCTGGTTTCGTCCTTCGTTGTACTCAGATCCAGCTCAATGTCATGCTTCAGGACTTGAACATTTTCAGCCATGCGCTGGTCCACGCTCTCTAACTCGCGCCTCACGGCAGTCACGGCGTTCCGCGCTGCAATACCAGCGTTACGGTTGCGCACCTCGAACTCGGTACGGAGCTTTGACAGCGCAGCCTTATACAGGTATGCCTCCTGCGGTTGTCAGCTAAGCTCCAGGTGACTGCAGCTTACGTTCTCCAGCTCTTCCTTGCTGAGCATATTCGAGGTGGCACGCTCCGAACGCTGATTCAACAATTGACGAGTGCCGACCATGAGCGTCTTGGCTGTCTCTTCGGGCACGGACGCCTTCTCGAGCACGGTCACAAAGGTGTACGTATTGAAAGGGTGGCGACTCTTTCGGGGCGGCGCCGCTGAAGATCCTGGGAAGGGATTCGGTAATGGAACACGAGCGACGGCCATGGTCGTCGCATCCGGCTCATCGATATCGGGGAAGAAGTCGATGGGACGCCTCGGTCCTCTGTCTTCGACAGAATTCGGCTTCTCATCGCGCTGCTCGGCAGCTCCATGGGCTTCTGGCTCTGGCTCGCGGGCTTCCTCAACGTGTGGTGGCGGGGGAAGGCCAATTGCGTCGTGGTGGTCAGGAGGAGGGCGAGGCGGTGGCGTCGAGGACAGAGCTCGCTGCTGCTGGGCCGAAGCGCGGAGGCGCGAGCTCGACGCTACACGCCTTACCAGACGGGTCGTGAGCATGTGTGTTGGGCGAACCTAAGGACGGGGCTGGTCGAGTATCGTGAAACGGGGCAAAGATGGTTGGGTGAGTGTATGGCTAGTGACACTGGCGCGTCATACACCTGCCGACCAACAAATACACGACGGGACGCTGCCAGCACACTCCCACGTGGTTCACGTGGAGCAGTCACGTGATTGAGTCCACCATTCCCGTCTGATGGGTCCGTTTCGAGGTGCGGATCGTTTGATGCGCTGTGTGATCGCCGTATTATAACGCCACAAAGATGAACGAGGCTATGGGGCGCCAATGAGAGGAGTCAAGAACGTTTACGAAGCGGAGCGTGCTCTGCGTCATCTACAGTGCCTTGTCACAGTGACGGCCGGCCAGAGAGCAGCTCAGGAACGGGCCAGAGCATGGATCTGCGCATGCGCCCGCGTATAAACGTTGCCCGGTGCGGATCACCGGTTTGCGACCGCCGGTCCGACGTCACAGGTCGAGATCCGTTCGCCTTGCCAGCAAGCCAACTCGCACAGATCCCTGCGCTGTGCCTCTCGGATCTCGGCGTTCGAAAACCTCGCTTCAGGGGACGGCGAAGAGCCTGAGTGGTCGCGGATGGCCGGGGAACAACGGCCCGGCTCCTCTAGTTCTTCTGGCCAGGCATTAGAACGGAGGGAAATAATGTTAGCGCTGAAAAGGGCTGCTTCGCCGAGTAGAGGCGGGATGACATCAGGATGGAGGGCTATCGGCGACTAGCATAAGTGTAAACAACCTGGTTCGCTGTGGGAAACGACAGCGACTGAAGCGGTCCCCACAGAGCGAGGACCATGCCTACCCTTGGAACATTAGGTGAGTCAGTTCCCGTTGCGCCGGACTGTGACAAAGGCGTTTCCGATGGACAAAGGCGTCTCCGATGAATGAAGTTCCCGACGATCATCTGCGAACGGATACGACACGAAGTCAGAAGAGGCTTGCGCGAGGGTTTATGATGTACCTCATCGTTCCTCGGTTTCCGCCTCGGGGGTCGAGTGATTGTCAGTCTAGGCGGGCAGATAGGCAGGAAATGTTCTGGACAACTGTATCGAGATCTGTTTCAGTCAGAAACTCCAGCTGGGGGTCTAAGGAAAAGTGCAAAGTCATCTTTGTCCTGAGATGGGGAAGCCGTTGTCGCACAAGCACTCAACCACCAGGGGAGAAGGGCAATGGCCTGTGTGTGTAGCAGTCGATGGGTAAGGGAAGTGTACTCCGGAGTCTACAAGGATTAGCCACATTCAGCCCCTCTGTGTGTGCAGCGGAGATCAGCCCTAAAATAGCAAACGAGAAGGTCTGCAGGGTAGTCGAAACATCGAGGAATATTCAGATACGCCTCGTGACGGAGAGTATCCGGTGTTCTGCACTCTGTCATACGTACTCTTGCGCCGTCTGCGTCTGACGACGCTTCTCGAGCAATCGCTAGGAAGTCTGCGCGTCGTCACTGCCCGTTTGGGAAGGCTCCTGACGTTGAAGCTTAATCCTTAGTGGTCTCGCCCGCATTTCGTGTGGTAAGCACGCATACGGTAGATGGGCTGCGTACGTTCAAGGCGCATCACCGCTTACCAGAGGTACGGCGCTCAATGCGGCATTGACATCGATGATGAGAGAGACTGCGCACCAGAATTGATTGACGGGCGGGCCAGGTGCGAGCGCAACGGATGCAGCAGCAACACTTCAGACAGGAAGGACTGGGACGAGGGGACTGCTGAGCCAGACGCAACAATCGGCGCAAACAAAGCCGCCGGGGAGAGCAGGGCCAATTTAGAGCGAATGTTTACCAACGGACTGTGTTACACGGCGCTGGTGTCTGATGGCCCACGCTAGCGGAGCATAGTACCCACGTAAGCCCGCTGGCCCTGTAGCTGCGAGATCCTTCTCCTCGCCGGAGAAACGTTCTCTGGATTCAGTCCCTGCGTCCTGTAGATTATCCAGGCTCTGGGTGTCTAACCCTCAGGTCCTTAATCCGTAATCACTTGGGGTTCGGAAGTGGTGAGGTGTGGAGGCGTAGAAACGGCCATGTCCAAAAATCACGCAACGAACGGAATCCCGACCGATCCACTGCGAGGGGACTGCTGTAGGCTGGCTAGTGAATCAATCAACCAACACCATGGACAGCACACGCGGGCATTGTCACGGTGGTCACGGTCTCCTTCTCAGGTGCGTCCTGCATCAGGTGCAGCATACACTTCATGCTCCTGCTCTGTCTACCGCATGAAGCCCGTACGGCAGTGACGTCAGGAGCCGATGAGACGCGGCACAGCGGATCTTGCGGCTACTGAATATCCAGCAGGCGACCATCGTATAACTCCACGTATTCGATCGCGACGGGCGGCATGTGCAGCGGTCTATAGCGAGCGTGTTTGCAGGGTATGAGCGTATTGACAGGCTACGATGCGGAGCGATCGGCTATCGAGCCGAGCGAGACGGCGGTGAGTGAGCAGGGGGGGGACAGGCTGGACAACTCGTCACGAGAAGAAGCCGGAGTGCGAGGAGGCGGAGGGTACCCCGCGATGTCCGTTGAATGATCAGGCATAAGAGCGGAACAGGGCTCACCTGATGTCGTGGTTGCGTTGTCGTGTTGCATCTTATTGCCTAATCGCGCAGGGGAGGGGGGTATGCCGTCACTGATCTACCATGCTTTGCTCCTGTTGGTAGGCGGTGATCAACAAGATTACATATCCCGGATGCTACGGCTTGTCGGTGTGTTGCGTCTTAGCGGGATTGGTCCGTGGAGACCCAACGAGCCCAGCGAATTTGAGGGAGAGCCGTGAGCTGGCCGCCAAGGATTGGCTCGCGAAGCTGAGATAGGGAATGGCACTAGGCGCGGTCGAATCAGCCAGAGGATCCAGAGGAGAGCCCGGAAGGGCGAGGGGGCAGGGGGTCGCTCGCTCGCTGGGCTATTGGGCTCAACGGCCCCGAAGGGTGCGGAGACGGCACCGCGGACCGCGTGGCGTGTCGAGATAAGAGCTCTTGCATCCTTGCATCCGAGACAGTCTCTGCCTTCCAAACCAACGGGTCCCAATCAGGTCCGCACAGGGTCATCTCCAGCCTCGTCCCTGAAGGCCCTGGCCTTGTCCTGACGCGATCCTAGATCTCAGATATCATTGTCTCCACCCACCCCGCTCGGCACACGCCCTCCTAGCGCTCACACCCCAAGGGCTCCAGCTCCCGACCGCCCGCACTTCCCATCTCTAGCACTCGCTCCTCCTCGCAGCCAGGCAGCCAGCGAGCCGAAGCTCACCTGATCACTTTGGTGATATCCGGTGTGCAGCTCGAATGCCGGCGGCTGTATTTGTAGCCGACGCCCGATCCCCGATCCCGCCGCCCCGAAGGCGCAGACCTGCCTCATTCGCTTTGCACAGTGCGGCCACTATGAGACAGCCCATCATGTGGTCTAGCTGCCAGCGTTAGATAGAGTACACAGGAAGTATGCAAAGAACTGTTACGGCCTATCGCGATTTCCAATGGTAGTATATCCGTATCCCATGGGCTGGGCGGAGCTGCGGACGGCAATCGATGCAAGTAGGACAGATCAGAATGAGAATTTGAGATGTTGTACACGATAATTCGACGCCAACGCCTGGCCGCACGGCGATAGGATATCCGTCGACCGATTGCTTCAAGGCTGATTCTAGAGGCCCTGCATGGCCTTTCGGAAACTCGTTCGCTGCGCCCAGTGACCCCAGTAGATGTGGAGTTTCGGCCCGATCCTGTAACCGCCGATGAACTGCTCGACGCTCTGCAGTCCATGCGGTCCGAGGGACATCCCTGGCGAACAGATTTTAACGATCTGTGCCAGCCAGGCGATGACATAGCAGTCTGCGAAAGTCTTCCAGATGTCAGCCCGGCTTCGAACTCCGTCAATGCCTGACATACACTCACTAGGTCATCACCTAGACAGTAAGGTCCGACAATTTGTGACTCCAGTTTGGCAAGGGTTGAGGGCAGATGAACGGTCCAGGAAGCTCTGCTGGCCTCTATGAATTCCATCACCCTGTCTTCTGGAGCGTCGCCTGTGTAAATGTCAAGAATCGCCTGGTTTGAAAGAGCTTTCTGCTCCAGAAACGAAATGAACCGCGGCTCCGCTGGCTGCTGCGGGGACGGAGCTGGCGTCATGACGTCCTGCCGGTATTGCTGAAGATACCGTCGCAATGCAAGGCTTCGTGCTCCAAGCATCGCCCCCTGTGGTCCGGACCACTTCCTTCGCGCTTCATTCTTGTCGACGATAGAAAGATAAAGAAAGTTCGGGTCAACTGTCGACTGGCGCACCAGGTCGATCAGTGTTGAGGACAGGCTTTGATCTGTGGAGCGCTTCAGCGAACTCCTCTGGGTGTAACCCTGCGACTACTTACCCGCTGGGGTCGTTGGTGATAGCCGCGGGGAGGGTCTTCCTCCCGGGGCGGCGGGCGTGCCCACGGGGAGACAGTTGTCTATGAACTCGCATATTGACTGACGTGGGTCAGCATTCTTCGAATACTGCGCTTGAAAATTACGCACTGCAGCGTCGCAGAGCATGTGGTATATGGGCTCGGCAGCTCCTGGCTTCGTCTCCTTCCGAGGAACTGCGAAAGTGGGAATGGCGCCTGTCGTCAGCGATCCGGCAACACGCATTTAACGACTCGTGTTCACCATCTGCATTGATTCTGCGCTTATCAGCATGCGGATACACCCGTCGCTGTCATCGCCTGCAGCCACTCACTTGAGGTAATTGTGAGAGAAGTTCTCGCCCTTGGCTATGCGCCGCGTTAGTTTCACAAGGTGACTACGTCTTGAATTGCCTCACTGATATCAACCGGGCTGATCACATATTCGTCTTCACTGTAGCCTTTCTCGATGAGTGCTAGTCTGGGGACGGTCGCTAGAGCTGATGTGGGCCAACTGGGAGGTCAGACGGGTGCATGTGGACGGAACGTGAGCAGTTGCAGGCTCGTATCGAAGTGATAGAGGGCATCTGCTAATGGATCGGGGATCGACAGATGCAATGCAAACATGGGTAGAAGGTTCCGTGTCTGATCCCCTGGTTTCGAATCACGAACTGTCGTTCTCGCGAGCATGTACGACTCACCAGTACAGTACTGCTTTCGGAACATCTGCTTCGGCGGGGTCCATGACGACATTGCGGACGACCTCGAGGGCGCTGACGATGATGAGCAGTGGTGGTGCAGATGTTGGAGATCGATGGGCGATGTTGTCCGGAAAGAGATGGTTTAAGCTGTACGGTATGGAGGGAGAGGTATGTAAGGGTAGGCAAGGGATACGGGCCTTATGGGTTTTTGGTTTTGGTTGGGAGGGACTGATTGGGCGAGGTGCCGGAGGGCTTGTTTGGCGGGGTTCGCTGGAGGAGGACGGAGCTGAAAGGAGGAAGACGAGAGGAGAATAGTACTTGTAGTACATATGACAGGGATACAGTGCAGTGGAAACGCTGTATCCTGTAGCAACGGTCAGGGCAGGGTGTGAGGGTGGAGAGGGGTTGAGTAAGGAGGACAAGCGCGCAGACGACCTAAGAAGGGAAGGAGACGACACGGAGAGTTGCCAGGATTCTAGGTCGAGACGGCGAGCGATGGACGTGTCGCATGGGATGGGTGGCAGGAGGACCAGGACCCGGAAACTGGATGGGCTCGCTGTTATGGGTTGGTAGGGTTAGCGTCAATGTGGTGCAGGTGGGGTGGGGATCCAGGAGATCAACGTAACCACAGCTGGCTGCCGTCAGGTCTGGCGCGCTCATGCACAGGTGCCGATGGTCATGCGGTCAACAAGCCCCAGTTGTGCGGGCAGACGTCGGAGCAGCCGGGCAGTCTGGCCCCATCTAGGTTTCCTCGTGGGCACTACACCGACCGCCCTGCCCAGGCCATCAGGCTCACATCAGCAAGCAAGCTTACTCAGGGTGTCACCCGAGCTCAACTGAGCGTCCGAGATGCGCGCCGTCCGAAGGAAAGAGTTTAACGAGCCTTTGTCTTTCATCAGTACCTGTCGTCCCTTACCCGTCCCTGTCTTTCTCTCCCTGTCCATGCCCTGCCACCTCGTTTCTACCGTTCTACCGCATCCTAGCGCGTTGCCTCCTGCAAACAGCGGGCAGCTGACTCGACTGCGACGTTTGACCACCATAACCCTAGCTTCTTCGGCTCATTTCTCGCCTCTTTGCATCTCTGTATCTCTTCGACACTCTAACAACGACACAACAACGGGCAGACCTCTTAGCCCCATGGCCTCAGCGAGATGTCCTGCCTTACAACGTGTCAAGTCTTCAGGGCAGATCTGATGTTTGAATCTGGGTTGTCTCCGAGACTGCAGTCTCCGGCGCTGGGGTTACAGCTTCGGGATGTGCAAGCTCATAAGAAGCCACTGGACCGTCACCAGTGGGCCTCGCTCTCGCAATCCCACATTGAAGCGCTTTCCCAACGTCGACCTTTGTGGAAACTCACCACAGTACGTTGAAGCTACGATTACGAAGATGACGAAATTAGGGTTCAATTCGGCAGGAACCGCCCGGCCAAATGGGCGCCAAAGATCGGCGAGTTCTCCAGTGACCGCTCTCGGGCTGAGACCTAGGCCAAATGATCAACAGCCTGCAATACTTGTCGACGAGCACTCCTTGGTGTGAACACGGCAGTATCACTTGACTTCCAGACTATGGTGTTGTCTGACGACAGTGTAACTCCCTGGTGCACAGCGTGTCGAGAGCACCTACGGGAATGTTCCTGAAAGATCTGCCCCTTGGTGTCCACGATCGAGGCGATTCGTGGCGGAAGGCGTTAGTATGCTCTCCCTTCTGTGCGCCAGTATGCCGTCTATCTGATTTCCGACTGCTGCCTGGTGCGTCGATGCACGCGATTGCTTCGTGGAGGAAGCGGCTTCCTGTTGTGGTACAGAGGTTGTGGTCGTTTTCCTTGCAACTAGCCATCGTTAACCGACGCCTTCACAAGGTCAATCTCCGCCCATCCACCGCCTTGCCATAAGATCATCGGATAGGGGGCTAGCGGTTCCGAGCGTCTGCGTTTCTGTTGTCTCCCCATCTTCAACGGACCACGCTTCAAGGCTTGCTCTAGAGTGGAGGGATGCCAAGTTCTCCCCTCCTTCGAGATTGCCTCGTGTGCCATTCAGCGTCCCGGGGCGACAAGGTCCCTCGCTGAGTTCCGCCTTGCTAGCATAGGGGCTACTTGCTCGATCCACGGCTCAGTGCGCTTGTTGTCCGCTAGCGGTCTTTGGGATATCAAGTGCACTAAGTCTCACCCTTATCTGTGACCATTACATTTATCATCCTAACGTCAGAGCACCATCTCGCTGCACTTCGCCGCTACCTACTGTATCTGGGACAACGCGAGGTGCCCCAGGTGATTCCCGAAGGTTGACAGTGCTCAACTGGCTGGCTGTTAGCCCCGGACGATGCCGTGAAAGTGCACATGAGTAGGTAGTGTTACATGACACTGGCGGACGCTTGCACTCAAATCCGAGATCTGTCTCTGCTGAAACGGACGGGTCAAGGATCATCCGTGCGGTGACTTCCCCCGGGGCGCGCGTTCTAGAAGTGCAGGGACAGGCCGGAGCGGGCTGCTTTCGCTCTGCTCCGCACATTCAGATGAATTTTGTGGAGAGTCATCGCCAAGGACTGTCGCACGACTAACCCCTGTCCCTTGACCCGGCGACCACGCGCTAAGAACAGGTCACACCCGGCAGGGACGCCAGTAGACGTGAGTACCACTTCGCATTCCTATCCCCTGGCCCGTCTACCGCTGGGTTACCATAGCCTCGGTGTCGGATATTCTAATCGCACGAAGCGTGACCAGCAAGATCGAATCTCTGGGTGCAGGAGTGAGCGAAATTTGCAGCAGCGGCTTTGAGCAGAGGCCGAGACTGGCGAGCTATCGAGGCTCCATTACTAGTTACCGTGGCAGTGGTTCTCATGGCTCGTCTGTAAGACCTCCTGTCCTCATGCCTCGTCTGAAGACCTCCCGGCAGCTCGATGGCCGATTGCGTGAGCCGTACGATGGCCAGCACAGTTATTCTGGGACATCGCTGAAGCTCAGACGCTGCCTGAGCTTGACCCTGCAGCCGCGCAACAACGGCCAGCCCATACTCTCTTCAACTGCCGCACGAGGGAATGGTCTCGAGACCACGACCTTTCTAAGACCGGTGCCTCCGCGGGTATCACAATGACGGAACGCTCGCGAGGTCGGAAGCCGACGATAGCTCGTGTGGCTGCGGCGGGGTTCTTTGCATATCGTCGTATGGTCCCAAGTGTTGGAATCAGGACGGTGGCACTGCTGCTGACCAAACAGAGCGACGTTCGGCGTGCCTGTTTTCGGTCTTCCCGTGGCCGGCACCGAACCTGAAACCCCTGCAACCCCATAGGCGCCGACACGACTGGCGATGCCCGCCAGTGAATCGATGCCGCATACTGCAGCCTACCGGAGAACACGTCACAGTGGATACCAGTAGGGCCAGCTCATCCGGTCGCAGATTGTCTATGGTGAGGAGAATGCAGAGGCATCCTCCAGCCCACAGCAGTTATGCTTTTGAACAGGTCGAAGGTGTCCTTACCCGCCCGTTGTCGCTCCAGTGGAATCCGCTTCTGAACGATGCACGGCCGAGGAAGGACAAACGTCAGCTACTCACCTTCCACACGGCGGGAAAGATATTCACCAACTCACCAGTTTTCCGGAGGATCTACTCACTGCATGACTTCGGCTGTCCCCCTGTCAGGCTAAGTGGGCTGCCTGGGGACGAATCGTGCTAGAAGATGGCTAAGAACTGGCTAAAGGGATGTCCAGCGCTGCATCCCGACGATGGCGAGAGTCCGATTTGGCGGGTGTGGACTGTGGCGGATGTCATCCACAACGGTTTGGGCGGGCCCGAGACTTACAGCTAGCAGTTGAGAGCTCGAGAGCCTTGTTGAAATATGTTCTAGGAGGCTTTGTGGTCTGGGACCCCGCAATAACTGCGATCTGCCCGGGCTGTGGAAGGACTCACGGCCCTTTTGGCTACGTAGTGGCCTTGGGCAGGGCATGGCAGCTCGATAAGGAACGCCTATGTGCTCGCCAAACTCGCCTTCGCACTTCTTCCCTCCGCACACATGGCGCATTCAAAAGCTCAAATGGACGCAGCACCTCTTCCATTGTCAGACGAAAGCCAGTACCGGGCCCGCATCGGTGTACGACGGTCGCATGAACCAAACGTGTTCTTTCTGGCAGAACAGAGCCTCACGCGGGCCCCGAGACGGCAGTTCGTTCACTGGTGACAGTGCCCTGCAAGATACGAGATGACAGGAGGTACTAAGCTCCGCACCTCCTTCCCGCACTGTCCGAGTCATATTACTGTTGCTCAACCAGGTACAAGGACACTCCTTTCTTCCGCTCGGTGCAGTGCTGTGCATTGCACATACCCCGAGCTACCGAGAACTAACAGGCTTTCGTTCCAGGCGTCCGTTCCACTGACTCATGGGTACCTGATGACAGTCACCAGAGCAACGGCGATCCTAGCTCGCCGTTCACGTTCCTTGAACCCGGACTTACATTACGTGAAAATGACCAGCGCACGTCGGCAAGTCCAGTGGTCATCGCGCGTCACCACCATAACATGCGCTGTCGGCATAGTCAGCAATGTGAGTGTAGCATGCAGTCAGCCAGCCGGAGAAGTCCAATTCCTATCTCCGCTCGCCGAAAGTCACGACGCTTGTGATAGCGGGGTTCACATGGACAGCGAGGCATGGTGTGGGTTCTGTCGCGGCGCCGCTTGTCAACGTGCCTTTTCGTCGCTGCCTCAACTATTGTGGCAGGCCCCGTGACACAGTGAGTCAGTGACTTTCGCTTGAAAAGCGGGAGACACACAATGCGTGTGTTCTGCCCAGAGAGCACATTGAAGAGCACTCCGATCTTGATCTGGGCCTGGTAAAGCATGCCATCGACCACTCCGCTGTAGTTGTCGAGGGAGCAGACAGGAGCCGCCCATGTTCACATGGGCCGGGACCGTGAGAGCGGTTCAACCACGTCGGCCCACCTCCACGCTTTGGAACCCATCTATCCGTCTCCTGACAGTAGTTGGCAATTCTTCGGCTACGCGCATGTTCCTGTCGTCATACTGGCAGCGCGAATGGTGAGGGGTAAGATATACATGTTATGCAAAATGATATACGCGTTGATGCCGCTATGCGAGATGTGCCGGGCTACCTCATCTACTTCTTCTTGATCTCCTTGAGCTTGATAGTCTCGTCATTGATGAAAATACCCTGCGGACGTGGTTAGTTTCATTCGCAAGCCTCTTGTCTGCGCCTTCAAACTACGCACCTTTCCACGGTACGGCTCAGGCTTACGCCACCTGCGGATCTTGGCCGCGAAGAGACCGAGCTTCTGGTTGTCCGTTCCCGTAAGGACGATCTTGGTCGGTTGGGGCACGGAGACCTTGATTCCCTCCGGGATGTTGACGAGAACGGGGTGCGAGTAGCCGAGCTTGAGGTTGAGGCGCTCAGTAGGGATGGGCGGGAGGTGGTAAGGAGGGGCTCCCGGCTTGGCCGGTCGAGCGACACGGGGGACGCTAGCCAGAAGCTCACGGAAAACCTCGGGGATCGGCTCGATGGTGGCACGGTAACCGACACCAACGAGCCTGAGCTCAGTAGTGTATCCCTCCGAGACTCCAGTGACGGCGTTCTTGACGAGAGCGCGCGTCAGGCCCCACATGGAACGCTGCTTCTTCACCTTGGCATCGTGGACGTCGAGGGTGAGCTGACCCTTGTCGGCAGGCTGGAGGATGATGGAGGGGTCAATGGGGACGACAAGGGTTCCAAGAGGGCCCTTCACCTCGACGAAGCGCTGGGCCTCGGCGACATGGCGGGGCGTCGAAGGGGGGATCGAAAGCGTCGGGTAGGTGACAGTGACCTTGTCAGGAATCGAGACGGGCATGGATCCGATGTGCGAGAAGGTCGGGGCGGTCGTCGAGAACGCACGCGAAGACGAGGCGATGCCGCACTGCAGCGTGCGCAGACCCCTCAGAGCGCTCATGTCGGAGAGTGGTGTAGGTGTAAACAAACGGTGTAGATCAATGCCGTCTCTAAGCCAAAAAGTCAAGATGGAGGATGGACATTTCGGAACGACAGGTCGGGGTGAAACCGGGATTAAAGGCAGAAAACGCCCTGGAAAAAATACCTCCACCACTCGTCTTGTCACTATCAGATGATCTCGAGCTGAATGATGCACGGCTAACCAGAGCACTTGTTGTGTCCTCCAATTGTTGTCGCATCCATCTGACCTCGACCGGCATTCGACACAATGGGCAAGAAGAAAAAGACTCAGGTGTTCGTCCTCAAGCCGTGGTGCTGGTACTGCGAGCGCGAGTTTGAGGATGAGAAAGGTAAGTTGTCCACACCGAGAGAATCTCAAGCTGACATCCGCAGTGCTGCTGCAGCATCAGAAGTCAAAGCACTTCAAGTGCCAGCTTTGTCCTCGAAAGCTGAACACGGCGGGTGGTCTTATGGTGCACTCGCAACAGGTGCACAAGACGGAACCGGAACCGCTTACGAACACGCTACCGGGACGAGATGGATTCGAGATCGAGATCTTTGGAATGGAGGGAGTGCCCACGAACGCGCTCGCCGAGTGGAAGGCTCGGAAGGAACAGGAGGCTGGCGTTGCCGCGCTTGCGGCTGCCGCTCAGGCGAAGCGCCCGCGGTACCAGTACAACGCGATCCCGGAGGCGGACCTGATGGCGGCGCTCGAGCAGCACAAGGCGCTCATGACTGCAAGGAGAAACGGCGCGATCCCGCCAGCCTCCGTACCGGCCATGCCGCCGCCGACGCTACCGGTGCCCCCGGCAGGCATGCCTCCGCCCACGCTGCCCCCGGGAATGCCGCCATTCCCAGGAGGCGCCCCGCCGCCCCCGCCGCCCGGCACATTGCCGCCTTTCCGACCACCGTTCCCTACCAACTTCCCTCCTCCTCCTCCCGGCATGGTCCCCCCAGCACCCGCGCGACCGCCGCCAGCATTTGTTCCCTCTGCTGCTTCTGCATCTGCGATGCCCTCTGGACCGGGAGCACCCGTTGGACCGGATGTCATGCCGCCGCAAAATGGCGTCTTCTGGCCCGACAACAATGCGACGCCGGCCGAGAAGCGAGCTCAGCTGCCGAAGTACCGCTACACGTCCCCCGGGCCCGAGGAGCGGGGCCAGAAACGAAAAGCGGCGGCGGATTTCCTGTAGATTTAGATCTGAGATCACACACACCTGTATGGTTTCTTTTCCTAGACAACAACCTCCGGAGGTGGAGGGTGTCACAGTCAGACAGCAGACAAACAGACGGACAGATTTGCATGTATGGATTTCTAGCAGTGTTTAATTCTCGGGGGGCGACGTGGTTAGTACCCCTTCATGCTCGGCGTCGTCCAAGGCTCCACGACGTCGTACAGATCTTTGGCGAGGCGTCGCTGGACCTGCTCGCTCGTCTCAGTCTCCGTCGGGGCAACAGCACGGATAGCAATGTACCGCCGGCACATGAGAACCTCTCCGATCGGCGCATCCCGCTCAAAGAGCTCCTTGCCACCGGAGAAGAACGCGCCAGCCTCCTTAAGCATGACTGCAGCAGCCTCAAGGTTAGCTGTAAATTACCAAGATAGCTTACCGTTACATCCCATGCCCAGCAGCCTGCATCCCTGATTGTAAGCTACGTCTCCCTGTCGTTGAAGCTCACCAAGAGATGTCGAGCTCTCCAGCTGCGACATGAAGGAGGTTGCAGGTCGTGGCACCGGTTGCTGATATGAGCATAAAGTCAATGATGGAGTGCAGGGCAATCCCCACTCACTTCGCAGCGCGTGGCAGAGAACACCACCCTCGATACCCTTTGCGGGGTCGCCGTTCAAGCGCTTGAAGCTGTTCAGCTTTGGCGTGACGGTCTCGATGCTTCGGTCGGAGCCCCCTTCAGTGTCAGCCAGATCAGCTTACCAACAGATTCTTACACTCCGCAGCCACCAGGCACTGAGACAGAGATGTCAAAGGCTGGGGAATGCCTCCCGTCAACGGCAAAGGGATGGTGCGGTTCATGAACGCGCCGCCGCCGAGACGAGCAGAGAACTGAGATGAGTGAGGGCCGAACACGATAGCTCACGATGCGGTTCAGAAACGGTTGAGAGATCACACCGACGACAGGAACCTTGTTATGCGTCACGCCAATGGAGCATCCGACCATGGGACTGATGTCAGAGGGGGGACTAAGCGTATGGTGGGGACTCACTGGTTGTGAACGAAGCTGGAGTGTGGTCAGGGGAAGGTAATGAGACTTATCCGCTCACTTCATGGTTCCCTATAATCAGTTCTCGCCGCAGACATTGCAACTTACATCAATGGGGTCCACAATCCAAGTAAAGGCATCCGTCAGAACAGGCTTGCCCTGCACTTCGCTGGTCTCCTCGCCGATGCTAACGTCAGCCCGCTGGTGCAGAGCTTCAGCACTCACAACTTGTGATCAGGATACTTCTCAGCTATGGCATTCTTGATGAATTCCTCGACGGCTCCGTCCGTCTCGGTCACAAGCTTGCGTTAGCTCAAGTACCACTCGCAGCTGCGTACATCGACAGCGTTCTTCTTCGTTGCGAAATCATGAGAGGTCCAACGCTTAGCAGAGCCTTCTAGGATGAGCTTTGAAGCCTGATATGTCAGCGAAGCGTTTTGATGCTCTTCGAACCTTCTCAACGAGATCATAGGCGAACTCAAGAATCTCCTGGTAGACCTGCTCGTCGCTCATGGTGGATGTGGAGAAGCTGAGGTCTGTTGATGTTTCGTGGATGCCGAAATTCAGGTGTGATGCGGGGCCCATCTGTTATCGCAGACGCCTACTCCGTCATTTAACAAATAGGCCTGCAAAGACACCCCGTGCCTATTGTCGCCGCCGCCGCCTCCGCTCTCGAATGTTGTCACGCGTTCAGACGACCGAAAGAACAATCATCTCTCTCGACCCATCACGATTCACACTCGCTTTGCGAAGAGCTCACTTATTGCCTACGGCCATTTGACGAAACCGCGGCGAGGGCGGACGCGTAGGTGCCCATCATGACCGACGATGTTGGCGGAGGCCGCGGGTTTACTCTATAAGTATCGCGCGTCGAGAAATGTTTGTGTATTACATTGTGCTGACTTCCTCACGTCGCATCAACGCAATGTCATCGAGATCGACTTTGCAGGCGTTCTTAACGGCTCCGCGCACCTGACCATCACACCCACGAACCCCGCTCTCAGGACGGTGTACCTGCACGCGTCGCCTCTGCTGCAAATTAACAGTGTGACGCTCTCCTCCGACACCGCGAGTAACCCGCTCCTGCCGACGCCGGCTTCCTTTGCGGTAACAAACGCCTTTCAGCCTCTCCCTGTACGCGAACCGCCGATAGACCTTAAGAGCCACCAGGAGATCAAGCGCAAGACTTGGGCTGCACTCGGCGAACGCGATGAAGGCGAGCTTGCCATCTCCGTGTCGCACGGATGGGTCCGACTGGTGGAGACGAACGGCGCAGGACCAGACGGTGGTCCTGCCGTGTCACTGGCTCCCATTCAGATTCAGATCGACTACCAGCTTGTTGTCGGGGGCGAGGTGGTAGAGGGGATTGTGTTCAGGCGACCAGGAGATGGTGGTGATGACACAGTGAGTTTACGTGCATCCGAGCTGAGCTTACAATCAGCAAATCCCGCACATGTTTCTTTCACCGACTACCTATGACTCGGCGCGTGTTTGGACGCCTTGCGTTGACAGTCTCTGGGAGCGATGTACGTGGGAACTCGAGTTCATCGTACCACGATATCTGGAAGGAGGCGAACCGCGCGGCGATGACGTTGCTTACCCTGTTACCGTCGTGGCAAGCGGCGAACTGATCGAACAAGTCACGCATCCGCACGACCCGCATAAGGTCGTCTTCTACTATATCCAGACTACACCTGCAACCGTTCAGCACATCACGTTCGCCGCCGGCCCCTTCGAGATGTACCAGGTCCCCGCACTGCACGGTGGCGAAACGCAGAAGCCTATGCTGGCGTTCTGCCTTCCTGGGCAGCTGGATGAGCTGATCAACTCGACCAGCTTCCTCTGCCGCGCCATGTCCTTCTACACTACGGAATTCGGTTCTTTCCCGTTCAGCGCCTTCAAGTTGGTGTTCGTGTCGAATCCGCGAGTGCAGTGCTTCACCGCCGTCACTATGGCGATCCTGTCCTCAGACCTCCTCTACCCTGCGAATGTGATCGACCAGGCCCTGGAGACCAGGCAAGTCTTGTCGATAGCGCTCATCCAGCAGTGGGTGGGGGTCAACATCATCCAGCGAACACTTGCGGACACGTGGCTCATCGTGGGACTCTCGCAATACCTGCACTCCCTGTTTATTCGGCATTTGTTGGGAAACAACGAGTTCCGTTTCAGGCTGAAGAAGGACATCGATCGCTGCTGCCGCCTTGATCAGGGGGATCAGTACCCTCTGTGTATGCCGAACACGATCGATCCGCCCTCCGCAAGCACCATGAGCTTCATGACGCTCAAGGCGCCCCTTGTTCTCCACATCCTTGATCGCTACATCGCGAAGGCGGGAACATCGCTTGGACTGTCACGCGTCATCCCGCGGATATTCCTCGCTTCGCTGTCCGATGAGCTGCCGGGAAACATGCTGTCGACGGGATACTTCTTCCGTCTTTGCCGGAAAGCCTCTGGAATGGACATGCAGCCGTTCATCGACCAGTGGGTATACGGAAGTGGATGTCCCCACTTCCAGGTCCGAACGAATTTCATCCGAAAAAAGTTCACGGTGGAGATGACGATCGTTCAGGTGCAACCGGCGATGCAGGCTGCGGAGAAGCTCGACGAGAAGAACAAGATAGCGCGGCTCGCAACGCGGCGACCGACACCCTTTTTCGAGGGCAGTCTGACGATTCGTATCCACGAGGCTGATGGTGCGCCTTTCGAGCACTTGCTGGACATCAAGACCGCCGACAAGACATATAATCTCCCCTTCAACACGAAGTACAAGCGAACGCGTCGCTCTGGTCACGTCGCCGCTCGTTTCAGCAAGTTGCAGGACGTCCTCGCTCAAGCGGACGACAATGAGGTCGAACAGGCGGAACAGCTTAAGGATGTGGACCGGACAGAAGTCTTCGCCTACTTACCCTGGGACGACGAGGAAGAATACCGAAAATGGAGGGTGCATGATTGGAGCGAGGAAGAAGCCCAGGCAATGTTAGGCGAGGGTGGTGGTTACGAGTGGATCCGAGTTGATCCGGATTGCGAGTGGCTGGCGACCTTCGACATTCAGGAGAAGCCGTGGTTCTGGATCTCGCAGCTGGAGGGGGAGAGCGATGTGGTGGCTCAGCTTCAGGTAAGCTCCCTCAATCGTTCACCGTGTTGACACATCAGGCTATTCAGCGCATGTGCATGTACCCGTCACCAGTCATCGCAAGTGAACTGGCCAAGGTCGTGCTCGTCGAGAACTACTTCTACCGGGTTCGCATGGAGGCAGCCCGAGCACTGGTCTTGGTGAGTTTGCGAACGTGCTACCAACTGACGACCCAGTACAATTCAGCCGAAGCCGACTATATGGGACTGTTTCTGCTTCTGAAACTGTTCCATACCTTCTATTGCGAGCCGACGGACGAGGAGGAGCCTAGCAACGTCAAGGCTGTGCCCCTCCCGAACGACTTTAGCAACTTTGCCAACTACTTCCTGAAGAAGAGCATGGTAACCGCTCTGTCCGATCTCCGAGACCCTGCGACGCGAAGAGTCTGGCGTCACGTTCGAGAGTTGCTGCTTGATCTGCTGCGAATGAACGACAACAGTCTGAACGAGTACTCCGATTCCCATTACGTTGCCACGGTCATCTCAGCAATCGGTAGCGCCTTCTCGGCAGGCGTGAACGTGGGAGGCAATCTGAGCGAGGAGGATCAGGTCATGGACGGTCAACTGTTCAAGGAAGCGAGCGAGGCTAATGAGCGCGCGATCACCGTCGACCGTCTGGTTCCCAGTTACCACAATGTCGTGACGTTGGCTGGTCTTCAGGCACAACTCAAATCAATTTTGGTCGGTCAGCGCACCAACGACCCGCGGTTATTCCTCGGGTACACGCGCGAAGGCAACTACGAGCCTTTGCGACTAGCTGCGTTTGACTGCCTTTTGCTCTGCAAACCTCCAGGACGGTCAATGGCGCTGGCTCAGTATCTATTCGACGTGATTCGGTACGACTACTCTCTGACTGTTCGCCGACACGTAGCCCGTGCGCTTTCCGAGTCGATCTTGATGACTCTGGCCGCTGGTGAAGTTTACATGTCATCAGCACCTGGCATCATTGACATGAACGGCGACTCCGGACAACGGGAGCGGGAACGGGATCATGAGGACGCCAAGATCGTGAAAGCTGTGCGCAAAGAGTTCAACACCAAAACCGAGCTGCGAGAGCTGGCCCAGAAGGCGCTCCTGGATTCCTTCACCGGAAACGACCACGAGATTTTGTTCGCCCTCATCAAGGCCGCCGAAGTCATGTCGTCTGGAACAGCAGAGCCCAAGCCGGGAGTGCTCATCACACTTCCGACACCGACAGAGACACCTTCAGCATCTACACCGAAGATCAGGTTCAGTTTAGCGGGCAAGAGCGGTTCCTCCTCGGCCGCTGCGTCAGCACCCGTCCAGGAGGGTGGCGACTTCCCCTTCCCCGATCAACCCGCCCCGGCTCCCGAGCCTCCAGCATCAGCCTCTGGTCCTATTAAACTTGTTCTCAACCAGCCTGCAAAGGAGAAGAAGAAAAAGAAGGCAGCGGTCGTCAAGGCGCAAGCGAAGGGTCTGTCTGACTCTGACTTCAAGACCATCACGTACGTGCTGCAGAAGCTGCTGGCCGATAAGCGCAGCACGTTCTTCCGCATGCCGGTCGACCCGATTCGCGATCACGCCCCCGACTATCTCAACATTGTGTCGAATCCGATGGACCTGTCCACAGTTCAGGCAAAGATGGACAACGGGCTCTACACGTCGCGCAAGGACTTTGAAAACGACATCCGTCTCTTGATTTCCAACTGCCACCTCTACAACCCTCCCGGTTCTGGTGTGAGAAAGGCGGGAGAGGCGTTCGAGAAATATTTCAACGGCCTCTGGAACAAGACTGAGAACACTCTGAAATCTTCCGCGAACGGTGATGCTGAAGAGGGCCCGTCAACGTCTGAAAAGAAGAAGGTCGGTCGGCCAAGCTTATCCATCTCGACGAAGAGTGCCATGCCGCCTCCGCCAGCTCCTGCTCAATCGTCAACGAGTGCCACCGGTGCCTTACCGAAGATCAAGATCAAATCTGCCAAGTCCGTGACTCTGGACGTGCCGTCGCCTCGTGCCTCATCGCCAATGGCTCCTCCGCCGGTTCCGTCCCGCAAGTCTTCGGCTGCGTCGTCACCGGCCAAAGAAAAGGCACCGAAGAAGAAGCGCGAGAAAGCCAGGGATCCTCTGGACGACTTGCTTGGCGCTGAAGTCGACGCTATCGACCGAGAGAAGGGCGGAGATGAGCTCTTCGACGAGCTGCTCGGAACGACACCTCCGCCACCGGCGAAGAAGTACAAGATCAGCAAGTCGACGGTCTCCATTAGTTCGCCTCGCCCTCGACCCTCTCGGTCACCGTCGGAGGCGAGTGATCAGTCTGACCAGCCTCTATCCAAGAAGATCAAGTTGAAGTCCTCCTCGTCTTCAAGCGATCAGAAGTCGAAGCGGTCTTTGCTAAGCAGCGAGCCTTCATCTCGTCCTCAAGCAGACAAGGGCAAGTCTTCAAGCGACAAACTGCGTTCTACTTCGGAGAAGACCAAGTCGACTGGTGACAAGATACAGCTCTCGTCTTCCTCGGACAAGCCTCGCTCCTCCATCGCGGAGAAGAGCAAACCTACCTTCGAAAAGTCTTCGAAGATCAGCAGTGAGAAGCCTCGATCGAGCAGTGACAAACCCCGTTCGAGCAGCGACAAGCCTCGCCCGAGTCTTGACAAGCCGCCGAAGCCGAGCAGCGAGAAACCGAGATCGAACGGTAGCGAGAAGCCGCGGTTCTCGGAGAAGCCGAAGTCCTCTGACCGACCGAGGTCGCCGACGAAACCGTCAGCGCCTTCGGCGTCTTCCTCGGCGGCCGGCCCGTCCACGGCTCCCGCTGCGAACCCGCCGGAGGTGCCTCCGCCGATGTACCCTGTCGGATACACTCCGCAGTGGCCGACGCCTCCGCCGAGCTTGCCGCTCACGGTGAAGAACAAGATGCCGTTTAGGCAGAAACGCGCCAAGACTCTCATCAATGCGTTGATGAAGGAGCCGAACGCCATCTTCTTCCTGCGCCCAGTAGACCCAGTGCGCGACGGCTGCCCGACCTACCTGGACGAGATCGCCGAGCCGTCCGATTTTGGCACTGTTCAGAAGAACATCGAGCTGAAGAAGTACTCGACAATGGGCCAGATGGCGCGTGCTATCGAGCTCGTCTTCTCAAACTGTCGGCAGTTCAACCCTCCAGGACCGATCACGGACGCGGCGGCGATCACGGAGGCGCTGTATTGGAAGGAGTGGCCGAAGGCCGTGTCACAAAAGCTGTTACCGGAGGAGCGAAAGGCGCTCACGGCCGTGATCAACCGTTCGTTCCGGGACCCGTTGTCGCAGTTGTTCCGCGAACCCGTGGACCCGATCGCGCTCGGCATCCCGCAGTACTTCGACATTATTCCGCGGGAGGATGCGCGAGACCTGAGCCTGATCAAGCAGAAGCTCGAGCGCGGCACGTACACGACTGCACGCCAGGTCGACGACGACTTTGAGCTCATGCTCGAGAATTGCAGAGTGTTCAATGGTGAGGGCGCCATCAGCGACATCGCCAACCAGTTCGGTGCCTGGTACAAATCCCAACGAGCAAAGATGGACGTGTAAGATTAGTACGAGCATTAGTTCAGAAGCGACGAGCTCTTTAGTAAACATGTATCATGATATATGACTTTGACGCACTTCTGCTGCCTTCGACGCCCGAGGCATTCGTCCCCACACTGCTCGACGATCTTCCTGACTTCCTCCTGCCTGGTTCGCTGTCGTTGGTTGGCCGTAGTGTTCCGGTAGGGCCAATTTTTATATCAAGTGCATATGCTGTTTTTAAATCGTCATTACGTCTAGCTGCGGTACCAGCGAACACCTGCCCTGTTGCGGCGCATCTTGCGCTGGAGCTGGAGCATGCCGAAAAGGAGCGCCTCGGCGGTCGGCGGGCTGTCATGTCAGCTCGTTGTTCCTCGACGAACAGTTCTTCCAGATGAAAGGAGGCATTGCAGTGGCGACACAAGCCATTCCACCGCTCTTGATCCGTTCCGAGTCGTGTCTGCCTGACGCTGCCTCCCCATTCCATCTTAGGCGGGAGCTGCCCAGCATTCCTCGTTCTAGACTCACCATCCAGGAACGTAGATGTCAACGGGGACAATGCGGTCACATCCACGAACGACCGAGTACGAGTAGTGGTAGTAACCACCACCGTTGGCGCAGGAGCCCATGGAGATGACCCAACGGGGCTCGGGCATCTGGTCGTAGACCTTGCGGAGCGCGGGCGCCATCTTGTTGGTGAGGGTACCAGCGACGATCATGATATCGGACTGACGGGGCGAAGCACGGAACACAACACCGAGACGGTCCTGGTCGTAACGGGCGGCGGCCATGTGCATCATCTCGACGGCACAGCACGCAAGACCGAAGGTCATGGGCCACATGGAGCCCTGGCGAGCCCAGTTGACGACCTTGTCAAGAGTCGAGAGAACATACTCTGTTTGTAAGCTAATTGCTTTGCACCATTGAAAGCTCAGCGACGACGGCGTCTAACAGGTCCAGCGTGACGGCAGGCGGGATGCATGACTGTTGCGTTTGCTGGATCCAGCGTGCGCTCGCCGTCCGTCATTGCGTCCGTTCATTGCGCTCGTCACGATTGGCCGCTCGTTCAACATTCCGTCGTCGGCAAATAACACGCACCAGCGCCGTTGCGGGGAGTCTCGAGGGAAGCCTGGTTGCTCTGGCTGTTGGCGACCTCGGTGACGACGGGGCCCTTCCACTGGCCGACCTCCTCACCGCGCACGACGGCGGAGGTGCTCAATGAGCGGACTGAAAGGTTAGTGACTATAGCGCCGAGGCGAGGTCGGGAATGACGCAGAGACGTACGGGCAAGGGGCCTGAGAGCCGACGACGAGGCGCGCGAAGCTGTGGGGGGTCAGTACGGGGGTCGGGGCGGAGTCGCGTACCGGTTCGGAGGCCGGTGAACATGGCCGTCGACATGGTGAGTGGTGATGGGGGTTGACGACTAACTGACGTTGAGCAGCTGAGGTCGAGCGGCTTGCAGCGAATACACCACCCATCTGAGCTTCATCCTCGCGGTGATTGGCTTACAGCCCTGGCGGAGCTCAGCCTGACTGTCCGTCCCGGCGTTATTTCGACTGTGGCACCCCGCCGCATTTCAAAACCAACCCCTTTGATTAGCCCTCCCTTGGGCTCATTTACAATCTCGACGCGCTCCTAATCCGGGCCTAATCCGACCACGCGGCGCGCTCGGACACACTCCACACTCCGAGTCTTTTTCCAGTTTCAGGCTACAGAGCCAGACGGAGTCTGAAATAATGTTGGACGAAACGTCTCCGATCACTCTATCCAACAACAAAACCGCCGACCATGCTTGCGAGGTCGATCAGCGCTAGGGCTTTCCAGAGCAGGTAAGCATATAGCTCCTATGTTCATCTGCTAACAGCGTACAGGCTTGTCCCCGGCCTTGCTCAGGCTAACGTCCGCCGTCTGTCCCTGGCTGCTCAGGTGAGTGCACCGCATGTGATCTTCGTTGCGCGACTCTTTCGAGAGCTAACAACAGCCCGCGGCCCGGACGCTCAGCAAGAGGCCGGCTCTCGCGAACCCGATCCTGCTCGGCGGTGCCGCCCCGATCGGCGTCCGTAACCTGTCGTTCTTTAATGGCAAGGACTCTGCCGCCGCTCCCGTTGTCGAGAAGGCCGCCGAGGCTCCTGCCGCCGCCGCCTCGCAGGTCGCCGAGAAGGCTTCCGAGGCCGTCACCTCGGCTGCTGCCCCCTCTGCTTCAATCGCCACTGACGCCGCCGCCGCTGCTACTGCCGCTCCCCACCACGCCCCTGAGCACATCACCGCGAACACGCCCGACGGCAAGTTCCACGAGGACCCAACACCGCTGCTGCCGCAGTCACCCGCGAACGCCGAGACGCCGACGCTCGAGGACCTCGTCACGAACTCTGGTCTGCCGCCCGAGGACGTGCTCAACAGCCCCGAGGCTATCCACGCCGCCGTCAAGCTGTCTGACCTGAAGCTGATCGGCCTCGACCACTCGTGGTACTCTGCCCCGGGATGGATCCGTGACGCTCTCGTTGGCCTGCACGACATCACCGGTCTGCCGTGGTGGGCTTCGATCATGGCCCTGACGCTTGGCATGCGTGTAGCTCTTCTCCCGCTCGTCATCCGCAACATGAAGCACGCCTCGCGCATGCAGGCTGTTGCGCCGCAGATGAACGGTCTCATGAAGCGCATGACGGACGCGAAGAAGGAGGGTGACCAGACGACCATGATGATTGTGCAGAAGAAGCTCCTCGAGCTCTTCAAGGAGCACGACGTCTCGCCCTTCCGCTCCTTCCTCCTGCCCATGATCCAGGTGCCTTTCTTCCTGTCCATGTTCTACGGACTGCGTAAGATGGCGTCCCTCCCCTTCCCGCAGCTCAAGGAGGGTGGTTTCGGCTGGGTGCTCGATCTCACGGTCCCTGACCCGCTCTACATTCTCCCCGTGACCTCGATCGCCTTCCAGATCCTCGTCCTCAAGCTCGGAGCCGACGGCATGGGCGGCGGTGCCTCGAACCCCGCCTCGCAGCGCCAGATGGCCCACTTCCGTAACGGAATGATTGCCCTCTCCCCGCTCCTGGTCGCGTTCACATCGACCTTCCCCGCCGCGCTCCTCTTCTACTGGACGTCCGCGAACCTGATCACGCTGACGCAGAGCGCCGTCTTCCGCCTTCCCTTCGTCCGCCGCGCGCTCGGCCTGGACTACAAGGGTGCTTCGCTCCCGCCTCCCCCGGCCGACGCGTACGTCGACCCCAACCCCTCGCTGAAGGACACGTGGTACGCGATCAAGAACTGGCAGAGCAACGCGATGGAGAAGGCGCGCACGCAGGCCGCCGAGACGCGCGCCCGCCAGGCCATTGAGGACGAGCGCAGGGCCAACAAGCGCGCCGGCACTGCTCAGCTCGCTGAGCGTGTCAGCGAGCCTGGACAGGCTCAGGAAGCGCAGGAGGTCGAGGAGGCTCAGGCTGTTGTGGGAGAGGAGCAGCTCGCCCGCGACGAGGCCCGCGCTAAGCGCAGGGCCGCCATGGCCGCTAGGGGCAGGAAGTAGACGCACATCTTAGAACAGCCGGGTTTTCTCTGGGCTAATAGCATTTTCATGTCATTTCATCACCACTTGAGAGGAATGCTGGTTGCAGGTCCGCCACGCTCTGTTGCCACACTCATCGTTCCGAGGCGCCACATGTACACGGTGGACAGCTGACCGACCGCAAGACCATGCTGAAGTTATAGTATGCAGTCTGAAGAGCCCAGTTATTGGCTTGCATGATCCTCTACAGGGAAGGGGTTTTCGACCCGTGATCAGTCCGCAGGACGAAAGCGTTTCAGCGGTCACGCAGTCTGGAGTGCCGGGGCCGTAACGTGACCGTAACCATCTCTCATTTCAAGCCGTGCCTCGCCCAATAGTCAGTCCTAATGGTGGATTACATCAGTCACAGTAAAGGGGTAAAGGTCCTGGCTTGTATCGTGAGTAGAGCAGCAGGGTATGGATCGACGGGCAGTCTGAGCCCAGTCTGAGCGCAAGACTTCACAAGGTCGGGACAAGGGATAGACAGGGGATCGAGACATCCGATACTGACGAACGAACGTACGAACGGCCGGGCGAACGGGCGAACGGGCGCATGGGCCCCTAGTGTTCGGGAATGCGTGACGATCTCGGGCCAAGCTGGCCATCGCACTCCAATGCGGAGAAGAGGGGAAGAAAGTTCGCTGGAACAACCGGGCGTACGTGCTGTCCAGTCGGACGAGATGCGGCTCCACCGTTACGTGAGCGTGAGCGTAGGCGTGTCGGACAGTCTGCGCACCGCCGCTTGATGTGCAGCGTGATGAGATGCGGTTCCGGAGTGGGTCGGCGCCACACCATGAACGACGCGGAGGTCATTTGAGCCACCATATTGAGCGGCAGCGGGAACAGCATTTGTCACCGCCCCGCTCACTTTGTCGCCCATATGACTGCGACGCTGCAATAGAGCTGACAATGAACTCGGATGAGTTCAGTTAGCGTCATGAACAGAAGCGGGAAAGTCGGAAGCATCGCAACGTTCCACGACGCGTTCTCGGGAAGAATACACAAACACAACGGGTTTGGCGTCATGTGCGCGCTACGTTGCCGGCGGGTGTCTCGGAGACGTGTCGTGAATTGTCACTCTGGCGTGCTCTGCGCATCGCATCAACATGAAATAGTCACGACCACGTCGGATGGGGAGTTGGAGCCGAACACAACTGCATACGCTGCGTAACCATGCCAAAGGAGAACAAACAATCGTTACGACGCCCGTGTCTACTGGGTTGCGCTTCTCAGACTCGCACAGTCGCAACTTCACACACACTGGGATGCGTTTGTTTACATCGTTGTCGATGTTTGGGTTTTCGTCGCTTCGCCCAGAAGATGGGTATCCTGGCGATCGCAAAAGTTAGGTTCGCGCGTACCATCGCCAAGCATAGTTTGCACACATTGGTGCGAGTGTATCCTGCCAGCCCTTCTTAAGCCTGCAAGTCTCAATGGCAGCGAAACTTTGCGGCGAACCTAGCTGATCGTCCTTACATGATGCGACGCCCTCTTGCAATGCTCGCTGGCTTACGATGCCCACCTGCTCAGCTGCTCATGACAGGCAGCTAATAGCATGCGATGGATGCATAGGGCCCGAAAAGCAAAGAGTCAAGTTGCCCCTTGTGGAAAACGGACCGCTCGTCTGGCCATTGCATACGACGGGCCTGTACGACTCCCTCCCTGCCGCCCTGTGTTCGCCATGAGTGAGCCCGTCCGACGCGCAAAGCGCACTAACGCGCACTACGGCAGACGCGATCCGGTTGGGTGCGACAGATGACGCGAAAATCTCGTCACGCCCGGCATGTCCCTCCCCATCCCATCTACACCGTCTTCCGCGCAGGTGCCGCTGGAATCCACTCTGCCTCGCTGTGTCTCGCTCTTCATATCTTAAGATGGCCGGGAGAACGCATGTCACTGGATGCAAGAGGTTACGAGATATGTGCGCCGCAAAAGTCTGGCGCAGGGAAGGGAACCTGCACAGACGCGTGGACACGCGACAAGGGGCCAATGACGTGCACGCCCTGCGCACATCAGAGCAGGCTGCTTCGGTGGTGGCTCCTTGCAATGCTTCGCAAGGCGCGCAAGGCGCGCAAGGCCGCAAGGAAGCAAGGCGCAAGGACCCTCGGCCCTCATGCCAGTTCATGAGGCTCCAGTGCCGTACGTGATCTTCAGCAGAATCCCAGGGCGGCAAGCTTCTACGCCCTTCTCCATGCGATCCATGCCCTCATATCTGGAGGCTGGGAGAGGGCGCAGGCCGTGCGCGCCATTGCAGTCGGCAGTCACTATTCGTCGACGGGGCAAGGATGACCCTCTTTTCCTCGCCATGCGCCAACCACCTACTGAGCTTCGAGAGCGCGAGAGAAGGCAGGCCGAGGGCAGAGGGCAGAGGGTAATGAGGGGCAAAGGAGCAGAGAGAACATTACGTTCCTTGCCCTTCCTGGGTTCCTTCATGAACTTTGGGGGGACTTGCACTCGCGCACTTGCCTTTCCTTTTGCCATTCTTGGGTCCGCGGCAGTCGAAGCACCCAGTCATGGCCAAGAATAAATGAGGCGACGGGGCGCGCGCTCAAAGAAAACTGAGGGCGCGCACTCGCGCGCTCGCGGCGATTGGACAAGTTGGCCCAGTAAAGTCCAGTGGGCCATCGTACTTCTGGTCTGTGCGGTCTCCTTCGTCCTTCACTATTCACGCTCCCATCAGCAAAGGAGGAACAGCAAGGTTTCATCATTACCTCATCGCGGTTGGATCCAGCGGTCGCTTTGCTGTGTGTGCCCGCGAGGCTGCAATGTCTGACAAGTAGCGAGTGATACAGTCACTGTGCCGTGCTAGCTGTTCAACTCGAAGCAGGTTGCGGTCACAGCTCGCAGTGATCAAGAGCAAGAGGACTGCGTCACGCGTCTTGGCAATCGAATGCTGCACCGGGTGTCGAGGGAGGAGATGAATGCATGGCGTTGCTAGGAACCCATAAAGCCAGGCGACCTGCATTGGAAGGGGCATTGAGCACGGACGACTGCACTCGTTATGGCCAGGGCCATGACCGGCTTCTAGGCACGGAATGCAGACTGGGCACTGCTCAGTGCCAGACGCGTCAGGGCGCCAAACAATGGAACCCCTGCGATGCCCTGCCGCCATGAGACGCGTCCCTGGGCCTTGACCTGGCGGCACCTGGCTGCACCTGGCTGCACCTGGCTGACCTGACTGTCTTTGTGCGCGCGTCGACCGCACCCCCTTGACTTTTGCTCTTCATCTCGAGTCTTAGCGTCTTTCGTACCCCCTCATCGTGCCGTACTAGCTTACTTCCAGCGCTCTCTTCCCTCGACACCTCGACCGCAGTGTCCCCGACCCACCCTCCTCGCTGCCCATACCATCGTCTTCATCGTCATCCTGCTTCTCCATCTTCTCCATCTTCTCCATCTTCTCCATCTTCTCCATCTTCTCCACCTTCCTCGCATTCTTCATTCCCGACTCCCTCAACGTCTCCTTCTCCTCCTCTTCTCTCTCCGACGCACCTCCTCATCCTCTCCGGGCGGACTCAAGTCTCCTGTGCCTCCTCCGACCTCTCTTCCTTCCCCGAGCTTTCACATCTCACAACAAGAACATAACCCCCCACACTCTTTTTGGTGCGTTCTTCTTCTCTGCCCGAAACACTGCACTTCTCAAACGGGAAGCGCGGCCCCTTGTCCATCACGGCCATCACGTCCACCGGCATCACTGATCTTCCTCCGTCTCCACTGCCCTGATCCTCCGTATCGCACCTCGGAGTACTGACGACAGAACGATTTGACAAAGTTTTAGCATAAACAACGACTCCTCTATCAACTACCGCGCCATGCGCTGGCCGGTCGCCTATCTATGCCTCCTGGGCTGGGCGACTCTCGCCGCAGCAAAGCCCAGCTTAGTCACTCCTCCGCAGTCCCAACTCCCGCCCGTCGCCCGCGTCGGCGAAGACTTTGTGTGGGACATCCTCCCCGGCTCCTTCACGTCTTCGACCCCGATTCAGTACTCTGTCGACGGCCTGCCCTCATGGCTCAACTTTTCTTCGCCTGTCACCACCTTCTCCGGAAATCCTTCGGCCCAGGATGTCGGACAATACAACTTCACTCTGAACGCCAATGATGGCAACGGCACGACTAGCACGAACATCAACCTGATCGTCTCTGACGAGCCTGCGCCTCAAGTCGGCATGGCCTTCTCCTCCCAGCTCCAGGATCCCTCGTCCCGCCAGCTCGCCAGTGTCCAGATCATGGCTAACAACCAAGGCGTCACTGTGCCTCCCCGCTGGTCCTTCTCCCTCGGCTGGAACGGCAACACGTTCAAGCGTGCCGAGGGTGGCAAGCGCCTGTTTTACGATGCCAGGCTCAAGAGTGGACAGCCCCTGCCGCAGTGGCTCGAGTTCTCGAACAGCACGTTCACGTTCAACGGTGTCGCACCCGCCAGCGGTGTCTTCCCCATCGTTGTCACGGGCACCGACTTCTGGGGCTACAAGGCTGCCACGTCCGAGTTCCTCCTTGCTGTGGGTGGGGGTGACGCCGTAGAGCTCGCCGGTCAGTGGCAGCCGATCAACACAGTCGCCCGTTCCAAGGTTGACTACAAGATCGACACCTCCATCGTGACTGTCGGCGGCAAGAGCGTCGATGCCGGCGCACTCAAGGTGAACGCTCTCCTGAACAACTTCCACTGGCTCTCTTTCGATAACAAAACGAACACTATTTCTGGCACGACTCCGGATGACCTTGTCAACGGTACTGTCGTCCCCATGGACCTTCCGATCGGCCTCGCGTCTGTCAACGCCTCCAACACTCTCAGTTACCTGGCCTACACCAAGCTCAATATCCTGCCCTACTTTTTTACAAACTTCACTCTGCCCAACGGCAAGGCGGCTGTCAACGAGACCTTCGCCTACAACCTGAGCCCCTACATTGCCGCCAACTCTCCTTCGATCAATGCGACTGTCATTCCCGCCGAGGCCGCCAAGTGGCTGACCTACTATTACGAGAACCGCACCCTCGTCGGTACTCCCCCGGGAAACATCACCTACAACTCGATCAATCTCACCTTCATGGGCACCGTCAACAACGTCGCCGCGACGACGCAGGTCTTCATCCCCATCGATGGCGTCCAGCAGCCGCCCCAGACCAACAGCTCTGCCCCCGTTCCCAACGGTAAGGTGGGCAAGAGGTCGAACAAGGCTGTTATCATCGGCTGCGTCGTCGGCATTGTCGGCGGCCTGCTCGTTCTCGGCCTGCTTGCCTTCCTCTTCTTCTGCTGCCACAGGAAACGCAAGAACCAGAAGCGCGTGTCCTTCTCCAGTAAGGCGGATTTGGACCCGTTCGCGAAGCGCGAGCGTGCGCAAGGTACCCCCTCGACCCTGGTTGCAACTCCCGAGGCGAAGAAGAAGCTTGACGACAGCTCGATCTCCTCTGGCACGACCGCTCAAAGCACGCCTCTCGCGACACCGTTGATGCCGCGCTTTGGTGGTATCGGCATGGTTGACGGACACGATGACGCGGCCGAGATGGACGACAAGGTCGAGGCACTGAAGACGCGTGACGACTCGCACGGCTCGTCGTTCGTTGGCCAGGGCGAGATGATCGGCTCTGTCGACCCTAACGCCTCGCTGAACCAGACGCCCAAGATGACGAAGACAACCGCGGCCGGCGCAACTGCCGCCGCCGCTGCCGCCGCGGCTGCTGTGACCAAGGTGCCCAAGTCTGCGTCTGGACAATCCGCCCCCCGCCCCAGCCGCCGCACGTTTAGTGGCGAGTCTCTGGCGAGCTGGGAGAGCCAGCCGTCATTCCACTGGTCGGACGAGTCCAACTACCTTGCTCCCATGGCTCTGCCGTCGGACGGCGTCCCGTCCACGGCGAACAACTCGGTCGTCAACACGTCTGTTATTCACGGCGTACCGATCCCGGGCTCGGAGACCGCCGACATGCTCGCTGCAGGCGACGTCGCGCGCTCCCCTGCCGGACCGATACCCCGCCCGCTTCCGGGATTCTACCCCAAGTTCCCGCGACACATTGCGCCCGGACAGCCGGCGCCCTTCATTTCGTCTGACAACTTGCCGTCGATCGACTTCTCCGAGTTCCGCGACGACACTTCGCGATCCCTTAATTCTAATTCGTTTGCGGACTCTGGCTCGCCGATCAACTCGGCGAACTTCTTCCCGAGCCGGAGCACCAACGCTTTGTCCTCGGGCGAGGTGCTGTACTCGGGCGCTTTCACGTCTGGCGGGTACCTGTCATCTGACGAGCCTGTAATTCAGACCGCTCAGCGACAGAGCCTCGAGGCGCAGTGCTCGACGATTGTCGAAGTCGCGCCCAGCTCAGTTGTGACGCCGCCGTACATGGCCTCCAGTAACGTGCCGTCTCCTCCTACTCCTCACATCCCCTCGCCGCTGTCGGCGGAGAAGCAGCGCAACACGCAACGTCGCGTGTCGTCGCAGCGTCGCCCACCGGCGGAGCGCACCAACTCGACGCGCGAGCACATTGTTGGTGACGCGCCCGTCGAGGCGGCCGACGACGGCTACTGGACGACCGACGAGGCTTAGGAGTCCTCACCCTCGTCCAAGGGCAAGCGCGTGCGGTTTTCACTCGGCACGCGCCCAGACGGGATCGCCGTGCTCGACCCGGTCTTTGTGGTGGATTACCCGCGAACACCCCCGAGAACCTACTTGCGTGTCTAAGGCGACGAAATCGTCAAAGACCGTCAGGTCGCTTGCCCTCCACACACTGTAGACGTCCGCTACTGCGGGCACTTTTCCTTTTCTGATTAACGGACACTCATCATCCATAGACACACTCCACACTCCTTGCATTGAACCAGAACGGGCTGTATCCTAGGTATAATAGAATGTAACATATGTGCCTGCGCAAAGATGGGTCGAGTGAGGCGTTGTGTGCAAAGTCAGCCGCGGTTCGAAGCTGAGCACAGAGTTTTGAGTGAGACTGAATGGTTGGGTGCCCTGGGTGGGCAATGACGCGATCCGGAGCCGGTCGGTTCCTGAACCATCGCCGGGAATACGTACGAAATCGCGGCGAGCCCCCGGCGTATCGGCCCCCATTAAACCAAGGCACTCAACTTTCTTGCCCCTCTCTGCCAAACGCTCCGGTATCTCGGCCTCACCCCAGCCTCCCCCCTCGTACCCCGCCCAGACGCGTCCTATATCTCGGTCCCTGCCATGTCTGCATCCTCAAGACCGCCCAACATCAAAATGGACCTGGCTCCGAACCACCCGCACCAGCCCGAGGAGCCTATCCCCGCCTTCCCCGCCGATGTCGACGTTCCTGCCCTTGACCCGAGTCTGAAGCTGCCCCCCAAGGAGGGGGAGTACAGCGACCTGCTGCTCGGTTGTGCGACCTTTGGATACGGCGTTTACGAGAGCAAGGAGCACGTCCGCACGAACGAGCCGCTCAAGATTGTCAAGACTGCGCTTGACGCGGGCATCAACGGATTCGATACCTGTGAGTGATGCCTTGGGAATTGGGCGGAGCTGGGAGAAACTGCAAACGCGGAGGAACGATGCCCCGCACGAGGACGGATGGCTTACATGAAGGCTCTTCCTCAGCACTGGCCGTCGCTGGAAGTGGGGGGGAGGCACGGAGGAGGGGAAAGCGCAGAGAGCAGCCAGCTGACACGTCCAGCTCCCCACTACCACCCCTCAGAGACGATTCTGGGCCACGCCCTCGCCTCCCTGCGCGACCAGTACCCGCGCGAGAGCTACAAACTCCTAACCAAGGCGGGCAAGTACGGCCCCCGTCTCAAGGACCACGTCTACACTCCCGACGTGATCCGCGCGTCGGTCGAGCGCTCCCTCCGCCGCCTCCAGACCACCTACCTCGACGTGGTGTACCTGCACGACTGCGAGTTCCTGTCCTCGTTCCCCTTCCCGATGCCGGCGGGGGACCACTCGCTGGCTTTGTCTTCCGAAGCGGAAGCGTGGGGGTTGGTGGAGCCCTACAACCCAAGGGGGGAGGGGGACGAGCAGGTCCTCGCCGCGTTCCAGGAATTGCGCAAGTTGCAGAAGGAAGGCAAGGTGCGCGCGTGTGGATTGGCGGGATACCCGCTCCCCACACTGCTGCGATTCTGCCGCATGATCAAGGCACAGACTGGGGAGAGCGTGGACGTCGTGCAGAACTATTCCCACTTCACGCTCCAGAACTCGGCGCTCGAAGCGTACCTTCCCGCCTTCACGTCTGCGGGCGTGAAGCAGGTCATTAACGCGGCTCCGCTCTCCATGGGTCTGCTGACGACGGCGGGGCCGCCGAACTGGCATCCGGCCGTGTTCGTCGACCACCTGCGCGACAGCGCGCGCGAGGCCGCTGACCTCTGCAAGAGGGCCGGAGGCAGTATTGAAGAGGAAGGACTGAGGTTTGGATACAAGCGCCTTACTATGGGTGAGAAGGATGAGAAGGTCGTGCCCTGCGTTATTGGGTGTACGACAAGGGAGCAGCTGATCCAGACGCTGGAGACGTTCAAAAGGGTCCGTGAGGGCCAGGAGAGCAGCGAGCTTGGAGCCAAGGTCCAGGGGTTGTTGAAGGAGAGGGGAGCGTCGGGTGTTAGCTGGCAGAAACCGGCGCCGGAGGAGATGATTTGAGAGTAGTACCGAGTAGACCGAGGATCGATATAATGACCCTGTTCATAAAATTGTTTGTAGACCTGTCATAGACCCGATGAGATGATCAGCAGTGCACAAAGCCGTCTCAGTGTATCACTATTCATATGGATAAGCTACAACCCGCACCTCGACTCTATGATGTTACAACCTGCCCTGCGAGATCACTACACCTCCTCCAGGATATCCACCAGGTCCTCATCCAGGTCCTCTCTCCTCTTCTGCGCCGCCCTCCTGTCATTCTCATCCAACTCCCCCGTCCTAGGCATCTTGCAATGCTTGACTCTATCCTCCGCACTCCCCTCAAGCGCGTAGAGCATGTTCTCCCCACCCCTGCGTTCGCGGCACCGATGCCGCATCACCACGGCAAACACGGCGCGCGCATTCTCCGGCCGCGCGTACCAGTCCTCGACCAGCGTGTCTGCTCCAAAAACCAACGCAGGTTTTGGCCGCTCCCCCGCCCGGCTCGCCCAGTCCCCCATGCCCCCCTCGCCGACGGTGAGGGGCGTCGCGGAACGGCCGGACCGCTTCTTCCATGCCGCCATGGCTTCTCGCCACCCTCGGGGCAGGTGGAAGACGGACGACAGCACGGTGTGCGCGCGCACGAAGGCGTCTAAACTCGCCGTTGCTGAGCGGGAGAGCTGCGCCTCCAGCGTCGGGTGCAGAGCCAGCGCGGAGACGAGGTTGGACACGTAGATCTCGAGTGGGGGGTGCATGTGTGTCGGGATGAGGAGGGAGCGGACGTCCGCCACATATGCCGGGTCCAGGAGGGGATGCACGCCGAGCGCCGCGGGTGGCGGGGTCGGGTTCGGCAGCGTCGCCATCCGGATCGAGCACGCGAAGAGGTCCAGCTGGATGTCAGTTCAATCAGCGGCGTAAGCTCACGAGCCACGGCGCGAAATCGTCATAGTCCTCGTCGCGGACCCAGACGAGCAGCGCGTCGTTCCGCTGCACTTCTCGGCGTAACTTGATCGCGACGGGGGAACTGGCATTCTCGAGCCCCGTGACGACGCAGGCCTGCGCGCCGCTCAGCGACACAGACGACGCCGTACTGTGTGCATTCAGGTGCAGGAGTTTCGTTGGGAACCCAAACACGCTCTCGCATAACTGTCGTCAGCTTGTGTTGGACGGGCAGCTCACGGTCACGGCTTGCCGGGCTGCACGGGTGATGGCGCCCCCTGGCCGCCGACTCGAGGACACGTCCACGTCGAGAATGATGCCGCCCCCGCCCCCGCCCCAGCCCCGGTTCATCAACGTCATGAGCCAGAGAGCGAGCAATGTCCCGTCTGGGGCCCAGCCTTGCAGCTCTGGCTGGCGGGAGAGGTACGCGGCCAACTCGGAGACATAGTTCGGAATTCCTGGAGAGGGGATCTCCTCCATTCTGCTCGAGTCGTGATGCCGAGATTCCGCTGATGTTCTGGTCGTTGTACGTTGGCTGGTGTCGATTGAAGGGTTCCGGACGCCGTGGGGCTGGAGGGAGTCGCAGGACCGTTGGAAGAACAACGAGACGCCCTCGGGAAGATGTTGAAAGGGGACGCAGACAGGTGGGTCGTCGGATCGAAAGAAGTTGCAACAGCAGATCGGTCCACGAGGCTCTCAACTTCTTCGATGGTGCTCCGGCCCTCGTTAGCGTCATCTCTCGTGCCGTGCGGTGGCGACTGTAGGCCAGGCACGGCGATCGCCTGGCGGGGTCATATTGTTGTTGCCAGTCAACTCACCTCCACTTGCGACCTCCACCTTCCCTGTCCGCCCTTCGCTGTCCCTCGCTGATCCAGACGTCCCTCAACCAAGTGTGCTTTCAGCGTTGTCCACATCGTCACACTGGACACCCGCCAGTCTGCGCACGACCATGGTCCAGCTGCCTCCTTTGGAGCGCTACGTCGCCATCGGTGAATCCATCCCTGGTGTAGCGGGGGTTATCAGAGCTGGGGGGCGGACGGAGGTCCAAAGCTGACAACAGACTGCGAGATGGTGCTGACAACGAAACACCAGCTGGCACGGTGAGCTGTTTCTTCAAGAGGTCTAGCTGACACCAGCATCGCGCTCGTCGACCACCAGTGCGAGGTCCTGTACCACTCCTATGTCTTCGTCCACCCTCAGAACGTGAGGGACTACCAGACCAAATGTAAGCTACTCTGGCATTGTTGTCCAGCTAACGAACAGACAGCGGGATCCGGGCAAAGGACCTGGAAGGCGGTGAGCTTTCACGAAAGCAAGAAGTGTCCCCAATGTGAGCTGACATCCAGCCCCGACGTTCGAGCAGGTCATCACGACCGTCCTCCCCCTGCTGAAGGACAAGATCCTGGTCGGCCACGCGCTCTTCAACGACCTCCAGGTGCTGGGGCACAGGCACACGTACGAGGACGTCCGCGACACGGCGCTGTACTATCCTCTCCGTACCCGGGTCGGGTGCACGCAGGACGGCGTCTTCCCTCCCCTGAAGGCGCTCGCGAAGGAGGTGCTCGGGGGCGAGATCCAGGAGGGAGAGCACGACCCGGTATGTCTGTGAGGGGAATCAGCTAGCGGAACGAGGTCTACGTGGTAGCTGACGATCAGGTGCAGGACGCTCGCGCCACGATGGGCGTCTTCCTCGCCGTGCGCGAGGAGTATGAGGCTATGCTCACTCGAGGGGGCGACATCGCGCCGATTCCTGAGTACGCTTGCAAGACTGCGTGAGCTGACGAGCAGTTCATACGCCAGGTGGTATTGGTGATTCGAGCTTCCCTCGACAGTTAGTTGATCGACGCTTCGTGAACTGATACCAGGCCAGACATGCGCCTCAAGACGGCATGCCCATCCAGCTCATCAGGAACTCGCTCTGGTCACATATCCCGTCATTGCCTATACCCCACCTGCGTTTAACAGGTTTATCTGCGATATCAACTGACGGCAGCAACCCTATTTTCCTCCGATGGTCCGATACCTCTTGTGGTCCACAGCTGACAAGCAGCCCAGTTCGTTCTTCAGGATGCATATTCGCTATACGTTTGTTTCTTAAACTACTTGGCTTCTTTCTTTTCGTTCTTCAAAGAGCTTTGATTCTAGAACCGCGAGACATTAGCTGCCACATCATTACAGTGGCAAGATTAGGGACTCGTCGCCGTAAGGATTGGAGAGTTGGGAAGGAGTGTGTAAGCCGAGGAAACGCCTAGTACGTTGATCCGTGGCCGGTCGCGCCCTCGCCGCGCTTGATCGCCTCGCCCTCAAGCACCTTGGCCTCGTCGTGCGACATCTTGCCGCTCATCACCTTCATCTCGCCCTTGATCTTGGCCATGAACCCGACCTTGCCCTTCTTGCCGCTACCGGTCGAGCCGACGCTCTCGTTGCGGCTGTGGCCAGTCGCACCAGTCGCACCAGTGGCGGTCGTGTCGTGCGTGCCAGTGGTTCCAGTAGTACCGGTAGTACCGGTGGTCCCGGTGGTGCGGGCGGTACCAGTGTTGGCGGCAGTGGTGCCGGTCGTGGCGTCGTGATGTCCGGCAGCAGCAACGGTGGCGGCGGTTCCGGTGGTGCCAGTGGTGCCCGCGGTGGTGGAGCCGGGAGTGCGGCCGTGAGCCGCGTCCTTGACGCCCTCCTTCACGTCACGGGTGGTGGAGCCAGTGTTGTGGCCCGTGCCGGGGGTACCGCCGGTGGTCGTGCCGGTACCGGTGGTACCAGTGGTGCCAGTGGTGCCAGTGGCTGTACCGGGGGTAGAGCCGACGTGGGTCTCCTTGACGGGGCTCGAGGCGGTACCAGTGGTGGCCGTCGTGCCCGTGGTGCCAGTGGTTCCAGTAGTGCCAGCGACACCAGTAGCACCAGGCTTCTGGCCATGGGCGACGTCGCGGCCAGCAGCCTTGACGTCTTGGGTCGTGGAGCCCGTCGCGTGGCCGGTGCCCGGGGTGGAGCGGGTGCCAGCGACTCCACCGGTACCGGGACCAGCGCCGACGGCGGCGGCATCGGCAGCGGTCTCGGAAGTGCGGTGCGTCGAGTCGTAGTGGCCCGCGCCGAGACCGGCGGCGACGGCGGCAGAGATGCCGGGCTGACCGGCGGTGGTTCCGGTGGTTCCGGTGGTTCCGGTGGTTCCGGTGGTTCCGGTGGTACCGGTGGTTCCGGTGGTGCCAGTGGTGGTGCTGGGGTGACCGGTAGTGGTGCCAGTCGTTCCAGTAGTGGTGCTGGGGTGGCCGGTAGTAGTACCAGTAGTTCCAGTGGCGCCCGTAGTACCCGTGTGGCCAGAGGTAGTGCCGGCCGTTCCAGTGTGGCCGGTGGTACCAGCATGGCCAGAAGTAGCGCCAGTGGTGCCGGTGTGGCCAGTGTAAGTGTGGCCAGCAGTCGTATCAGCGCGGCCAGCGGGGCCAGTACCGGAGTGGGAGTAGGGGTACGAGGCATCTCTCGGGTGGCCGGGCCGCTCCGTGGCAACCCAGGCGCCAGCGGACGCGACGCTCGCATCAGTGATGGGAGGGTTGTGTCCGGGCGAGCCGTGGTTGTGCCACTCGTCGGTGGTGTCCTTCTGCTTCTTGTCCTTGTCATGGTGGTGGTGGTGGAAGAGGCCGTGGTGCTTGTGGTGGCCGGCCGCGGCGCCAGCTGCAGCACCGCCAGCAGCACCGACACCGGCAGCGGTGCCAGTGTCGAAGTGGCCGCCGCCGGCACGCCTCTCCTTCTCAGCGAGTGCAGCCCACTCCTGCTCCGTCATGACGAGCGTGCCATCGGGCGTGCGGTGGGTCTGGGCGCCCTCAGCCCACTCCTCGCGCTCCTTGGCGACGTCGGCGTTGGTCGCCTCGGCACCGACAGGAACGGCATCCTTGGCGGCACCAGTACCGCCCGAGGCGAGAATGGCAGTGTCAACACCACCGGCGTCGGGGTGGTGGTGCGCGCGCGTAGCCATGGAGGCAGGCACGTCAGTGAAGCCGGGGATGTCGTCGACCATCGCGTCCGACTCCGAGGCGATGAAGCGTTCGGCGCCATCGCGAGGCTTGCCCGCCGAGGGAATCTCGGCCTCGCGGCTGCGGTAGCGCTCGACGGCGGCGCTGTCGCGAGTCGAGGTGTGCGTCAGCTGAGGGTCGCGAGACTTGCTGTGGAACAGGCCGCCGGCGTGCGACGCGTGCGACTGAGTGTGCGACAAGTCCTGGCCGTGCGTCTGCGACTTCGTCTGCGACAGGTCCTGGCCCTGCCGGTTGCGGTGGCCGGCGGCATAGCCGGCAGCACCGCCAGCGGCGGCACCGGCGGCAGCACCGACAGCAGTGCCCTCGGTCTTGCCGGCGTGGTAGCGGTCGCGCTGGCTGGCAGTGCCAGAAGACGTGACACCGCTGTTGTCGGCGGGCACACCGCGCTGATCAGAGGCGACAGCGGAGGTGGTGCCAGGGTGAGTGCCGGTGGCACCCGAGGTGCTGTGAGTACCAGTGGTGCCAGTGGAGCCAGTAGTGGTTCCAGTGGTGTTGCTGGGGTGCGAGCCAGTACCAGTGGTGCCAGCGACACCAGTGCCCGTGGTACCGGTGGTACCCGTAGTACTGGGATGGGTGTTGTGGGTCGAGTCGTAGTGACCAGCGCCCAGGCCCGCGGCGACGGGGGCGGACACGCCGGAGCTGCCAGTGCCAGTGGTTCCAGTGGTTCGAGTAGCTCCGGTGGTTCCAGTAGTTCCAGTGGTACCAGTAGTTCCAGTGTTACCGGTAGTTCCAGTGGTGCCGGTGGTACCTGAGGCACTCGTGGTTCCAGTGGTGACGCGCTGGCCAGTCTGGCCAGTCTGACCAGTAGCGCCAGCGATACCGCTGCCCTGCTGGGTGCCGGTAGTGTCGCCGGTACCGAAGGTGCCGCGGCGGGGGTCGTCGCTGTCGCGCGTGCGCGAGTGGCCGTCGTCGTTCACGACAGCAGTGTTGGACGCAGTGCGGTCGCTCTCAGTGAGATGGGTCTTGTGCAGCTGAGACGCGACGCCAGCGACGCCAGCTCCGACGGCTCCGCCCGCGACACCAGCGCCGGTAGCGGTCTTCCAGGCGGCACCCTCGCGGGCGCCAGTGGGGTCGTGCTCCTGGTACTCGCGCGAGTCCTCCCAGACGTCGTTAGACTCCTGGCGCGTGGGGACGCGAGAAGCAGACTGAGAGGGCGTGATGTTGTCGCCGCCAGTGGACTGGTAGCCCTGCTGCGTGGTGTTGCTGCCGTGAGCACCAGTAGCACCGGCACCGGCGCCGGCGGCGCCACCAGAGGCAGCTCCGAGGGCGGCACCAGTGCCGGTACCGGTACCGGTCTGGCGCTGGGTCTGCTGACCAGTCTGACCAGCGCCAGTACCGGTAGTGCCCGTAGCGCCAGGGGTGACGATGGGAGTGCTGGACGCGGTAGAGGTGGCTGAGGCATCAGCGGGAATCCTATCCGCGCCTGTGGCTCTGGTGGGGCTGTGCTCGACGGGGTTGCCCTCGGAGCCTCCGTGGATGGCGGTGATGGAGGCAGAGGAGTCGGCGCGAAGGGGGCCGCGCCTCGTGTCGCTCGCGATGGCCATGGCAGCCAGCGTCGAGCCGCCGAGCGCGACGGGCGCACCGGTAGAGGCAATCATCGCCTCGCGGTTCCCACCTTCGGCCGTGTCAGGTCGAGTCACCATGACGGCCTCCGACGTACCAGTGTTGTTGCCGCCAGGCTGACCTTGCTGCGCGTACGCTGCCTGGTTCTGCCCGGACTGGGGTTGGATGAACTGCTGGTTGCCACCAGTGGCACCAGTGGCACCAGTGCCACGAGTGCCGCCAGCGGTACCGTAGCTGCCGGTACCACCAGCACCACCAGCACCGCCAGCACCACCGGCACCGCCGCCGCGGTACAGGTTGTCGGCAGTGTCAATATTGTCGTAGCTCGCCTCGTCGCCGACCTCGTCAATGAAGTAGACGGTCGTGTTTTCGTCGAGCGCGACAGCCTGGACGTCCTGAGTCGGGTTTGGGGACGCTGGAACATTCGAGCGTTGCGTCTGCTGCTGCTGCGACGACGCCTTGGGCGTCTCGGCACGCTGCTGAGAAGTCGCGAATGACTGCTGACTGAAGCCCTCGGGATAGTTTGAGGAGTGCTGCTGCTGTTGCGGATCGCCGCGGATGCCGTCGAACGCCTGCCCGACGTCATCGGAGAAGGACTTCTCGCCGGTTGCTGCGCGTCAGAGTTCAGTCATCGAGATCAGACTAACCTCCGGTGCCGCCTCCGGCAGCCCGCTTAGCGGCAAGCTGCTCGCGAGTCAGACCGGCAGTGTTCGGCTGGCCGGTGGCGGGGTTGATCGAAGTGCCGGGACGGGGCACGTTGGCCGACGTCGCCAGGCCGCCGCCGGTGACCGAGCTCTGGTTGTACTGGTCGGCCATTACGGGGCACTCGGGTTGTTCTGTTTACTGTGTGATGTTTGCGAACAGGTTATACACAAGGTACGGAGAAGACTGGAAGTGATGTCAAGAAAGAGGATAGTACGGAATGAGACTGGGAAAGAGATGGAAGGTCAGAAAGGTCAGCGTAGGTGGTTTAGTCTGGGGTGTGGGTCCATCTGGTGTCTCGAGGATGCGACTTCGCAATTGGGAGTCCCTGGTAGTCGGTCTTGGTGGAACGGCTGCTGGGTGAAGCGAGGGAGTAAGGTTGGGGGTGTGGTCATGTCTCGAGTGAAGATCGGTGAGGGGTGACGTCATGACGTCATGCCCTCAACCGCATTATGAGGACTGATGCAATCGCAGGTGGAGGTCTCCTTGCTGCAACGAGTAATAATAGCCGTAGCTGGGTGGAGAGGTTGGTCAGTTGTAAGGGGGGACTCTATGCGAGCCCTTCACATAAGCACGTGACGTCGTTCGGTCGAGACATAGGCCGACCGGACTTCTGGAGCATCGGAGAAGACGCAGCCCCTCGAGCTTGGAGCTTGGAGCTTGGAGCGAAGGCTGGTACCATGTCGAGTTGTCAGGGTGGCACTTGGCGCACTGGTGCGACCTCCTCCGAACCGTCACGCTGATTTTTGAGAGCGCCGAGGTGGCGGACAGCGGAGCGCTTTTTATGTACTGGCTGCGAGAGTGGAGCTTGCGTGAGATCCGTCTGTTTCCTCGCCCCTCGTCACTGCCTACTCGGTTCAGTGATATCCTGCAAAGCGTGCGACTGCGGTTCCTCACCATCCTCGCCCCTGCACAGGGACATCGCCGTGCGGCGCGGATCAGAATCACGCCGCTGAACGCCGCTGTTGCCTTCCTTTTGTGACAAGCTTTCCTGGAATCCTTTTCGGTTTTCCTGCACATGGGTCCTAAAGTCAAGGCAGCCCTTTGAACCTACTCGCGGTACGCCGCAGCACGCTTCGGCGCAGTAGGTGTCAGCGTCAGCCTACTCGGACTCCATGTCACGCCCATTCTTTCATTCTCGGCGAAAGCCGTTCAGTTTGTTGGCGGCGTTAGTTGGGCTGGTCTGCACGGAGGTTTCTTCCGATCCGGCAGCGTTTCGTAGTGCACACAGCGATTCATGAAGATCGCCTCCTCTGCACATCTCGACGATCTTGAAATGGGATCTGGCTAGAAGCCTCGGATGTCTTTCCGCCTCGTTAAGCCCGGTCAGCTGGCATCCGAGCCCGCCGAGCCAGCCTCCTGCTGATAGTGTGGCTGTTGAGATCTGAATTCATCTAGACGTCTTCAATACGAGGAAGACTGGCCGGACGTTCGCACTGCGAACCCGAATGCATAGAATACATGCACAAAGCACAAGAGCCTCAGTGCACGTCGCTGCATCCAACGGAAGGGCGAAGCCAGGGCCGGAGGCAGCGGAGCGTCATCGCCAGCGGCCAGCGGGGAATTCTAACCTTGTAATAGTGCGCTTCCCCTCTGATCCGCTGGTGATCGTGATCGTCGAAACCTTGCTTCAATTCGAGTGTCCCTCTCGCCCCTGTGCTCACCGTGAACATGTGCTTGCAGGGTTGCGCCAGTGCCGCGATGCTGTTGAAAGCATGAAAGCACATGCACACGGACACATGGGCGGAGCTACGGAGTCTCTGGGGCCTGCCTCGGAGGTCCCGACTGCACTGCATGCGCTACCGACATGGGCTCCGAGCGCAGATCGCGGAGCCTATTGGCCAGTCTCCTCCGAGGTTACACCACATTAGCGAAGTCGCACGTCGTCCCGAGCCTAGAGCCAGCCGACCCTCTCAACCCACCCACTGCGCATTTCATTAGCGAGAGCGATCGTCGTGATCGTTCCGCATGACGCATGATCTGCTGATCCGCAGGGGAAGCGTGCGATCGGATCGAGGATCGACACACGACGATCAGGCTCCAGGTCGCAGGTGCCAGGTCGCGCGACGACATGACCGTCTCATTATAGAACAACTGACACAGACGATCGATGGGAAGGCACCCGCGCACCCGCACTGTTCACTCTGCATTGCAATGCACGGGTACTGATGAAGACGAGGTGTCACCGCACGTAACAGCACTCGTGGCCTGTGCACGCCGGCGAGCACAGCCATTGGGCCGCCAGGCATGTTTGGGGCACGAACGCCAGCCGTGTCAGCCGTGTCAGTCTGACAGCCGTCAACTTCGGCATACGCGCGCCAACGCCGCCTCGCGCTCGCGCTTGCGCACCCCGCACCGACGAGCCACGCCGGCCACTTGCTGCGCTGCCAGACGCCGACGTCACGGTTGTAGGCGGCGCCAACCCGCCAGTTCGCACAGCCAGGCGGAGTGTTGCCCGCCAGTGTACACTGTGCCAAGACGAGGCGCACAGCTCGACCACACACAGTGCGAGAAAGGTGCCACCATGGTGTGCTCGGATACCCCAGCAACTGCGGCTGGTGCGTTGCCACTCGCAAGCATGCTGATGCCGCGGACTGGACGTCAGCAAAACCCCGTAGCATGTGCTGACAGTGCACTGCAGTGCACTGGCGGTGGCGGAGCTCCAGACGCCGACTGGGACAGCCACAACACGTTGCAAGAACGCACACGTAACCTGCCAAGCCGCCTGACTGTATCACTAACCGGCAGCTGTCACCCACGCTTAGCCGCCGCTCGTGGGTGTACCACGGCCCGTATCAAAGTCGCCGTACCGCCGTCCTCCCCGGGCGCCGGACCGGCTCTGTTCGTTTCGGTCCGTATTCCTCGGCCTCGGCGAGAAGGGCCATACGGCGGTACGGCAGTACGGCGGTCACGCCGAGTGCACGGGCGCTAGGAGTTGTCGGACCGGCAGCGAATTGCACCATTGTTGGTATAGGGCCGAGCTGGCCGGGGCGATCAGCGTGACGTCTGTACGTTCTGTCGGACCGCTAACTGCGCCGGTTCTACGCCGGAGCTAGACGCCCATAGACGCCCATAGACGCCCATAGACGCCCAGCTGGCTGGTCTGGCGGTGCGTGGAGCGGAGATCTGGTCGAAGGGCTGGTAGGGGCTTGTCCCAGCGGCGGTCCAGCGGTCCTGCGCAGTGGCGCCACGATTCAGTCCCCCTCTACGCCATCAGTGTGCGCCAGACATGACAATTCACTGTCTGAATGCTCGGTGTAAGGTGCCTGCGCCCTTTTCGCGAAGTTCCTGCGCTTTCGAGCGCCTCGCATTCAGTGGATGAGACAGGACATTCGCGATGCCACCAGCTCTGGCCCGTTTCGAGCCCACTCGTGCACTGGAGCCATTCCACTGATCCCACCCGTTCCACGCACCGAGACCACCGAGAGCCACCGGGCCACTGAAGACGCAACCCGGGGCGTCTGGAAGGGGCGCGCAGGGAAGGGCAGAACAATTGTTCTGACGACATGCCCTTGCCTCCTGGTTGCCGTCCTGCAGGAGCGGCGTGCATCCTTCCCTACAACTATCCTAATGCATGCTTATGTCCTCACTTGCCTGTGCGCGTGTTTGAAGCGCTGCGAGCCTGTAGTACGTTGTTTATTGTCCGCCGAAGCCAAAGAGGCCCGGACCACACGGCTGGATTTAGAACTCTCGTCAGAGTCAGCTGTACGCACTCCATTGCTTTTGCGCGCTCTTGAAGGTCCTCGGAATCCCCCGTGTACCCCGTACCATCCGTGCCCCGCACCGGAGTACTGAGTAGTGCGCAACCCCAAAGCCGCGAGGAACGCGGGGGCACGAGGAACGCGTGTGAGGCGTGAGACCTTCCGGTTCTGCCAGTTGGGCGGCTTTCACAAGGCTTCACAAGGCTTAGTGAGCTTGCGAGGATCCCGGCTGAACAAACTTGCGGCGGATAGTGTGCGGGCGTGCGGGGAAGAACCGCACATCACATTTCACGGGTCGTCCGGATCGGGAGGGCTCCGGGCGCACGCGGGCGGAGCGCTGCGTACTCCTTCTCCTTCTTGCTCTTCCACTGCCACTATTGCCACTCAACATGCTCAGCACCGCGCGCAGCTAGACTTAGACACGGTAGTTTCACGAGTCATTCGCCGCGCATACCGCTCCGCCTCAGACATGGATCTCGCAGACGCGCAGACACAGACGCGTCGGCGGCCATGAGTAATGAAGCAGGGATGGCAGGAATGACAAGGGGCACAGCACGGAGGCAGGCTTTATCGCGCCCCCGTCCTGCAGGTTGAGAAAGCATCGGCTTGCGTCAGGAAGAGCAGAGCCCCCGGAGCCTCAAGCAGAGCATGCTTGAGCACGAGAGGGGCAAGCGGGCGCAAGTGGGAAAGACTGCAAGGTCTGGAGCCCAAGGGCCAGGCCTGCCAGGCCTGCCAGGCTCGCCAGGTTGGGAAGACGATCGCCCTGAACGCCTTGCTAGTGTTAATTCTAGTGGTTTTTCCTAATCTACCCTGAGACTGTTCAGATGCCCTGAGATCCTGTACTCCCTGTCTTGCGGGCTCGTATCGTGAATCAGTCAGTAGTGATGGCCGCCGGTGGTGTGAGGAGTGCTGTGCGCAGGTTTGCAGGAACCGGTGTGCCGGTGTGCGCAGCCTGGTCTACCTGGGTTTAACTTTTACGTGAGGAGTGCGGGGGCCTGCCGTGGCATGCTGATGTGCAGGGGGGATGATGATGCGTGGGCGCACGACGACAGCAGCAAGCGAGCGGAGAGGTGCCGGCATGACCGCTACAGACTTCGAGCGACAGAACGGGCTCTCCGGCGCACGGCGTTAATACCCTCCGTACCCTTCGGTCCCTTTAACTCTGCCCTCGACTTCTTCCTCGTCTCCCCTGCGCCTTTTGCACTCGATCCCTCGTCTTCCCTCCGTCCCTCGACAGGCCCCCCTGTGCGTCCCTCACCCGTCCCTGCCGGCACCATCATCCTCCTCATTGTACAGCTTTCTCTGTGCATTCGACCCCTATCGACCCGGAACCCAAAGCCATCCGTACCCAGGCCCTCAACCAGCCAGCCAGCCAGTTAGCCAGCCAGCCAGCCCTACCAACGCAGCCTTAAGCCGTAGCCAGCGTAGTCCCTACGAGCCTCTCAACATTTTGCCTCCCTCCGCCAGCCTCGAAAACACGTCCCCGTGCGACATACTCAGCCTGGCCCCTCCTCCACATCTCTCTGTGCACATCTATCTCCGTTCTCGATTCCTCTTACTCTCTCCTCAACACCCCCTCCGACACCACCCCTCGTGCAACCGTGCACATCTCAACTGGGCGACCGAACATCCCCTCCGCCTAGCGTAATTCGCAACTTCAGGCTCTCGTCAAGGCGAAACATTCACCCTGACGTGGTGTTCTTCAACCCAACTTAAAACTCGAGCCACGAGATCCACGAGACACAACCTACCACACACAGCATCGACACTTGCGTATCACTCAATCCACCCCTCTTCCCTCCTCGACACTCTTCAGTTGCATCTGCCCTCCCCTTCTTGTCACCAGCTCACTGCTATCGCCGCCCAGAAGGATCTTACTTTCAACGCCGCCCAAAGTCTTCCCGACGCCAACGCTAGTCGCGTGACGGTCTACTCGCCTCCCCTCGACATGAACGCTCCCGGCGCTGGCCCCTCATCATCGACCGGGGCGCCTAAACCTTCCAAGTTCAAGCTGGACCCCATGTCGCTGCTCCTTCTCCACGAACGAGCAGCGATCCAGTCTTCCAACCCCTCGTCGTCGTCATCGTCGAAACAGCCGTCTGCGTCTGTCCCCGCGGCTGCTAAGCCTATCCACAGCAAAGACCCCGGCACGTTTGTGGGCGGATTCCGCGTCCCAGCACCCCCGAGCACGAGCCAACCCATCCCTGCTCTGCAGCAACCTACCCGTGAGTTGGATGACCAATGCTGCCCGCACCGCTTCTGCGATCGCCCTCCGATCGAGCCTAGGTTGGTTCTGGGCGATCGGATCGAAAATGACGCTTGTACATCATACTAATTGTCACCCCGTGCTCCACACGCACCAGAATGCAGGCGTGTGCCTTTGTGCACAATTCTCTCCGAGCTGTATCAGCTGACGCTCGGCAGACTTTGTCCCAGTCCCAACTGGCCAGGCCGCTCCTCTGTCCCCGCCAGCATCCCTCATGCCGACACCGCCCTCCGTGTGGGACACGGCCTCATCATGGGAAGCCATGGAGAACGTTGTCGAGACCCCGGACGCGTCGTCAACCTCGTCGCCGAACGCTACCTGGAACCGCTTCGGACGGCGGCCAGCTCCCGGCCTGTACAAGTCGCCCAGCGTTCGCATGAGTGGCCGCGCGCGGCTACAGGACTGGGAGATTGTGGAGACCCTGGGAACAGGAACGTTCGGACGTGTGCTGCTCGTCAGACAACGGCCGTCGTACCGCCCAGCGTCCTACCACCCGATCTTCCCGCACCTTTACCAGGCGTCGGACCCGCATGCGCCGTCACCAGCGAGCACGCAGCAGGCGGACGGCCAGCTCCCGCATTTCGCCATGAAGGTTTTGCGCAAGTCGGAGATCGTCCGGTTAAAGCAGGTCGAGCACATCAACTCTGAGCGACGGATTCTCGAGCGCGTCCGGCATCCGTTCATCGTCGAGCTGTACGCGACGTACCAGGACAACCTGAACGTGTACATGCTGCTGTCGTACATCCCGGGAGGAGAGTTGTTCAGCCACCTGCGACGAGCCGGACGGTTCTCGGCCGACGTCACGCGGTTCTACCTCGCCTCGATCGTGCTCGCCATCGACTACCTGCACCAGCAGAACATCATCTACCGCGATCTGAAGCCGGAGAACCTGCTGCTCGACCGCACCGGATACCTGCGCATCGCCGACTTTGGTTTCGCCAAGGTCGTCGAGGACCGTACGTTCACGCTTTGCGGAACGCCCGAGTACCTCGCCCCGGAGATTGTTCTGTCCCAGGGTCACGGCAAGGCGGTCGACTGGTGGGCGCTCGGCATTCTCGCGTTCGAGATGCTCGCCGGCTACCCGCCCTTCTTCGACGACCACCCGCTGGGCATCTACGAGAAGATCCTGCGCAACGAGATTGCCTTCCCGTCGCACATCGACCCGTATGCCAAGGACCTGATCCGCGGCCTCTTAACGGCGGACAGGACGAAGCGTCTCGGCAACTTGCGCGGTGGCGCAAAGGACGTCATGAACCACGCGTGGTTTGCCGGCGTCGACTGGCGCAGCCTGGAGCGCAAGGAGATTGGTGCCCCGATCGTCCCGCGCGTAGGCAGCATGAGCGACTCGCAAAACTTCCAGCGCTACCCGCCGCCGAAGCCGACCGAGCTCCCGGGCATCTTTGGCCAGGAGTACGACGAGAGCGAGGACCAGTACGCGGCCATGTTCCGCGAGTTCAGCTTCCCGCGCGTCGGCGAGGATGACGCGATGGACGAGGAGTAAATCCGCGAAGCTGATTCCGCCGCCACATCTCCCAATCTTTAGAGCGAGCACCCGCTCGCAGCCGAGTCCCAGTGTAGTTAGACAGTTGTCACGGAATGACAACGCCGCGCGCCGGGGAAGCGATCCCGCCCCCACCGCGGCCCGGACATTCACCATTGTGTTGTAGACTCTCGACGAGTCTTGCTAGACCCCTTAGATTCTATTATCCTTTCAAACTTTTCTCTTTTCGTTTTTACTTTTTGAGCCAAAAGCCGCGCGCCGCGACACCCCGCCGCGCTGGCCGTGTAGATACTACCGAGCTACCCTGTTATGCTAATAGTGCTTTTACTTGTGGTGGTCAGTGACTGACTGAGTGTGGCATGACTCATGAGTCAACAACTCTCGCGGATCTCGTGACACCACCTCCTGTTCATGACAAGTCCGTAAGCGTAGCAACCCTCCGACGCCTCCGAGGACCTTATCGACCTCATCACTGGTCGTCACCGTTCGTCGTCGACGTTCAAACCCGCCCCGCCGCCAGCGCCGAGCATCCGCGCATTCGGCAGGTTTGATCGTATAACGGTTAGTACACAGGATTCTGACGCACACACCTCTTCCCCGCAACGTTCCTCCAGTGAGGAATAGCGCTTGGGAGCAATGCGTTCCTGTAATCTGGGTTCGATTCCCAGTCGAACCTTTTGGTCCCTCTCGCTACAAGGGGTTGTGTGCTCGCGATCGGGGGATGGGTTGGGGTCGGGTGGAGGAAGGTGCTCACGGTGGGGCATATTCTTCCCACTGGAGGTCGGAAGTCAGGAGGCTGGGTCACCAGTGATGCCGAGCTGTTGACTGTGATGCATGGCCTGGCTGATGCCGCTACTCCTTCATTCGTCGCATTCGGAGCTCCGTCGAGTTCTACTTACGTCTTCCCCCTGATTTCATTCCGTATCGTCCGCTCGCCATCCCTCATTCTGCATCTCTCCTGCCTCCTCTATTCTTCGCTGCGCCCTCTCCTACTACTCAGCTGCTCCATGTCTTTACGTGGGATCAGTTGGAGGATTTCCAGTGGAATTCAACGAGTTTCGAAGAATTGAGCCAGTCGAGCCCGCGTCAGACCATGAGCCATCTTCTTCTGCAAACCTGTACACGCTAACGAGCACTAGCGCGCGCCCTCCGTGCCTGCACGCTGCGTTGCGCCCCATAATCACCGCTGCAGACCTACACCACCGCCACGCACCCGCCACAACCCAAATATGGCACTTACTCCACCTTTTTACCTCCTTACGAAACATTGATACTTGATACATTTCTCTTCTTCCCAGCTTGTCTACAGCGGCCATTCGAGCTCCTGCGAGATATTGTCGTGCACCGCCTTTACCTGTAGGTAGCCTTCCAGTCCGTACGTCCCGAGCTCGCGCCCGATGCCGCTCTGCTTGAATCCGCCAAAGGGCACGCCGGCATGCAGCGGGCCGTACTGGTTGACCCAAATCGTGCCCGCGTCAATGGCAGCCGCGACGCGGGTCTTCTGCCGCGCGTCGTTCGTGAACACGCCCGCTCCCAGGCCGTACGACGTGTCGTTCGCGATCGCGATCGCCTCCGCCTCCGTCTTGAACTTGGCCGTGACGCAGACGGGGCCAAAGATCTCCTCGCGGCTGACCTTGAAGTCGGGCTTCACGTCCGCAATGACGGTGGGCTCGACGTAGTACCCCTTCGACTTGGGCCACTTCTGGCCCCCGGTCACGATGCGACCGCCTTCCTGCTTGCCTGATTCGATGTAGGCGATGACCTTGTCGCGCTGGCCCGCGCTGATCAAGGGGCCAAAGGAGGTCTTCTCGTCGGCCGGGTCGCCGATTGCGGCGGCCTCGGCGCGCCGCTTCATCGCGTCCAGGAACGCGTCGTACACGCCCTCCTGGACGTAGATGCGCGAGGAGGCGCAGCAGTCCTGGCCCGAGTTGAAGTAGATGCCGAGCGCGGCCCAGTTGGCGGCCTCCTCGACGTCGGCGCTGTCGAAGACGAGCAGGGGCGACTTGCCGCCGAGCTCGAGCGTGACTTTCTTCAGATTGCTCTCGGCCGCCGCGACGCTGATCTTGCGCCCCGTGATGACGCTTCCCGTGAAGGCGACCTTGTCAATGTCCATGTGGCGCGAGATGGCCTCGCCCGTCGTCGCGCCCAGGCCGGGGACGACATTGAACACGCCGGCGGGGATGCCTGCCTCCTTGACGAGCTCGCAGATCAGGAGCGCAGTGAGCGGCGTCAGCTCCGAGGGCTTCATGACAATCGTGCACCCGGCCGCGAGCGCGGGGCCAATCTTCCAAGCGAGCATGAGCAGGGGGTAGTTCCACGGAATGATCTGGCCGCACACGCCAATGGGCTGGTGGAGCGTGTATGCAAACTTCTCGCCGGCCCACGAGTTGATCGTCTGCCCGTGGATCTTGTCCGCCAGCCCCGCGTAGTACCGGATACACGCGACCGAGTCGGCGACGTCGCTGTCGCGCGCGATGCGGATGCCCTTCCCGCTGTCGTGGGACTCGAGCGCGGCAAACTTGTCTGCGTCCCGCTCCAGCAGGTCTGCCAGCTTGTTCATCAGCAGACCGCGGGTCTCGGCCGCAATGTTGTTGCCCCATGTCGTCTTGAAGGCTGCGCGGGCCGCTTTGACGGCCGCGTCGACGTCGTCCTTGGCCGCATGCGAGACCGAGACAATCTTCTCGCCCGTCGCCGGGTTGAGCGTGTCGAACGTCGCGCCGTCGGAGGAGGGGACGAACTCGTTGTTGCTGGGGTCAGCTACGACGATTCAAGCCAGCTTACATGAAGAGACCAGTGGGGATGGTCATCTTGCCCGCGACGGGGACGTCGACCTCGGTGTGGAGGTTGCTCTTAGTCATTGCTGGTGGTGGTGTTCAGTGGTGTGTGTGAGTAAGAGTGAAGAGGGAGAAGCAAACAGGGAGACGGGGAGGGCTACGTGTCAGCAATATGGCTAGTGAGGGTGACCGTATCTAAGGTAGTGACCGAGTGCAGAGAGTCATGAGCGAGTCAGCCATCCAGAAGCTAATTTAGGAAAGCCATCAGCACTGGTGGTGTCACCGGTGAGGAATGCCTTTCAGATTGGAAAACGGTAACCCAAGATAGCGGCCAAACCGGCAACTGGCGCCAGCGGCAACTGGCGCCAGCCAGTCATCGGCAGCAACCCCAGCGGGCAACGTCAGGCAAACGGACACCGGAAGAAGTCCGTTACACGTGGTCTGGAGAGTTCGCCCGAACAGGCGGAAGTGATTACCCGGAATCACCCGTGATATGTGGGCGCCCCGCGTTGGCAGGTGGACATTCCCCACGCTGTTCGCTGTGTTACACGACGGAACGAGGGGGCGGGTTCCGAGATCCAGGATCTGGGCCAGCTGAGATATGGATGGCTACGCGGCTACGAGGACCTGTGAGGACTGCCAAGGGAGGGCGCAGTCGCTGCGCTAGGACACAGGACACAGGGAACTAAGATACCAGATATCAATCACCGATACCCCACAGCCTGGCCTGGCATCCATTCCAGGCAGGCAGGCAGGCATGCAGGCAGGCAGGCAGTCCTTGGCGAGTCACGAGACACCTTGCAACTGACAACACGTTCCTCGTGTGTCAACACTTCCCCGCAGTATCCGTGGGCACAATTCCCCCCCACCACCCCGCATTTCGGTGACTCCGGTAATCTTGTACCAGGGCTCCCCCCTTGGGTCCCACATGACTACCACTAACCGCCTCCTTCCTTACCTACACCTACACACACACTCTCCCGATCGACATTCTCCCATTCACCCACCTTCCGCCTGATCCACCACTCCACCACCATGAACTCCGCCAACACCTCCCAAGACGATGCCGACACCAGTCCCGGAACACGAAAACGACGCACCTTGCGTGCTTGCGACGTGAGTCACCACTACCCGTGCAGTAGTCATCCGAATGCATCGGGTGCCATCGGTGTTGAGGAAGACGCAATTATGGACAGATTCACTGACCGAACAGGGATGCAGACAGTGAGTCACCAGTGACACGACTGGTTACGCACCTTGGCGCCATTGTCAACATTCAAGATCAGGCTGACCATTGTCAACAGTCGCCGCATGAAATGTGAAGACGTCCAGACCACGGCGAGTGGTAAGCAACGGTGCCGTGTATGCAGAGACAACAGGCAGGATTGCACCTTCAACGCGCCTGTGCTGAAACGGTAGGTTGATGGGCGTGCGCAGGCCGTATTGACTTCAAAGCGGCCCCCGACCGGGCTGGAGGCAGAGGCTGCTCGAGCGTTCAGTCTCGCCGCCCGTCAGCAACACGAATACGCTCGGATTGCAGCAGGACGGCCAGCAGCAGCAGCCGTGGAACGCTGCAGCATCAAACACGGAGGAAGCTCAAGAGCCTCCGAGAAGCCGGCGAAGGAAGAGCACACCTTCCCCCGACGGACAGCCGCGTAGCCGGGCGCAGCAACGCCTTCCTCTGCTTGGCCTTCCTCCCCCACTGGTGGACCAGCTTCTCGCCGTCTACTTCACGCATGTTCACGTGCGTTATCGGCCCTGGACGTCCGCTGACAACAGAATGTGTGGCCGCTTATCTACAAGCCTTCCTTCCACCCGCAAACCGCGTCTGCACCCCTGCTATTGGCCATGCTATCTATAGCAGCGTGTGTGGCGCACCCCGATCCAAAATATGGCCTTGATAGCAACAAGCTGTTCCATATGGCCGAACGCGCCCTCCACCACTGTCGAATGGAGAACCGGATCGATATCATCCAGTCTCTGATTCTGCTGTCCCTGAGACAGACCGGATGCGGAGACAAGAATCTTGCGTTCACGTATGCCGGTCGAGCGTGCTGCATGGCTCTCAGCATGGGCCTAAACTTGGCACCTGCGCAGCCGGAGTCCCCCGTGGAGGCAGAGACGCGATCAAGGGTTTATGTGAGAGCTCCATACATGGGTTTGAGAGCTGACAATTCAGTGGAACTGTTACATTCTGGACAAGACGTTGGCCGAGGAGACAGGGCGCTCGATCCTGCTTCCCTACCGCCGGAGCTCAACTCCCCTGCCGTCCATGACAGAGGCGGACGAGTTCGAGCTATGGCCGCCGATCCCGTCGTCGTCTCAACCTCTTCCGGAAAGTGTGCAGCACCTGACCCCGAGAAGGGGCTATGTCATGTCCTGCTTCGTGTGGACGTGCTATCTTGGCATGGTGGTCGAGGGGATCCTTGAGCTCGACGTTCCCGGGCCACCCAGGCCCCGGCCGAGTGAAACACCGTGGTTCAACCAATGGTCTGCGGAGAAGCTCGAGGAAGAGCGCAAGCAAGTGGTCACGACCGCGGCACGGATAGCCCGTGAGCTCGAGTCCTGGCGCAATGCACTGCCGCCATACCTCGAAGTCGATCTGCAGGCTAGCCCGATGCCGCATCTGACTATTAGCTTGGCCGTGAGTTGAGACAGCGAGAGGCTGAAACTGACAGTCAGTGGTACGAAACCGCACAGATCCTGTTGTACTCGCACTTCATCAGAAGCGGACCGTTGCCCGAAGTGCTTACGCCCGATGCGTCGGCCGAGCACGAGCTCATCTCCAAAGCGCACAGCACGTGCACCGCCGCCGCGGAGAAGTGCGCAGACTTCATCTCGCACCTGGACAAGCACAGACTGCTCTCAGTGACGAGTGCGGATATCATCCACATTCTCGGCCTGGTGACGCTGTACGAGGCGTTTGACGCCTCGGACCCTGACGAGGAGCTGGCGCACAGGGCGAAACTGACGTTCGCGCAATGCTGTATCTGGCTGCGCGACTGCAGCAGTTCATGGCCCGCTGCGTCGGCGCACAAGGTCTTCTTCGAGGGCCTGATCCAGGGCGGAATCAAGCTGAGCTCCACGATTCACGAGACAGAGAGCTCGCCGCAACCGCTCGACGCCGGTCTTCGTGGGTTAGGCAACAAGCTCCGCTCGCCCCGGGCCGACTTTGACACGACGCTACCGCCGCTCGGGCGCAGCAGTCTGTTTCAGCTGCCCCAGTTCTACTGGAACCAGCTATCGAATGCGATTCCTGGCCAGAGCACGGCCACCTTTTCAGCCGAGGGCAATGTTCTCGGTATCGCACAGAGCCCCGACATCCCCTTCATCCCACCCGCGCTATCCCCCGAGTCACAGAACCAGCAGCAAGACATGTCGCCGTACCAGCGGCCGAGCGACGCTGCTCAGCAGGAGTGGCAGAAACAACAACAATCTCAACAGCCAGCGCAGCCGCAGCCGCAAGCTCCCCAGAACCAACCGCAGCAGAACCAGCAGCCGCAAGTTCAGCAGCCTCCGTCACAGCACCACCACCAAGGCCACAGCCACCAGCAACACCAGCATCAGCAGCAACAGCATCAGCAGCAACAGCAACAGCAACAAAGCAACCCGGCGCATCAGAACCCGATACAGTCGAACCAGTTCTTCGACATGATGAACTTTTCCAACCAGTCGTGGAACAACGGGGCCATGGACGCCAATCTCGGCGCTTCGATGGACAACAGCGCCGTGTATTCGGCGCTCATGAACTTCATGGTGGAGGCTGCGCGGTCCCGTTAGTTCCTGTTGTGGTATAAGTTTGTAGCCATATCTGTCATTTTGGATGTCATCTCAAGAAAAGACTAACTACTACTGTCTGGAAGACCCCGGGTCTAACCTATCTGCAGTGCTAAGCACAATGTTGTTGCCCATTAATAAAAGATTGTACGGATGCGATGATTTGCTTGATGTTGCGGTTGCGTTGCGGTTGCGTTGCGGTGTTCGCGCCGAATCCACTCTTGCTTGCTTTACCAACTTAGATTTCACTTTGATTACAACGTCCCTCATGCAGTTTACTTGACCTGCTGCGGGTCCTCCTCTTCGACAGCGACGACGGTGGTGGTACCCCCGTTCTTGCCCGGGTCCTCGACATGTCCCTCAGCGTAGGCCTGGATGAGCTCGTCGTTCAGGTCCTCAGTCCGCGGGCCATGGAAGAAGGTCTTGCCGCCAATCTTGGGGAAGTACCAGAACGCAATTGCGAACGCCCACACGGCGGCAGAGACCACGATCGCGTAGTTCATAGTGCCCGCGGTGGGGTGCATGTCGGCCGGGAAGCAGAAGAGGACGAGCGCAAACACCATCCAGACGCACGCGATGATGGCGACGGGGACGGAGAACTTGCCGAGGTACCAGGGGCCGGGGTGGAAGAGGTGCTTGCCCCACACGACGCGGGCGAAGATGGGGATGCCGTACGCGACGTACGGGCCGAGAATGGCAATGGCGAAAATGGCATTGATGGCGGCCTGGTTGACGGGGTCCGCGAAGCCGAGCAGGCCGAGGGGGATGCAGCACCCGACCACGAGCCAGACAGTGCGCACGGGCGTCTCGGAGCGCGGGTCAACCTTGTACAGGAACTTTGAGAAGGGGAGGGCTCCATCACGCGCAAAAGCGAACGCCTGGCGACTACTGGGAAGCAGGAGCGAACAGGCCATGCCGTAGGACGACACGGCGATGAAGGACCAGATCGCGAGCGTGCCGTTGCGCCCGAAGCCGAGCATGTAGATATACGCCAGGGGCTGGCCGATGGCACTGTCGTTCACGTCCGCGACAGACGGGCCCATGCACAGCGCGAAAATCGCCAGGATGATCGTGCCCAGAATGCCTGCGGAGCCGATAGATCCGACAATGGCCTGGGGCACTGCGACCGAGGCGTTTGCCGCCTCCTCGGAAATACTGACCGCACAGTCGAAGGAACAAATCGTCCACACGGGCGCGAGCATGGAGAGGAAGAAGGCAAAGCCGTTCGGCCAGTCGTACAGATTCTCCCAGCCCGTGAACGTGAACTTGGCCGTGTTCAGATGTCCCCGCCGGGCGATGGGCAGGCCGATGATGGTGACAAGAGCAAGGGCCGTGTTCAGAATGACCAAGGGGGTTTGGAGACGCGCAAAGAGGGCTGTGCCGTACGCGCAGAAGAAACCGCAGGTGATCAGCACGCCGCAGTACACGCCGAATGTCACGCCGACGCTCGGCGAGAAGGTCTCGTCTGCCACGGAGCCGCAGGCGAGCAGAATGCCCGCGCAGCCCCACGCCACACTTGCCGTCGCGCCGACGTTGCCCAGGAACGAGTTGTCTGGGGTCAGCAATGTTCTTCAGTTTCACATCGTGCACTGTCCGCGGGGCATGCTCGAGCGCAGAGCAGATCTGGGCCATGGCCATGCGTCCGTGGAGCGCATGGAGCGACAGGAGTGAATGGACTTTAAGCTCGGCGCGAGCTAATCCTGCCTGGACCCTCGTCAGGTCCGGCGGAGGGCCAGTTCTCAGCCTCATCCAGGCTCCAAGTCTCCCGTGCCTTATTTTCGCACAAAGTCAATGCTGCCTAGCGAAGCGATTTGGCGAGCGCAACCAAAGATGCAGTAGTGCGACGACCTGTACTCACAGCCAACCATCCAGGAGAGGAATGCGGCGTACTTGCGCGGCGCGAGCTTGTATGTCCAGTAGTACAGGCCGCCCGATGTCGGCATCGACGACGCGAGGTCGGCCATCGCGAGCCCGATGAACATGATGAGGATGCTGGAGAGGAACCAGCCCCAGACCATGCCTACGGGCCCGCCGTAAGGGAGGTTGTAGAAGATGGTCGACGCGATGGACGGCACGACGCCCATGATGCTGAATGCGACGCCAAAGGTCTCGAGACTGCTGAAGTTGCGCTTCAGCTCGGGGCGGTAGCCGAGCCCCTCGAGCGCGGCGTCGTCCTTTGTCAGCCATTCCTGGCCCTCGGGGTCGGCGGTTGAGCCCGTCTTGGACGCGTCCAGGTCGCCAGAGGCCAGCTTGGTCGCCGGCCCCATGTCATACACGGGCGTCTCGGTGGGCGTGGGTACTCCCATAACTTGCTTAGCTGTTTAGCTCCTCAGCAGGGCGGCGGTGCAGGCGGGATGGCAGGGGCGACCGCGAGCGGGGTCGGGGTCGCGAGCGAGCTGAGGGCGAGGTGTGTGATGGTGCGGGTCGACGCGCTGTTGTGCGGTCGAAGTGTGTCTAGGTTGGTAAAGAGGGATGTGGTGGTGATCGACTCTAAGTGGGTCGGGTCGAGTTCAAGATCTTAGCGAAAAACCTGGTCGTGTGAGCCGTGTGGTGCAGAACGCCGATAAGATCGCCGAGTAATGTAACGGCACGCGGCAGGCCAATGGCGGATGCGGGGTGCGGGTGTGGGGGCGCTCTTTGGGGGCGAAATCGAGGGGGAAGTCGGAAACTACGGCCCTAAATAGCACAACGGGGGGGCGAAGAAGTCTTCGCTCGGCGTTGAGTAGCTGCAGTCGCTGGTGGGGGATGGCGGATGTGATGACGAGCGCAAGTCTGGCTTTATGTCTCGCCGATGCGATGCGATCGATCGCGGATCTGAGTACGCGATGGGAGCGAGGGTAGCGTACGGGGCCGCCGCCTGGCCGCCTGGGCTTGTCGGGCTCTGGCGCCAGCCGCTATCGATGGCCTGGCGCTCAAACAAGATACGCTGATAACGCGCCCAAGTGCCCCAGGTACCCACAGCAGGTCTCAGACGGCAATAGAGATGGGGCGCGTGCTTGTCACCCCGTTCGATGGGCCGCTGGGCTGGGCTGGGCGTCTGCGCCTTCTGCGCTAAACGTATTCACTGTGAGTTGACGGCTGCCGAAACCGTTTGGGCCTGATCTGTAAGCTGGTGCGGATAATTATCAGCCGTATCTACTCTTTCGCCGTTACCCGTCCAGACTTTATGCACAGCGATAGCTTTAACCCGTGGGAGCGCAGGCTTGGGTGCATGCCAGACATAGCACAGTGCAGTTGAACAGCGTGGGGTCCGCAGATCGCAGCACATAGCCCACCTTGCCGGAATGATAGGTCCTCAGGCCATAGGCCGGAGCTGTCTGGATTTTCGGGCGGCTCGACCCAATGGCAAAAGGTACACAGGCCCCTTGTGGGGCCTGGGCTGGGTGGGAGCAGACGCCTGAACACTAACACGGCGAAATACAGAGGTGGGAGATAATTCGCAGATCCACCCCACGCGTACCCACAACACCACATGACTAACTATTTTCGCCCACCCATGGGGCACCAGAGCTGCTGCCATAGGCTTGTCACTTGGTACCAGTCATATGACGTCCGCCGAGTTGCCAGGTGTCTACGTGTAGGCTGAAGGAACGATGTGTGTGTGTGTGGGATGATCCGGAACACCAGGGCTAACAGGGCTGATTACACGACGGGGGTGCGGGTGCCGGTGCAGGTGCAGCGGCTACACGCGGGTGCGGGGGCCGAGGCACCGTGGCGTTGCAGCGTGTCCAGTGCCGGGCGACGGCCACCGTGTGAGCACAATGGTAACCAGCAGGACACGCTCGTCTGGAGGATAGGGAATCAGGGCAGACGAGCTTGGACTATCGAATGCCCCGAATCGCTTGGCCGTGCGAGGCGAGCTGTGCGAGTGGGCCCTCTCGAGGTCGCCGCATGGTTTATCAGTGCGGTATTCCGAGAGATCGGGCGGCATCTTGCTGTATCTTAGCATATCTCGAGTAGGGCATGAACGGGGGATCTAATCAGCCGGATCTCCCCATACCCTAACTCACCGCCCTTATCTGCCCATTTATCCAGTTCTCCCAGACCCGCCCAGCCGTCGATACGTTTCCAAGACACCACCTCGCCGCTCCAGTGCGGCCATGACGTGCATACGCGGTACGCGGGGAACGCCTGCATGTAGACGAGTTCTGGCGCCGTACGTCCGCGTGCCCGCTGGCTTGGCCGAACCCCTCTCCGACCTCCGAGTTCCGGCAGAGTGGTTCCAGCCTCTTGGAGCCCGACTACATAATGCACAGAGCCTTGCTGTCGTAACTGCATCCCCACCATCCACGAGTCCCAACTCGCACCCTGCAACCGCGCTCACTTCCACCCTCATACCAAATCCACAATGGTCACCGACGTCAATGCCAATCTCGCCCACCCGTTAGATCCCCTCACGGCCCAGGAGATCAAGCTCGCCGCGGACACTGTCCGTGCCTTCATGGCCAAGGGCAAGTTTGAGGGAGCCCCTGCGGTCCCGCTCTTCAACTCGATCTCGCTTCTCGAGCCCCCCAAGTACGACATCCTGCGCTGGGCCAAGACCTTCACTCCCAAGGAGCTCGCCGCGGTCGGTGCTGAGCTCAAGCCCATCACTCGCCAGGCTGATGTAAGTACTTGCGCAGCACTGAAACGAGATCGAAGCAAGCTGACACACAGATCCACATTATCTGCAACCAGTCGAACCAGGCTTTCGAGGCCATCGTCGACCTCCCGTCCAACCTGAAGGGCGAGGATGCTTGCCCGGATCCCAAGGTCTCCAGCTGGAAGCTTCTCGAGAAGGACATTCATCCCTCGCTCCAGACCGAGGAGCTGCTCTGGGCCGAGGAGATCTGCCGCACCGACCCCAAGGTCAAGGAGGCGTGCGAGGCTGTCGGTCTCAAGCAGACCGACATTTACGTTGACGGCTGGTGCATTGCCGTCGACGAGCGCTACCCCGGCCGCCGTCTGCAGCAGTGCTTCGTCTTTGCCCGCTCCCGCCCCGGCGACAACCTCTACGCTCACCCATGTGACTTCATCCCTGTCCTCGACTCGAACACCGGCGAGATCCTCACGATCGACTACCCGCATTCGCACTCGACGACCGACAAGCACTCCCCCTCCGGTTCCGATGCCTACTCCAAGGCCGAGCCCCGCGAGCGCTTCGCGCCGCCCAAGACGAACCACAACTACCTTCCCGAGCAGATCATGCAGGATGAGCCGAATTTCAAGCTCCGCGAGGGTCTCAAGCCCCTGCACGTCATCCAGCCCGAGGGTGTCTCGTACTCGCTCGCTGGCCGCATGATGTCGTGGCAGAACTGGAACTTCCACATCGGCTTCAACTACCGTGAGGGTCTCGTCATCTCCAACGTCACCTACGATGACGGCGCCAAGGGCAACCGCCCGATGTTCTACCGCATGAGCATCGCCGAGATGGTTGTCCCGTATGCGTCCACGATCTACCCGCACCACCGTAAGCACGCCTTCGACACTGGAGAGTACGGTGTCGGTGCTCTCGCCAACTCTCTCGCTCTTGGCTGCGACTGCCTCGGCTCGATCAGTTACATGGACGCCGAGTTTGTCACCCGCAACGGTGGCATTCAGACCATCAAGAACGCCATCTGCATTCACGAGGAGGATGCCGGCCTGCTGCACAAGCACACCGACTTCCGTGACAACGTCGCCCACTCGGCTCGTAACCGCAAGCTTGTTGTCAGCATGATCTGCACCGTCGCCAACTACGAGTACGGCTTCTACTTCAACTTTGCCCTCGACGGCTCCATCGAGCTCGAGGTCAAGGCCACCGGTATGGTCAACGCCTACCCGCTTGCCCCCGGAGAAAAGGCCAACACCAAGATCGAGGTCGAGGTTGCGCCCCGCATCGCCGCCCAGCACCACCAGCACCTGTTCTCTTACCGCATTGACCCGATGATCGACGGTCTGCAGAACCGCGTCGTCCAGGTCGACGCCGTCCAGGACGAGGCGCCTGTTGGCTCCGAGGAGAACTTCTACGGCAACGGCTTCCACACCGAGAAGAAGGTGTACAAGACATCCAAGGAGGCGTGCTCCGACTACGAGGCGAAGAGCTCGCGCGTGTGGTCGATCGAGAACCCGAACAAGCTGCACTACGCCACCGGCAACCCGATCGGCTACAAGATCAAGTGCAAGGACATGCCTCCTCTGCTCGCCAAGCCCGGCTCGATGGTGTGGAACCGCGCCCCCTGGGCGCGCCACAACATGTTCGTGACCAAGTTCCACGATGATGAGCTCTTCCCCTCCGACGTGCACATCAACCAGAACCCCGGAGCCGAGAAGTTCGGTCTCCAGAACTGGGTCGACCGCAACGACAAGGTCGACAACGAAGACATCGTCTGCTGGCCCATGTTCGGCGTCACGCACATCTCGCGCCCCGAGGACTGGCCCATTATGCCCGTCGAGATCCTCCGCTGCCACGTCGTCCCCAACGGCTTCTTCGACCGCCACCCCGGCCTCGACATTCCGTCCAAGAAGGACATGAAGAGCCGTAATGCCGACGAGGCCTTCATCGGCAACGCCCCGTATACCAACGGCCACGGCGCTAACGGCGTCGCTGCCAACGGAGGCGGCTGTTGCAGCGGCCGCGCTTAAGCGCAGATATAACACTCATCACACAGTGCATCAGTAGCAGAACGCAGACTTTTGTTGTATATAATAAGTAAATCACTGTCGGGTAGTTTAGTCGAGCACAGAATGAATCAACTGCATTACAATCGCGATGGCATACTGGCCCGTGCAATCTCTCGTACCCATGCACGCTTTCTGGGAGGGCCGTGTCTGGACAAGTCTGCATACACTGATCGTCCCCGCACACCGAGGTGCCGACAAAGATATCGCCCACGTGGATATCTCGGAATCTGTTCTCACTCCCAGAATCGTCCACCTGACCAAACCCAACCCGACTAACTCACCGTAGCTCGCTCCGCTCTTCTCACCACATCATTGCCCACCTATCAACATGTTCACACGCCTCACGTCCCGGGCGTCGGGCGTTCTCCGCCCATCACCAAAGCCCCCGGATCTAAGTACAACGACATCCGGCCGCTGTTGGTTTGCAAGTCCCCGCCCGAATTCAAGAAACCGATCCCGATGACGGACCGCCTGCGCGCGCTCGACTTTGTAAAAGAGGAGTGCCCCGCGATTGTCGAGAGTGATGAGGCGGGATACCTAGACTCCATTAATGTGCTCCTCGAGGCGATCATACTGCATCGGAGGTTGGAGGATCGGAGCATGCCGTGGCCTGATGCGCAGGAACTCATCTTGGCTCTGGCGCCGTTGCCGAAGGGACCGGAGACGGCTCATATCCCTGGTATGTACGAATGCTGGCAGCGTGGCAGAGCTAGAGCGATTCAGAGGTGCAGAAGTGGCGGGGGGAGTGCGGAGATTGATGGCGGCGTGCGTCGAAAGGGCGCAAGAGCAGATATCGGGCTCGGCGGGGGCGAGAGGTCAAGTGGAGTTGGCTGACGTCAGACACCTGGAACGACCACGATCTCACGGGGCTCTACGTTCAGTGCGTGACCAGCTATGCCTTCCGACGCATGAAGACAGATCGAAGCGTCGAGTTCAAGTGGCTCCTCGACGGCATGCAGTACGTGCCGGAAGGGTACCAGATTCCCTGCCTGAAGATGCTCTTTGGCGAGAAGTCGTCGAGACGCAACTGAAGGCGCTCGAGGAGAAGAATGGTATTTCCGGCTCGTCTCGTGGCGGTCGCGACGGAGGAGGGGGACGAGGAGGAGCTGTCGACGTGCCGGGAGGCAAACGAACCACTTTGCCAAAATTCGACATGGGCGACCTTGCTGGCATCACACGCCCACCTTCCACGACATCATATGCCTCGGAGAGCACAGCAGTTGAGGAAATCCCTGAGAAAAAGGGAAGCGACAGGCAAAGAATAGGAAGAAGAACGAACAGAAGAAACGAAGGGCCGCCGAGAAAGCTGGGGAAGGTCGGTACCGGGACCGAGACCGAGACCCCGAAGGGAGAAAACCGTCGCAGGATGAGAAGCTTTCTCAGACCATGAGGAAGCTGACCGTTGACGACTTGGAGTAGGGCGAGTCGGTGGTAACAATAGGAAGAGATGCGACAATTGCAAGAGTCAAAGAAACATTCATGTGCAGTACAAAAACATTACTGCCGACCGGTCTGCTGGCGACAGTCCAGCCGGCACACTAAGAAAGGAGAGAAAACGTTGCGACTTCTGAGACAAAACACTTCCGACTTTCTTCAGACACTACTCCGATTCTTCTGGGTTTCTTCCACATTTCTTCACAATTTCACTTCAATTTTCGATCGTTTCGTTGCGGTCGTGGAAAACAGAGTCAAACGAGTGACAACAGCTTACTGCTTCGGGTAGCCTCCGGGGACACCGTTGAAACCAGGGTCCGTAGTTCCCTTCTGGCCGAAGCCGGTGCCCGACGAGCCCTTGCCCTGGAGACGGCTTGCCTCGTCGCCGAGCTTGGACATGAGGCCCTCCTTCTGCTGGCCCTGGCCGTGGGTGCCGTGAGTGCCGCCAACACCGGCGCCAGTGTGCGAGCCGTAGGCTCCCGTGCCGGTGGTGCCGCCGACACCGGTGCCAGTGCCAACACCGCCGACGCCAGCACCAGTGTGCGAGCCGTAGGCTCCAGTTCCGCCAGTGACACCCTGGCCGGGGACACCAGAGCGGTCGTCGAAGCCTGGGTCGTTCACTCCTTTCTGGCCAAGACCGGTACCCGTCGAGGAAGCGCCCTTAAGACGGCTGGCTTCGTCGGAGATCTTCTGGCCGGTGGTCTCGTGGCCGTAGCCAGTGGCTCCGGTGCCGGTGTGCGAGCCGTAGGCGCCTGCGCCGTAGCCGGTACCCGTGCCCGCGTGAGTGCCGGTGCCGACGCCCTGGCCGGGAACACCAGAACGGCCGTCAAAGCCCGGGTCATTCACTCCCTTTTGGCCGAAGCCAGTGCCGGTCGAGGAAGCGCCCTTGAAACGGCTAGCCTCGTCGGAGAGCTTCTGGCCGGTGGTCTCACCGTAGGCGCCCTCCTGGCGGTAGGCGGTGTTAGGAGGAAGGCCGGAGCCGGTGTGGTGGCCGTGGTGGCCAGCAGTAGCGCCAGCACCAGCGCCGAGAGCGCCACCGCCGAGGGCAGCGCCGGTACCAGTGTGGTGGCCGTGGGTGCCACCGACGCCCTCACCGGGGTATCCGGCGCGGCCATCGAAGCCCGGGTCGTTCACTCCCTTCTGGCCGAAGCCGGTACCAGTCGAAGACTTGCCCTGCAGCCTGCTGGCCTCATCGGCAAACTTCTGCATGGGGGTCTCGCCGTAGGCACCGCCTGCAGTGTGGGTGCCGTGGTGGCCGGTGTGGCCGACGCCACCGACGCCAGCACCAGCGACGCCCTTCTGGCCGAGGGGGGTGCCGGTCGACTCGACGCCGCCGAGGCGCGAAGCCTGGCCGCCAGAGGCGCCGTAGCTGTCGGCGCCGCCGTAGGTGGCGGAGGTGTAGGTCGACTGCGATCCGTCGTGGTGGCTACCGAGGTGGTGGCCGGCAGCAGCGCCAGTTCCAGCGCCGAGAGCGCCGCCAGCGAGGGCATCGCGGCCGGCGTGCGAGTGTTGGCCGGTCACACCCTGGTTGTACCCGGTGTTGTGGCCGCCAACGCCCTGTCCGGGGACGCCAGAGCGGCCGTCAAATCCTGGGTCGTTCACTCCCTTAGAGCCGTAGCCCGTACCGGAGGTGCCGTGGCCCTGGAGCCTGGAGGCCTCGTCGGAGATCTTCTGACCAGTAGTCTCACGACCGTAGCCGGTACCAGTGGTGCCGGTGGTGCCGTGGTGGTGGTCGTGCGTGCCGTGGTGGCCGAGGGCAGCGCCAGTGGCGGCGCCAGCACCAGTGCCGAGAGCGGCGTCGCGGCCAAGGTGCGAGTCGTGGCCGACTCCGGTTCCGGTTCCGTAAGTTCCAGTGTGGGCACCAGTGTGAGTACCACCGACACCCTGTCCGGGAACGCCAGAGCGTCCGTCGAATCCTGGATCGTTGACTCCCTTCTGGCCGATACCTGTACCAGTCGAGGACTTGCCGCCGAGGCGGGAGGCCTCGTCGGAAATCTTCTGGCCGGTTGTCTCATGACCGTAGCCAGTTCCGGCAGTGCCAGTGGTACCGTGGTGCGAGCCGTGGTGGCCGAGGGCAGCACCAGTGGCAGCGCCGGCGCCGGTGCCGAGAGCGGCGTCGCGGCCGAGGTGCGAGTCGTGGTGGCCGGAAGTACCAGCACCAGGGATGCCCTTCTGGCCGACGGGAGTGCCTGTGGACTCAGTTCCACCGAGGCGGGAGGCCTGGCCAGAGCCGTGGACGCCCGAGCCGACAGTGCCGGGGTTGCCGCCGGTGGTAGTGCCAGCGCCGTGGCCGCCCTCGGTAGAGCGAGGGGCACCGCTGTACGCGGGGTCGGTAACAGGGCGACCCTCAGCCTCCTTAATCCTCTGCGAGCCGATCATGGCGGAGTCGCGGATCTCGTGGCCGGGCTCAATGGTAGCCTCGGTAGTCGAGGTGGGGGGAGGAGCGATGTCGCGGTTGGAAGGCTCCTCGTCGGCGCCACGGACGTGATGAACGTCACCAGTAGCAACACCGGCGCCGCCACCAGGACCAGTAGAGCCAGTCACGCCGGGGCCGGCGCCGACACCCTTCTGGCCGACCGAAGTGCCGGTCGTGCTCTTGCCGCCGAGACGAGACTTCTCGTCGTCGATCTTCTGGCCAGTGGTCTCGTGGCCGTAGCCAGTGCCAGTGCCACCGACACCGGTACCAGTAGTGGTGCCGTGGTGCGAGCCGTGGTGGCCGAGGGCAGCGCCAGTGGCGCCACCAGCTCCAGCGCCGAGGGCGGCGTCGCGACCAAGGTGCGAGCCGTGGCGGGTGTCAGTGCCGGAGACCCCTGCGCCGGTGCCGAGACCCTGCTGGCCGACGGGAGTGCCGGTTGAGCCGACACCGCCGAGGCGGGACTTCTCATCCTGAATCTTCTGGCCGGTAGTCTCATGGCCGTAGCCGGTTCCACCAACACCGGTTCCGGTGTGGGTGCCGTGAGTGCCAGTAACGCCACCAACGCCGGTGCCAGTGTGGGTACCGCCGACGCCCTGTCCGGGAACGCCGGAGCGGCCGTCAAATCCTGGGTCGTTCACTCCCTTCTGGCCGAACCCGGTACCAGTTGAAGACTTGCCACCGAGGCGGCTAGCCTCGTCAGAGACCTTCTGTCCAGTAGTCTCGTGGCCGTAGGTACCGGTGGTGCCAGTAGTGCCGTGGGTGCCGTGGTGGCCGGCAGCGTAGCCGGTGGCGGCACCAGTGCCAGCGCCGAGGGCAGCGCCGGTTCCAGTGTGGGAGTGGCCAGTGGCAGTCTCGCCAGGGGCGCCAGAGCGGCCGTCGAAGCCTGGATCGTTCACGCCCTTCTGGCCGAATCCTGTGCCAGTCGCGCCGCGGCCCTGGAGGCGGGAAGCCTCATCGGAGATCTTCTGACCCGTGGTCTCGTGGCCGTAGCCGGTAGTGCCGGTGGTGCCGTAAGTGCCAGTGCCTACGCCGCCAACACCAGTGCCGGTGTGAGTGCCGTGAGTGCCGTGGGTGCCGGTGACGCTACCAACACCACTTCCGGTGTGGGTACCGCCAACACCCTGGCCGGGGACGCCGCTGCGTCCATCAAATCCTGGGTCGTTGATTCCTTTCTGGCCAAAGCCGGTGCCAGTCGACGAGGCACCCTTAAGCCTGGACGCTTCGTCAGAGATCTTCTGCCCAGTGGACTCGTGACCATAAGTGCCAGTGGTGCCGGTGCCAGTGGTACCATGGTGGCCAGCAGCGTAGCCGCCGGCAGTGCCAGCTCCGGCGCCGAGGGCGGCACCGGTGCCGGTGTGGGAGTGGGTGCCAGTGGCGCCCTGTCCCGGAACGCCGGAGCGTCCGTCGAACCCGGGATCGTTGATTCCTTTGGAGCCGTAGCCTGTACCCGAAGCGCCGTGGCCCTGGAGCCTCGAAGCCTCGTCGGAGACCTTCTGGCCGGTGGTCTCACGGCCGTAAGTGCCGGTAGTGCCGCCGACGCCGCCGACGCCGGTGCCGGTGCCGGGGTGGGTACCAGTGTGGGTGCCGTGAGTGCCGGAGACACCCTCGCCGGGGTAGCCAGAGCGGCCGTCAAACCCTGGGTCGTTCACTCCTTTCTGACCAAAGCCGGTTCCCGTCGAGGAGGCGCCCTTAAGTCGAGAGGCTTCGTCGGAGATCTTCTGTCCCGTGGTCTCGTGAGGGTTGCCGTAACCTGCGCCAGTGGCACCAGTGGTGGTTCCGTAGCCGGCGCCCGTGGCACCGGTGGTAGTGCCGTAGCCAGCACCGGTACCGGCGGCGGTACCAGCACCAGTGGCAGAGGGGTGGACGCCGCCAGCGCCAGCGGCGCCGGGGCCGGAGTGGGCGGAGGTGATGCCCTCGTGGCCGGCGCCGGTGTTGGTGTGGTGCTTGTCACCGATGTGGAGCTTGTCCTTAATCTCCTGCCCGAGGGACTGCTTGGGAGCGTTGGGGTCTGAATGCGTTAGCGCACGTTCTCTGGGAACTTGTGGGGCAGAAGGCTGGAACACGGAGTGGGAGTGGCGGAGGCGCGAAAACGAGACTCACCCTTGTCCTCAGACTTGCCGAGAATACCCATGCTGTGAAAGTACTGCTGGGTGGTTGTAGTTCGATGTAAGATGTCTTGTCCGTCTGTTCCGATGCAGCTATGTAGAACAGAGGAAACAGGGGGTATGCGGACCATGAACGTTGCGAAGTGGGTCGTATATATGAGCGCTGTGGCATTCTGACGATGTGGAGTTGAAGCTGGCATGATGGGCGGGTATGATGTCATTGACGATTTAGGTTGACCGTGTGAGCGTCATCGGCATACCGGATGGTGTTTCTACCGCAGTAGGATGGGGACGGAGCAGTGGAGTCGCAAGAGTCCAGCGTTGGGGTTCGGCGCGTGGCCCGCATCGCAGCAGGTACAGGACTGTCGGTGACGTCTTTGCGTTGCGGATTGCTGGACCTTGACCAATTGAGACTGCGGCCCCGCGTCGGTGGGTTTGCTGGGTTGCTAAACATAACCAAGCAGACCTCTCCTTGTGCGCCGTGCTGCTGCGGATGTCTCTTCAGATGTGTTTGGAATCTAATCTGGTCCCTGTATGCGTTTGTATGCTGTGCACAGTGACGAAAGCGTTGATGCAGAAAGGGATGTGACGTTCGAGTGATGATGTGAGCGCAGTGTGGTTACCATTTCTTTGGACGCCATCTCGGCATGATCGTCGCCACTGGGTTGGCCAAAACATTAAATGCACGTGGCGCTACGTCACGTGTGACGCCCCCTGCAAAGGGCGATCCCTTGGGCGATCAATGAGTTATCCTGCGCTAACCAGTCTGGGGACGTCTGTCGGGGTCGAGGCATTGCTTTAACGCGGTTTGCTTCGTGAAGATAACAGGGTTACCCGTAGTATTCTCGCTGCACGGACGTTGATGAAGCGTATCATCACGTGAGAGTTTTCAGACAGTTCTTCGGTTGCGAAGTGCAGTTTCGTGCTCTGCAGCGTTTGTGCCTGGCAAGTCATCAGTTGGAGCTTGTCGACGAGGTATGCATACGCACGTACGTCAATTGTTAGCCTCGGGTTATGCCCGATCACTTCCTGCCGGTTGCAGGGGCGGGATGCAGTTTCGGTTCGGGTTTCGTTTCGCAAGTGGCATGGCTATACCCGGAAGAGTAGCGAGAAGCGGGAGGAGTAAGGCGAGCTCGGTGAAGTCCAGGGAGGGAAAAGGTAGAGTGGTGAAGAGAAGGCGGGGAAAGAAAAGATGAGCCGCGATCGAAGCACCGTTTATATATGCAGAGGGAGAGTGCTCGACCGAGGGGGCACGATGTGAGACGCGCGGACTGGTTCCCGCGTCCTGGTGCAGTGAGTGCGACAGCGGGGCTCGAGGTGTGACTGCCAAAGAGTTGTGCTGTACGCGAATACCTGACGAGAGCCCTCCAGTGCCCCACGACACACAGCGTCTCACTGTTGAACTCTCTTAGTTCGCACACTTGGCTCAGATTCTCCCTGTCGCGGAAAGCGCTAGATGGTGCGATAGGGGCGACTGAGCTATCGACAATAGAAGCTTGTCATTTCATCGCACTAACGCTGAATCTCCGCTGTTCTCTGCCCCGTTGTGCCCCAAGGCGTACGGGGACGGTATTCCGCACTCTCTTCGTAGCATGATGTAAGGGCCTCGCCATGGAGAGCGCTACTCGTGACAAACTTCGCCACACAGAGGTCCTCAATGACAGACCTCTGTGTACGAGAAAGCCCAACTATAGACTGCCCCTCTGTTGCTTCTAGGCCGTAGATCACAGCGCCGTCATGTGCCGCCTCAGATGCTTCGGTGCGATGAGAATCGACGCTACGTTTGATGGTGACGGCCGGTGACTGACATGGCGAGACTTTCGCGGAAACGTGGGCTCAAAGTCTGCTCGCTGCATGCTTCCACCGGAGACAATTCCACTACTGTTCCATGTCCGTGCCATCAAGTGTATCTAAAGATCAACAGTGACAATCTTCGCGGTGCGACCGCTCGGTGCCTACTTCGAGCTTCCCGGCCCGGTACCCTCCGTAGCACGGATGGAGGTAGTCGCCGACCTATGTTCGCGTGCTTCCCGGTCTGCTTCGCAGATCTTCATATGATGCGAAACAATCAGCGTCAGATTGGACGACAGGCGCGACATGCAGACGGCTGAACCACAGATAACACGGCGGTAGATGAGGATCGGACTGATTCGCGAGACTTCGGACAGCCAAGCCGGCGACGCTGGCGGCTGTCTCCGACCCTGCATTTCACCATTTTTCAACCCAGATTCCCACATTTACTGCCGTCGCCATCCCTCCAGATCCCTCGCGAGGTTTCCCGTAGCCCATGCTCGGACAGCCTGTGGGGCAGTGCGGGGGACATATGCATGTACCAATTGCAAAGGGTCGAATCCAGCAAAGCCGCATCAATCCCACCTCCCCACTTGCGCGATCTGGCAGAGACGCCGGCCTCAGGGTCGGTACGGCGGCGCTCGGACTTTATCTTGTTCATCTCCTGTGCTCTCCACCCCAACCGTTCCCGGCCCACCCGGACCAACAGAACTGGGCGCACGGGGTACATGCTTAAGCCCCCGAGCCCAGAACCAAACAGCAGGACTGAATCACGCAACTTTGGACCGAGAACTCAAACGCGACCCCAACCGCCGGAGCCCACTATGACTCAGGCACGCTGGCGCGCTGATCGTCGCTGCATAGGGGCAATCAAGCCACCCACGTCGTGGCATCCGGTCGATTCCGTTGACCACAATCGCGCTCGGAGCGTATCGTTCAGCGTCTCCTTCCGCCGCATCACCAGTGGTTACGAATGGACTTGGGCACCCGGCTCACTGTACGCTCTGCATTCCGATCGAGGCTGGCCCGTGCTCGACACAGGTATAAGAAGAGCCCAAATGCATTCCGAATCGACCATCAACAACCACCAATAACCACTACAACAATCTCCTCTACTCATTCCGAGTAACTAGCAATCACCACTCCTTCCGAACTCTTCAGTCACCGCATAGCCAACATGTTCGCTGGACTCCGCACCGCCGCCCGCCCCATGGCCGCCTCCGCCCGCCAGGCTCGCATGTACTCTTCCGCCGCTAAGGCTGCCCCTGCCGCTGGCCCCAACCCCGTTGTCAAGTTCCTCAAGGACATCCCCGTTGATGTCTACCCCCTCTGTGGCCTTGTCACCATGTGAGTCACCACCACCATAATCTAGAGCGATGCGCTGACGAGCAGTGTTGTCTCCGCTTCCTTCTACATGGTCGGCCACCACCTCATGGACCCCCACCTCCGCCTCCTCCCCCAGGGCGCTACCCCCATCCCCAACCTTAACCTCAAGAAGGAGTAAAAATGTAGCATTAGAAGATATCATAACGACTCCTGACGCTTAGTTCCTAGTTTAGACGGGCTTCACGCCCTGCATGCATTGTATTTCAGCTACTTCTGGGATCTGCTGTCTAACATCGCACGTCGATTCCCGTCAAATCCCAGATTCGGACTAGACCCGAGTCGTCGTCCCTGTCCCATCCAAGGGAAGCGCAGAAGTTGAACTGCTGCTGCACTGTGGCGGCGAGTGGAACAGGAACACTGCGGCGTGTAGCTTCACCGACAACAATGCCCATGTCTTTTACGAAGATCGTGATGGCAGATGTGGGCGGCTGTCGCAAACCAGACAGCATGTTTCCACCGCGATGCCCTAGCATCCACGACCGCGCCGGGCCCTGCAGGAGTAGTTCTCTTGTCAGCCGTCCAGGTAGTCCCAGTGCTGTAGAAAACGCCAGTGTTTCGGCGACTGACGAAATCCCACACCCTGCAAGGTGCTGGTTGGACAATTTAGCCGCAGAACCAGCACCCACAGACCCAAGAGAAACGATCGACCCCAGCCGCTGGAGAACGGCCCTCGCCTTCGCGGCTGTCTCGGGAGGAGCCGTGTGCAAACCGCCACAGAACAACGTCAGCTCACCAGACGCCGCCCGGGGCGTGCCGCCGCTGACCGGGACGTCGAGGAGAGTGACGTCCTTCCGAACAGCGGTTAGTCGCTCCTGCATTCGGAGGACGTCACCGGGCGCACCGGTCGCCATGAACAGCACGCAGGCACCAGGTTCCAGAGCCATAAGCGCGCCAGAGGCGAGCAGCACGTCCTCGGCCTGGCCCACGTTCACGACCATGAGGACCAGAACTTCGGCTCCCGAGGCACACTCCTCTGCACTGCCGGCCACGCGGCCGCCCGATGCCTTGAACGATTCCCGGCCAGCTGGGGAGACATCGTAACCGACCACCTCGGGGAGGGCGTGCAGACGCTTGGCCATCGGCAGACCCATCGATCCCAGACCGATAAAGGCGACCTTGTTCGGTTCCTGCGACTCCGGATGTTTCGGCTTCTTTCCGTCCTTCCGTTTAACAGGGGTAGTCGGTGTGATCGACACGAGAGATTGGCGGGCTAGTGCCATGAGAGGGGCGTAGAAGCGGATCTCACTGGCGAGAGCGAGAGCAGAAATCAATGCCTCGGCCGCATTGCGCAGCTGCGTCTCCGCTGGATCCCCTGACAGAAGTGGGCGCCACAGTGCGTTGAACGCTGCACTTCCGCCAGCACCACTGCCGAGCGCTTCGGACAGAGTGCACGTGTCTAGTCCACCTTTGACAGCAAGAGTGTATGCTTCCCGAGCGACTGCCGTGTTCAGCGCCGCCAATGCGCCCTCGACCACAGCGTATGCTGGAGCTAGTGTTTGGTCTTCCCCGAGGAAGATGCCCTTCGGTAACAGTCGAGAGAAGATGCCACTCGCGACGGCTCGCAAGTCCGAGGAAGGGAGTAGCACGACTACGCCAACATGCGTCTGTGGATTCACAGCATGGATGTGCTGCACTCGCTCCACGGTCGGTGTGCCCACAATCACAGCGTACTTCGCACGCAACTGGTGGACAGCCTTTCATCAGCTGCCATCCACGGGAACCCGGCGCTCACCGCCTCTTCTGCCGAGTGCATCTCCGTGTCCGGCAAATCACCAATTCCGAGGGCCTGGATGTCAGCTCGTACACATACGACAAGCTTACCTCGAGAACGTCTTTAGGGCTCTGCGTGTGAGTCATGATGTGGGTGGTGGGCAGAGGGAGGATGGGACGCTGTCCAGTCTCATCGGCTACTTAACGAGGCTGATTCAGGAACCAGGCACGCCCGATATCTTGCTATGCCTCGGTCAGAGAGTTATCAGGCTCATGACTGTTGGGCCTCGACCGCCTCAATCATCTGTAGTCTGGGGAGAGGCAAGCAGAAACGCGAAATCTGGCAACTTCTGACAGCAGCGAGGACAACACAGGAAAATCGGCAGGCTTGAATCCGAATCAGCGACCACGTAGATCATCGTTCCTACAGCCAAGACAGAAAGCGCAGCGATTCATAGTTCAAGAAGAAATTGAGATAGTTATGCCACGGTGAAGGGAGAGCTCCTTTGCAATAGCCGGTTGTCCCGTTGAGAGTTCCAAGAAGGCGATGGATAGAGGAAAGACAGGAGATATTTGCGCAAGAGAGGATTCGAACACCGGCTTGCACTCTTCGAGTCAGGCACCAGCAGGAGCGGGACCATTTCGTGAAGACGAGCGCTCTCCCTTTGCCACTGTCGCGACTTCGATGTCGATGTTTTCGAGTTCGCCCATCACCCATCCGCATCCATCATGGTGAGTTTCCGGGATTAGAGACGAAACTGACAGACAGTCTGAGCTGCGGTACACAGCCAACCAGTCTCTTGAGCAGCGTGAGTGATGCCTTGCTCGGTTCAACGGAGAGCCGTGCGAGTCGCTCTGGTTGTGTTACGTTTGCTAATCTTCCACAGTTCACGCTCGCTACACCGGTACCGGACATGCGGACATGACCAAGTAGTGTGTAGCTCCAAAACGCCCGGCACAGAGCTAACGTACCAGCGAGTGGGCGACCCACCAGCACCGCGACACGCTGGCGTCGATCGTCGGCCACCCTCCTTTGCTGGCGTACATCTCGATCGCCGACGGCGAGTGCCAGGCCCGCGAGCGCTTCGAGGTTATCGAGGTGAGCTACACAACTCCTCACCGTAGCTAACTGCCAGCGCATGATGCAGCCCTGCGGTCCCCCTCCCCCTAAGACGGACGACTAGAGACGTAGACGACTTGTTGTATCACTATGAACCTGATCAAGAAATGTCCCAGCCTCTCAGTCATGCTCATTGCAGATTCTTTAGCCAGGATTACACTCGTTTGAGGTACTTATGGGAGAGTTCCGCCAGTATGGCCGGCGATGGAGTTCAATTCACGAGCCACCGCCACGCGATCTAAGGCTACGACACCATCGATCTGACCTTGAAGGAGCCACCCCTGCTGCTTTCAATGGCAGACAACGGCGCGGTCGGAGTCATCTCCTCTTCGGTGTTCCTATTCTTGTCCCAGCGTGTGTTCGTGCACTAGATGTTGTCCTTCCGGCCATGTTCTGGAAGCAAAACGTGTACTGCCCGTTAGACGAGAAGGCGATGTGCGTCCCCCTATCTGCGGGCGGCTGCAAAGTGGTTGGCTACTCTGTTCCGTCCTGCTCAAACTGAATGGTATTATTGCGGAAGAAGATGCGTGCTTCGTCCGACTCGAAGAGGACTGCTCCGTCCGCTTGCGCCCCGGATGGCTTGACCCAAAGCGCGAGCGCGTAAGGATTGAAGATTCCGTGCAGCGGTGTCTTGATGTGTGCCTCGGCTGACAGCGGGGCCACGCCCTTGGGGTTCCCGTCACCGGCCACGATCTGTACGTTCTGCAGCTGTCCGTGGTACCCGTTGCCGGAAGAGTCCCTGGCGGCGTCATCGAAGCCGTACCTCAGGACGAACTGCGGTTGTACTTCGTCGCAAACTACATCCTCTCGCGTCTCCATTCTCCTCGGATTAGAAGCACCTCATGGGCTTCATAAAGGCGGTGATCGAGAGCATGCATGCGTCCTCGCGGCTCGGCAGCAAGGAGTCCGGCCAAAGCGCGGCCAAAGCGGCGCCGGCGCTGTGGCTGTCAGCATCTCTTCAACAGCTTCGGGATGTTGATCCAGTGGTTAAGATGGCTGCCTTCCATTCGTGGTTCGAGCAGCTTACCGGGGTTCGAATCCCCGACATCTCAAGCAGCACTTGCTTTTTGGACTCGTTCCGCGCATCGTATGCGGTCGTAAGATGGTGCAAACCAGGTGATGAATGGGTGCGATAGGATGGTGACGGGTTAAGGACCCTGCTCATGCCGTGGTTGGTGGAGGGATCGGGGTGCCTGATCAGCTGCTTAGCCGGAGGTGCTCTGTGCTCCTTGCCCAGTATGCGATCTCGGAGGCTATCTCCCAAGTGGAGAGCAATGTTGGTCGTGCAGCACGACGAGAACTCCAAGCAAGTAAGTAGCTCACATTGTTGTGCAGGTAGATAGGCAACAGACGGCCTCGAGTTGGTTGCACTATACCTATTACGTTCGCTCGCTTGGCACCCCCGCGATCTCGCAGTGGGTTGTGCATCGTCTCTGCACTCCACACGGCTCTTATGGGACTGCACGGCAGGCAAGTACCCACCCAGCGGATTGAGGACTCTGTAACGTGCCCAAGAGTGTGTGTGCTCCCGTGTTGGGCACTACTGTTCTTGACGGCGCTCACGGCTAGTATCATCGCAACACATGCACTCATGGACTGCTTGACCGGCGGCTCCGAAGCTAGTACTCAGTAGTAGTTGTTCCATACGATCGTGTGTGCCGTCGGGCACGCATACGGCTGAGAAGGCGATGCAAGCAGCTGTGGTGAGTTGCGCAATATCGGGTCGGTTAACAGCGTGCCAAGCCTCGATCGGCGGCTCTGAGCGGGGAGTGCGAAAATGCCACCGCCGACGTCATCCAACACTGCCTGGCTATCTCTGTGCCTTCCATTCTCGTCGCATCACCATCCACCCTAAACACCATGTTCGCCAACCTGACGTACCAAGACAAGCAGGCGTTCTTCGCCCTGCTGGATGAGTACTTCGAGTCGCGCCCGCATCTGGCGCACTTGAGAGGAGAGTCGCCCCTGCCTTCCCCTGGTGGTCTGGCTCCGCCCAGCATCGACTCGAGCAGCAGGCCGCGAAGCTCGACTGCAAACTCGAGCTCCTCGGCTGCTGCGGCCGCACCGGCGCTTGGCGGACGTACCCTTCCTCCGCCCGTGCACGGCGACGCGACACCGCCCGTTCGCCACACCCCGTCGCCGTCTCAACCCGCAGCGTCATCGTACCACACCCCGGGCTCCGGACTTACCAGCAGCAGCAGTCACCGCGCCGACGGCCTGATGGGCAGCGCCAAGTCGCTCGCCTCTACTGGATACAAGTTTGGCCGCTCGGGTGTCGGCAAGCTTGCGCAGAACCAGCACGTGTCGGGCGCGATGGGCAAGATTGGAGCCAGCAGCTTCAATGACAAGCTCGCCAAAGCGGGCGACACGCCGCGCAGCCGCACCGCTGGTGCGGACGCTGCGGTCGGAGGAGCCGTGGGTGGAGGTTACACTCCGCGCACGACGGGTCCGCCCCAGGCCCCGCCCAGCCGCGGAAGTGCCGCCAAGGGCAATCGCGCCCAGGCGCAGTACGACTATGACGGTGGAGACGCGACGGACCTCCCGGTCAAGGAGAACCAAATCGTCAACATCATCGCCAAGACGAGTGAAGACTGTGAGTAGCACAGTAGGTGTCGGAAGCTGACCTGCAGGGTGGACATGCGAGGACGACAGCGGAAGACAGGGTCTCGTGCCGGCGAACTATCTCAAGGAGCTCTAAGGCTGCAACGGAGGGACGGCTGCAGAAAATACAGCGGCAATGGAACGATATATTTATGAAAGGGTTACACGGCTGTAAAGGATCTCTGTAATGCATTCAGATCTAAAACACTAATAACTACTGCTACTGGTACCACAACACTGCACGGGAGTCTACTGCTGCTGTCCGAGGACGCGGACGGTACGGTCAAGGCCGGAGAGAACGATCTCGCTTCCGAGGTTGCCGAAGCGGGCGGCGGTGAGGATGCCGTTGTTGTCGTCGAACTTGAGGAGCTCGTCCCAGCTCTTGTTCGCGTAGACGCGCAGGTCGGTACCGGCGACGGAGAGGAACTGCGCGCTCGGGTCGAAGCGCACCTCATGCACCGAGTTCTCGCTCGGGAGGTTCCAGCTTGACAGCACCTTGAGCTTGCGCAGGTCGAACACGCTGACCAGGCTGTCGGCGCTCGAGCCCGTCGCGAGGTAGTAGCCGTTCTCAGAGAAGGAGAGCGTCGTGATCTCCTTGCCGCCAGGAACTAGGAGCGAGCCGGCGAGAACGTTGTTCTGGCGAGCGTCCCAGACACGGATGTGGCCGTCCTTTGTTCCGAGACCGTGAAGGATGCCGTCAGGGTGGATGTCAAGAGACGTGTACGAGAACGAGCCCTCCTCTCCTCCGACGGGCTTGTACGTAGCAATCGTCTTGGCCGAAGCGATGTCGTGCATCGACCACGTGCTGTCGGTCGAACCAGTGGAAGCGTAGAGGCCAGAAGGGTGGATGGCGAGACCGGTGACATCGCCCTTGTGGGCAGAGATGTGGCCCTTGGCAGACCACGAACCGCCGTCCTCACCCCAAAAGCGCACAGTCTTGTCGGCAGCAGTCGAAACGGCCATGCGGTCGAGACCCTCCTGTTCCCGGAACGCGACGTGCGTGACAGGCTTGGTGTGGCCCTTGAGCGTAGCGATCGACTTCTCGTTCTCAACGTCGAACACCTGAACGACCTTGTCCATGCCTCCCGTCACAATCGTCTTGCCGTCCTTGCTGAGGTCGAGCGCGCTCACTCCCGGGGGCTTGGTGCCGTGCATCGAGCCGATCTGCTTCACCTGAACGTACGTCTTGACAGCCTCCGCGTTTGCGTAGCCCGGAGCCGGCTTGCGCTTCTTGCGGACCGACGACAGCGCAGCGTTCGTCTCCTCCAGCACCTGCTCAACCTCCTTCGGAAGCGCTCCGCTATCCATCTCCACGTCATCCTGCGCCGGGGCAGCCGCCGAGGCAGACGGCGCGAGGCCGACCGAAGCCTGGATCGAGGAGAGAGCCTCACGCGCCTCGTCGCGCTCCTTGATCAACCGCGCAATCACTCGCGTCGCAGCGTCTTCCCGGTAGAGCGCGTTGGCGAGCTCGGCACGCGAGTTCTGGAACGCCTTCTTGATCTCCAGAGACTCAAGCATGATGGCGTCGTACTCGGACTGAAGAGCGGTCAGGAGCGCGGGGATCGAGTTTTGCGTTGACGGGCGAGGCGGCAGCGTCGAAGGCTTGGCCTTCACGTCGATCAGGTCCTCCTTCGTGAGCGGCTCTCCAGTAATCGGATCCGTTCCATTCTCGTCTGACGTTAGCCACGACTGGCGCGATCTAGCTTACCGATATACCGCTCGATCAGCGCCTTCTCGTAAACAGTTCCCGAAGTCTTCGAAACAACGGGAGCCGTGGGCGGCGATCCGGAAACTGGGGTCAGTCGTGCGTCGGCAGGTGTGTTACTCACTGGCACAGAAGAACATGATTCCCGTGCTTTTGAGAGCGGATGCGAAGGACCGGCTCTGCTAAGGATGGAGGCTGCTCGAGCTGTTGTTCAATACATCACGTCGCAAATGAAGTAACTTGTTACTGAACGGACGGAAGCAATTGTATCAGTGACACACGTCAGGATTTGCCGCCCGATCGATCTCGGTCACCAACATCTTCGCGTTCGGACCGCTCACCTGATAGTCGTTGTTTTCGTACCGATCCCGGCGACAGACGACCAGCAAGTTGACGGAAGCTTGACCAGAAGTGCTCTGAGGATAGCCATGGCGGACCTCAGGCAGTTCATCGGTGACAACCTCGTGCGGGTAAGTACAGCTCTCTCACCGCTGTCCTCGGAGCTGACATCGCAGCTACTCGGCTCTGCCGACAGCGCCGTCACCGATTTCGTACACTCAGCTGGTAAGCACAAGCAGATGAGGTCCAGAGCTGACAAGATAGCTCTCTCCGCCAAAACGCCTGGCGATCTCTACAACCAGCTGCTGGCTGCTGGTCTCTCCGAGTCTCCCGATACTCAGGCTTTCGCCACTCAAGTTCATGGCTTAGTCCCTCGAAAGACGAAGACGAAGAAGCCGAAGGTCGCGCCAACGGTCAACACCCAGAAGTTTACGTTCGTGACCGAGGATGAGGATCGGAGCTCGAAGAAGAAGAAGAGCAAAAGCAAGGACAAGGATCGCGACGTGGCTTCGCACAAGCTTGAACGTTCGTCCAGAAAGCGCGACACCGAGGGGAACTGGGATTCTGATCCGGAGGACTTAGAATCGGAGCCACCAAAGCGTGCGCGATTTGAGTCGCCTGTCCGTGATGAGGAGCTCCTGGAACCAGAGGAGACAGAGGAGGAGCGGCTGGAGAGGGAACGGTTGGAAGATCTGGCGGAGCGCGATGCGTTTGCAGAGCGCATGAAGAACAAGGATCAAGACCGGACGAAGAAGATCGTTCAAGATCGATCAAACGAGGGAACAGAGGAGGCTGCTCGTCGGCAGCTGTTCGCAGACGATGCGGATGCGCGGAGAGAGGTCATGCCGGATCTGCGAGAGCGTTCGCGACAGTCATACCTGCAGAAGCGTGAAGAGCAACGCCTGGATCTCCTCAAGCTCGAAGTTGAGGACGAGAAAATCTTGTTCCGAGGACAAAAGCTGTCAAAGAGGGAAATTGAGGAACACGAGCGCAAGCTCGAGCTAATCAAGATCCTTGAGGAACGCAAAAAGATCGACGATGGGACGGACGGCTATATGCTCCCTGAGGACTATATCACGGAGCAGGGACGCCTCGACTCGAAGAAGAAGAAGAACGCTCTCTATCAACGCTACGAGGAGAAGGACAAGAACAAGGAAGCTTTCGCGACCGACGTGGACAGCTGGGAAGAGTCTCAGCGCTACCGAACGGACTTCATCACCGGAGCTTTGGACAAGGAAGTTGTCGACGAGAACGATGGGTACGACTACGTTTTCGATGAGAGCCAGGGCATCCAGTTCTTGCAGGAGGGCGGTTTGGACGGTACTCTGAACCCTGAGGCTGAGGCACTGCTGGCTCAGGTGGAAGAGGCAGAGAAGAAGCATCAGTCCATCCAGGACACGCGCAAATCGCTGCCGGTGTACGAGTTCCGTGACGAACTGCTGGAAGCTATTGCTGAGCACCAGGTGCTCATTGTTGTCGCCGAGACCGGTTCGGGCAAGACCACCCAGCTTCCCCAGTACTTGCACGAGGCTGGTTACACGGCCGGCGGAATGAAGGTGGGCTGCACGCAGCCGCGTCGTGTCGCTGCCATGTCCGTTGCCGCTCGTGTCGCTGAAGAGGTTGGCTGTCGACTGGGCCAAGAAGTCGGTTATTCCATCCGTTTCGAGGACATGACCAGCGACAAGACCGTCCTCAAATACATGACCGATGGAATGCTTCTTCGAGAGTTCTTGACGGATCCGGAGCTGTCGACATATTCGGCACTTGTTATCGACGAGGCGCACGAGCGAACCCTTTCCACGGATATCCTGTTCGGCCTCATCAAGGACATTGCCCGCTTCCGACCTGAGCTGAAGCTCCTGATTTCTAGTGCTACTCTCAACGCCCAAAAGTTCAGTCAGTTCTTTGACGATGCTCCGATCTTCGACATTCCTGGTCGTCGATTCCCTGTCGACATGTTCTACACTCAGCAGCCCGAGGCCAACTACATCCACGCCGCCGTCACGACCATCCTCCAGATTCACACAACGCAACCGAAGGGTGACATCCTCTTGTTCCTGACGGGTCAAGATGAGATCGAAGCCTGTGAAGAGAATCTCAAGGAAACCATGTACGCCCTCGGCGACAAGGTGCCTGAGCTTATCATTGCGCCCATCTACGCCAACCTCCCGAGTGAAATGCAGACGAAGATTTTCGAGCCGACACCGGAAGGCGCACGCAAGGTCGTCCTGGCCACCAACATCGCCGAGACATCCATCACGATTGACGGCGTCGTCTACGTCATCGATCCGGGCTTCGTCAAGCAGAACAATTACAACCCGAAGACGGGAATGTCGTCGCTCGTGGTCGAGCCCATCTCTCGTGCTTCTGCCAACCAGCGTGCGGGTCGTGCCGGACGCGTTGGACCTGGAAAAGCGTTCCGACTGTACACCAAGTGGGCGTACAAGAATGAACTGCTCGAGGACACAATCCCAGAAATTCAGCGAACCAACCTCGGCATGGTCGTTCTCATGCTCAAGTCGCTCGGCATCAACGACATCCTCAACTTCGAGTTCCTCGACAAACCGCCAGCGGAGACGATCATTCGCTCGTTTGAGATGCTGTACGCACTCGGAGCGCTCAACCACAAAGGTGAGCTGACTCGTCTTGGTCGTCGCATGGCCGAGTTCCCTGTGGACCCAATGCTCTCGAAGGCGATCATCAACAGTGAAAACTTCAAGTGCACGCACGAGGTCCTCATCATCATCTCGATGCTGCAGGAGTCTGGATCGCTCCTGTACCGACCAAAGGACAAGCGTGTGCACGCCGACAAAGCGCACAAGAACTTCCAGAAGCCGGGCGGCGACCACTTCACGCTGCTGAACATCTTCGAGCAGTGGGCTGAGGCGGGCTACGGACAGCAGTTCTGCTACGAGAACTTTGTTCAGTATAAGTCGCTGTGCCGTGTGCGCGACATTCGCGACCAGCTCGCGAGTTTGTGTGACCGTGTCGAGGTCGTAATCGAGAGCTGCCCGAACGATGTCATCCCCGTTCAAAAGGCGATCACGGCCGGCTACTTTTACAACACGGCGCGTCTCGACAAGGGCGGCGGCTACAAGACGACCAAGAACAACCACACAGTCTACATGCACCCGTCCTCGGGTCTCATTGGCATGCAGCCCCCGCCGCGCTTCATCCTGTACTACGAGCTCGTCCTTACGAGCAAGGAGTACATGCGCCAGTGTATGCCGATCGAGGGAGAGTGGTTGTACGAGCTTGCGCCGCACTATTTCAACCGCGGCGACGTGCAGAAGATGATGGGAAGCGCGAGCAGCGTCAAGATGCCGAAGCAGATCAAACCGGCGCCAGGGCCGCAGGATGTGAAGTAGGTGTGGAAGGAAGGAGTTCAAAGCATAGAAACAAACAGTCTTGTATCACATTATCATTCTTTGGTAGCATCATTTGCCTCTGCATTACATCATGAAATCAGCAAACAAGACGCACGAGCAGCTGGAAAGTCTAGAAAATGCATACATGGGTGTCCTGGGTGTCCTAAGACAGGGATACTTATCCACGCTTCCTCTTCTTGCCGCCACCGGCACCACCGCCGTTCTCGAGGTGCGCCTTCTTGATAGCGTCCTGGCGCGCCTTCTCTCTCCGCTCCTCACGGATCTTCTCGGCCTTGCGCTCCTCACTCGCCTCAACCTTCTCGCGGTGTCCCTTCCTGCGCTCCTCCTGCTTCTCCTTTCGTCGCGCGACTTTATCCTTTTTGAGACTCTGGATCTGCTGCAGAAGAGCAACGGCCTTCTTCTCCTCGTCGCCCATGACAACAGCACGCGACTGGAGATACGTCGGCTTCTTCTGCGCGTTCATGACCTTGGGCTTGGACGCGTACGGCAGGTCGGCCTGGAGCTTGCGCGGAATCTTGAGCGCGTTGAAGCGGCGCGTGCTGCGCTCGACCGTGCGGTAGGCCGAGTTCGGGTCGAGCGGCGTGTCAACACCCTCCTCGCGGCGGATCTGTCCAGTGAGGCGCATACCCTTCCAGCCCTGCTTGTCCGCGAGAAGGAGCGACGTGACGGGGTTGTAGAGCTTCTTCGGCTCGATGCTGTACCACGCGCGCAGGAAGACAATGTCGCTCATCAGGATCTTGTCTTCGAACGTAGCACGGTACGAGCCCTCAGGCTTAGCAAGCGCCTTCTTGATCTGACCGCGAACACCGGAGACAGTGCGGATGTTTGCGCCCTCGAACTTGGCAACCTCGAGTGCGCTGTTGAACATGTCTTTGATGAACGCAGTGTTCTTGAAGATCTTGTACGGCGTACCCGTGAGCTTGAGCTTCTTGACAATCTTGGTGCTGCGGTCGACGTCGAGTACAACACCAGTCGCGGACACGCGGAAGCCGGGTGCCTCGTTGGTGAGGCTGTTGAAGGCGGCGAGACCGGTGTTCGGTGCCGAGACAGGGCCGTAGAAGGTCGCGAAACAGTGCATATGCTCAGGGGTGTACTTGAGCATGCGGTTTCGGATACTGTGGTCGTCGAGGTGGTAGATGGGCATAGACTGGAAGCGGCGCCATCCGAGAGAGAAGATGAGCGGGTCGTTGGTCTTGAGCGTTTTCGTGAACCAACGGTGACGCTTGATACGCACAGTGACGTATCCGAAACGCTCCTCCTCGGCGAGCAGACCACCGACGATGATCGGGAACTTCGGATCGAAGTTCTCGACGAGCTCGCATGGCACGTTGTCGATCTCGAGACGCACGTACATGCCCGATCGGTAACCCTCAATCTGGGCACGCGCGTCGATGTCCATGCCCTCAAACTCAGACTCGTTGAGCGCGCGCTGGCGAGCCATCTCAGCCTTCTGCTGGTCGTAGAAGTCCATGCCGCTCTCCTCGTCCTCATCATCGTACTGCTCGTCGAACTTGGCGGCAAGCGCCTTCTTCTTACGAGCCATGGCCTCCTCACGAGCACTGATGTGGTCAACCTGTCCGGATCCGTCAGGCTTCATGCCGACGTAAGGAACGTTTTCTCCGTCTCCGTCCTCATCGTCGCCCTCTCCGCCCTCAAGGTCCTCGAAGTCGTCACCTTCTTCCTCATACGGCAGGCCCTCAGCAGTCTCCTCGCCCATCGCTCCAGAGATGAACATTTTCTGCAGTCCGTCGAGGACAGACTCGTCGTTCCAGCGCTCCTCCAGAGCCTTGACATCGACAGGCTCCTTGATCGCGTCTCCCTCATCTCCGGCGTTGTCGCCACCCTGGACTCGGAGGAAGCCGTCGTTCGACATCGCCATGACTGAGGACTCGGCATCGGCGGATGAAGGTCGGGTCTTGCCAGCAGCAATCTCCTCGGGCGACAGCTCGTCTCCGTAGATCATCGACATGAGATCACGACGACGGCGCATACGCTCAGCGAAACCGGTCGCGGCGCGGTCAGCGAGGTTGCGCTTCCACTGCGGAACGTCCTCATCGTCCTCGTCGTCTTCCTCCTCCTCGCTTCCCTCACCGAAGTCAGCCTCCGGCTCAGAACCGTCGTATTCGTCGTCCGAGAGGTTGATGCGCTTGCCGTCCTGCTCGAAGCCAGTGACCATGTCGAGGTCGTTCTCGGAGTCAGACGAGGCGTAGGCAACATCCCTGTCCTGCTCATCGTCGTCGTCGATCTCCTCAATGCGAGCGCCTCCCTCTTCCTCATCGAACTCATCATCGAAGTCCTCGTCGTCATCGTCGGAGGCGGCTCCAAGCATCGGGCCACCGGAGCGAGGGGCAGCGGCACGGCGTTTCCGCTTTCCGTCGGAATCAACGGTGAGAGGAGCGGAGGAGGAGTCGAACAGCCTGATCTGAGACTTCTCCATGCCCTCAGCAAGAGTCGACTGAGCCTCCTGCATCTCAATGACCATGCGCTCTCCCTCGCCCTTCGGCTGGTCGCCGTCCTTCGAGAACGATCCGAGGACGTTCACGTAAACGGCGTCCTTGTCGTACATGACTCCACCGACGTCACTCATGGGGGCATGGATCAGCTTCGCCTTCTCTCCCATGCGACGGCGACGCTCGCTCTCGAGTGTCGGAAGCGGACACGGGTCTGTCAGGCGCTCGACCTCCTTGACCTCGAGATCGCCGGCTCCAGGGATGTGAATCTTGGCGTTACGAGCAGGAAGGTTGGGTCCACGGACGTAGCCGTACAGTGTGATGGTTCGGTCCATCTTCGGGTTCTGGCGCACCTCCTCACGGGGCGTCAGGTCCTGCAGACGGTCGGCGAGCAGATACGGGTGCTGGTTACGGAACACGAGGGGACGGAACTTGACAACGCTGATGAATCGCGTAAGCAGATTGATTTCGGCGTCAGGATAGCGACCGTTGATAACTCCGGAAAGCGAGAAGAGCTTAGCTCCCTGGTAGATCTCGGTCCAGAAACGGTGCTTGAGTCGCTTCTTCGTGTCCTTCAGCGTGCTCTGCTTCTTGATCAGATCGAGGTGGGTGAGCAGACCGATGACCTTGGGGAAACCATGCGCTTGCAGAATGTTGAGGAACTCAAAGGTTTCCTGACGTTAGCTAAACGAGAGCGTTCATGCAGCTCACCATCTCAAAGCCAAAGCTTCCATCGATCATCAGGAGCACGAGGTCAACGACTTTGCCGAGATCAATCATAGAGTTCAGGTCGTTACCGCACTCGACGAAAGTGATACGCCTCGTCTTTCCGGAAACCACAGTAATCGGTCCCTGCGGGTCGTTGAGGTTGTGCTTGGTGTATCGCCTGACGAGCGAGCGGAGGAGAGTGGTCTTGCCCACACCGGGAGGTCCCACGATACCGACAACGATGGGCGGCGGGGGCATGCGGCCCTCGTCCATGCCCTGTCCCTTCTCCTGGGTGACCTTGCGCTCCTCGGGGTTACGGTTGACGAGAGGAACATGGAGCCTCTTCTGGCCAATGTCCGCTGTTCGGCGCGCAGCGATGTTCGCCGATCGCCATGATTGCGAAGTGAACGCCTGAGGTCAGCTAGCGCTCCTCCGAGCCTAGCTCTTACCTTGGGGTTGTAACCGTGAGCATGGCGTCGGTCAACGCCTTGCGCCTTGTCCTTTTTGTCGAGCTTGGAGCCCGCGGACGGCTTGTGGTGAGCCTTATGCGGCTTCTCCATGCTGGTTGTTATTACGGTGACCGTCGCCGTTCCAAAATTCAAGGCATCATGAGCTCGGCGACCCTCACGGAAGTGGAGGTCACAAATTTACGTCCGTAAAGGCATTAGGAAATCGGCGATCATCCGTTAACGCGCTCCCGATTGCATTACAACCTGCATTAGAACGGTACAAAATGTCCTCGCCACTGCTCACGTGACCGCGGCCAAAAGTCTAAATATTGAATGTTCAGCTGGACAGCGACCTCCATCCATCACACACCACCATGCCGAAGGAGCAGATCCGAAAGCGCGGAAAGCGCAAGCCGAAGACGGAGCAGGAGGCGCCCGCCGCTGCTCCCGCTGTCGAATTTGAAGCTCTCCCGGCGCCCGCCGCGGAGCCCGAGGCGATCGGCGGCATCCACCCCTCCCGACTTGCGATCCTGAAGCGGACCGGCGGCGCGAGCCAGCAGGCGGTCACGACTCAGACTGAGGAGGAGACCGCTGCGCTTGATCACCGACCAGAGGAGGAGCATCCGGATGAGGGTGCTGCCAACTGGACCCGCGTGTACGACCCCGAGTTCCCGTTTGGCGTTCTCGACCCCGATGTCAAGGCGTACTTCCGGAATCTGGAGGACCAGATCAAGGACTGGGAGGGTGCCGGCGCCGCTGGAGAGGAGCGTGAAGGTTGGTTTTGATATGTGCACAGCAACTAACAACAGACCGCCAGATGTTCCTGAGCAGTGTGCTGCAGGAGTTGCGCGGACACGAGCTGCAGGTTGCGACCGACCCCGAGGTTGGCGTCGTTCTCGAGCGCCTGCTTCCTTCGCTGAACGACTGGGGTCGCCGTGTCATCGGTGACTCGTTCGGAGAGAAGTGGGAGACTCTTCTCACTCACCGCTTCGGAAGTCACATCGTGCAGACGTGGATGACGCTCGCTGCCTCCACTCTTGACCGTGAGGTAAGTAGTAGCGTTCATTCTCCTTCGAGCTGAAGCTGACATCAGACCCGAGGAATCTACCCGCCGCAACAGAAGAAGCAGGAGAAGAACCCGGAAGAGGGCGTTCTCCCGACCATGGCCGACCTCATTACGTCGCTTACGACAACCCTCGTCCCCAGCTTCCCCTCGCTCCTCACGAACACCCACGCCTCTCCGCCGCTTCGTCTCCTCCTTCTCGTTCTTACCCCGAACCGTGCTCTTCCGTCGCTGGACGCCAGCGAGGGAGACGGTGGCCTTGTTCGATCAAAGCGCTCCGGCAAGTTCAGGAAGGGCCAGGGCGTGCAGGGCAAGTCGATTCTCGGTGACGAGGAGCAGAAGCCGACGGACCGACAGGTGCCTCAGTCTGTTGCTGCGCTGCGGAAGAAGGTCCGCGACGAGGTGATGCAGCACGTCTCGCCCATGGAGTGGCACGGAATGGGTGTGAACAAGGTCGGAAGCGCTGCGGTTCAGCTTTTCCTGGAGGCTGAGGCCGAGGATGGCGACAGCGAGAAGGAGGGCAGCCTGCTCGATATCATCACGGAGGGCCTTGCGTCGAACCCGAAGGACAGGGAGCAGAAGCCGTACCTGTACTCTCTGCTCGTTTCGCCGACGGGTACCCGTCTGTTCGAGGCTGTGCTGTCGGTCGCGCCGAAAAAGATCTACAAGGCGCTGTGGAAGACGTACTTCCGCAAGAAGCTCGGCAAGTTCGCGTCTCATCCGTACGCCAACTTCGTGGTAGCGAAGGGCGTCTCGCGCCTCTCGGCCGACGGGCTCAGCGAGGCGATTGCTGAGGTCCAGTCCGTTGGCGGTGGCAAGGCGCTGATCAAGACTGCGCGCACGAGTGTGCTCGTCGCGTTCGCGGAGCGCGCGACCGCCCTCGGCAAAGGTGGTGAGGAGGTTATGGGTCTGGTGAAGAGCGCGACCGAGCTACCGGATGGTAGCAACGACCTTGTGCCTGCGCTTATGGCTTTGAAGACTGTTCCGACATACGAGGCGATCAAGAACGGCGAGGATGTCCCGGAGGACGGCGAGGACGGCGAGCGTGAGAAGGACGAGGACGCGGAGGCTGCGTTCGAAGCGGCTCAGCGTCGCAGCGCATGGGAGAACCGCCGCAGCGCCAAGCCTCGCGGTGCCCTCGACCCGAACATGCAGGGCTGTCTTTTGCTGCAGGCGCTCGTCGACATGCCGGGTTCGACGCCGGTGCTCGACAGCCTCTTCGCTCAACCCGTGGATGCGCTCCTGGCCTACGCCTCGTCGCCGATTGCTTCGCGTCTTCTCGACCGCGTGCTTCTCTCCTCGAACGTGCTGCCCAAGTATAAGCGCAAGCTCCCGCTTGCTTTCGTCGGCCACTACCTCGAGCTGGCTTCTGACCGCCTCGGTTCCCGTGTCGCGGACACGATCTGGGCGACCGCGGACGGCTTCCTGCGTGAGAAGATTGCGCGCTCCCTGATCCCGAACGCTACCCAGCTCGCGGCCGACGCGTACGGGCGGTTCATGGCCAAGAAGCTCGAGCTGCACCTTCTCCAGCGCCGACCGGACGAATGGCGTGAGAAGCAGCTCGGCCTCAAGCACCACTTCGCGCACCAGAAGGAGGCCCGCCAGGCTGCCGAGCAGCAGGAGGAGCAGCAGCCCCAGGAGGAAGAGCCGCAGAAGAAGGACAAGAAGAGGAAGGGAGACGAGATCGACGAGGTCTTCGGCAAGCTCGAGAAGAAGAGGAAGAACAAGTAGATTGTAGCACCACCGGCACTACGCCCATAGATCTTTTCCAGACATGTCATCAATTTGCATTTTTGCAGAACACACGCCAGCCACACAATCCACACACAGAGAGCAAGAGCGATGCGATGCATAAGTACAACAAAGTAGCTCTGAGATCCTGGTCCGCTCCATCCTCCTTCCTGTCGAAGCGGCGGTGATATTGAGAGGAGTAAGTCTAAGTCTAACACTGGTTCCGGAGTGGTGTCGTGTGTACGAGTCTGACTGGCAGACCGAGTTTTATGCTCTGGGCGTTGCAGAGGTGGTCGCTTAAGGTTCCTCAGCGGGCGCCTTGCGGAGCCACAAGTCGATGGCAGCCGAGAAGCCGGCGAACGCAAGACCACCGCCGACCATGGCCTGCGGGCCGGCGTTGCGCGCAAGAATGGCGCCCGAGAGGAATCCACCGGCAACAGAGTTCCAGATGTCGTTCTTCGCACGGTACTGATCGTCAGCCTGAATTGTACGATAGGCGATAGACAGCGACTGAGCGAAGGATACTCACAGCCTCAATACAGCACTCCGTTCCAGAGTACAGGGCTCCAACCTTGGCGAAACCCTTACCCGAGGTCCACATGTTACGACCCATCTCCTTGAACATGTGCTTCGCCTGGCCCTTCATGCCCTGGTCACGAAGCTCCTGCGATGCTCGCGACATCGGGTCCTCGATCGCAAACGACGCCGACATCATCGCGAAGAATCCACCGAGAAGGAAACCTGGACGTCAGTTACACGATAAATCTGTTGGCAAAGAAGCAAGGTAGTCACAAGCAGCACACACTGCTCTGCAAAACCATCGAACACGAGCGTTGGAGTGCTCACATTGCGAGGTCATAGGCTGCGTCGAACCTCGGTGACGTCTGAAGAACACTCGCTGCGGGAGAACGGAGCGCCAGGCTTGATCTAGCCTGATCTCTGCCACTCCCGCAAGTCTTCTCAGATAACCTCCCCGCTTCGCACCTACTCACCCATTCCTCCGGCCATGACGACCTTGGTCGGGCACGACTCCATGACCATGTTCATCTGCTTGGTCCAGCCTCGGATCTTGCGGACCTCATCCTTCTCCTCCTGCGTCGTTCCGGGAGGGTACGGCTCGGAGCCGGGGGCGTATATCGGGGCGAGGAGGGGGTGCTGCTGGGTCATGTTGGGGTGGTCGGCTGAGGTTATATCAACTCGGAAAGTCAGGCCAGTCGAATGCCAGCGATCGCTATCGGGCGACCACCCAGCCGGTCGTTCCAACTTTTTGCCGCCGCCTCCGCCGCCGATGGAGGTGCGTGCCGAAGGAGCGGTACCTGATTTTGTTTGACCCTCCTGGTTAGTCGCTCGAGGCGACCACTTTGGGGAGCCCGGTGGCGGCTGTCCACTTTCCTTGCGATCGCAGGAGATCGTGACGGGAGATCCGTCCATTGAATTCTATCACTTCGTCAATGACATATGAACGATTTACATTGATCTGACATGCGTGCTAGAAGCCATGTGCTGAAGCGGGAGCTGCGGTTGAGTTGAGATCACCGAATGGAGGCTGCAAACGCCGTAGTCCAAGGAGTAACAGACGCCTGAAACAGTGGTAAACATGTGTCAGATCGTCCAAATCTGATGGTAGTCAGAGTGCCGGCATCTCGACTGGCTAGGGCCTTGATGGTCTGCTGATTGTTGTGCTGAACGCAGCCCGGAGACACGCCCGCATGACTGATATGCCAACAGCCTGTCCAAAAGGTTGAGCGTGCTCTTTGGTCTCCCCCCAAAAAAAAGTGACCTCTGGCGGGGTCGAACCGCCGACCTTATGCGTAACGCTCCAAGTGTTAAGCATACGCTCTAACCAACTGAGCTAAGTGGCCTTGTATGGTAACTTGGTTTTTGGTTGACCGGAAGGAGCCGGGTGCCTGGCCGTCATCCCTCTCCGCGCCCCGTGCTAATCGTTGTCTCGCGTAGCAGCAGGGCGGATAAGACCCACGCTGCTACCAAATGCTGAGCTGTTCGAATGGGTTCTCTGTTTCGCATCCCTTCTGCTATCTAACACATCATGCACAGATCGCCTTCCATCATCCCTTTTGGAAAGCCAAGAGACTGTTTAAGCTCGACGCCACGCCATGTCCACTTCGCGACAACGTCCTCCCCCCTCACATGAGCTCAGACGAGATGGCTACCAGGCGCCAAGCTAAAATCGGCACATCAGAGAACCCCAGCGTCCCGTTGCCCATAGGGCCCCACGGCCCGCACCATGAGTGTGAGTGTGACCACCTCCCCATCCGAGAGTGCGACAGCCCGCGGCGTTGGCACGATCGAAAGTACTGGTGCGCCATGCGCGGACCACGGATTTGTGCATGCAGTGAATGGGGCCGAGGGGTTCGATGCGCATGTGCCCACCGACGCCAGTCCATGACTACTGAACTGTGGCGTTCAGCTAGCCGAACTAGCGCACTAGCTCTTCTCCCATTGATGGTGACCCTGCAGTGGGCAATCAGAAGTTCAGCGAGCACACACCACTGCCCCAACGCAGAGGCTGCGCTAAACCCCTGCGATTTATGCGACTCGCCTCGCACCTCGATGGATCGATGGTCTGTCGAGAGGGTACGTACCGGGCATTGCCAGGGAGCGGCGCTCGTGCTGCCCGCCAAATGCGATTTGCACGCTCCATGTACCCTGTGATCCTGCGCGATCCTGGGTGTAATAAGGCTTGGCAGATCAACACAGATCACTGCTGCGCGAGCATCGGCTTCGAAAGCAGGCTCTGCTCCGAAACGTCATTCGTTCCCAGCTTCTTGCCGTGTTCCGTGGTGCTGGCGCAAGTGCATTCCGTCTGCAGGTTGGCCGCCGGATTTAGGGCTTGGGGCCAGAGGCAGGGGCACAAGAGGCCAGAGAGCGGCAAGCGCGGTGAGCGGCCAGCGGCCATAAGCGCCATCAGCCGAAAGGCCCAGTCAGGCTGCTACCAGCTTATGTTGGATACAGCCGAGGCGATCAAGCACGCCGGGTACTGGCCATTCCGCGAATCCCATGCGATCTCGGGCTCGCTCTAGCCTGCCTCTAGCAACTAAAATCCACTCCAACCACGGCTTTGGCCACCGTTCTAACATGCACTTGCTCCCTTCTCCTCAAGGGCACTAGCTCAACCCAACCTCGTCTTTCGGCTTCCTGACTCAGGCGCCAGAACCACCACAGATCCTACCTTCCCTACGAGGTTACCTGGTCAGACAGTCGGTCGGTCGGGTGGTCAGCTACGAACGGTGCTACTGGAGCTACCTGTCATGCGGTCACCTTCCTTACCTACTCTCTCCAGCTGTCGACTTCTAACGATTCACCACGCCCATTCTTAACCTCGATCCCTCCCTTCTTTCAGTCGTCGTCAACATCACCTCCTTGTTCTTTGGATCTTGCCCTTTTCTTGTTTTCCGATTAAGGTGCCCAGCAGCGCCGCTCGACACTCGACTTCCGACTCTAAGACCGACCGGACTTTGCCCTGCCGCTCTGGCGTCGACCGTGGCGATCCTTCCTTCTTGCGGCTCTCGTCTCCATCAAAAGCAGACAGCACAGCGATCATGCCCTTCCCGTCTAGGCTGCTCAGCACTCCGGTCGGAGGGCAGGGGCCGGTCATGTCGCTGACCCAGCACCAGTGGGACTGTGTCAATCGATGCAACGAGCACTTCAGCAGAGCTGGACTCGTTCTCCCCATTGGTGACGGCAAGAAAGAGACGGCACCCCTCACTGAGCGCGAGAAGATGTTCTTGGTAAGTACATACTGTGCCCATTAGTCTATGTCCTAGAGATGGCCGAGTTTACTAACATTCAGTCGCGGGATGCTTATTTGAGGTGAGCATAGCCGAGGCGACTGCATCCGATTGACCGCTACAGATTTCTGACCTCCGTCCGAGGTGATATCTCAGCATGCGTAGAGAAGTTGGAGAAGGCTATCATCTGGCGCCGCACGCACCAGATTGACGACTTGGACGAGTGGGCGAGGAGAATGAAGTTCGATGTGAGCACGCAAGCCACCGATTTGCCACTGACGACCGCCAGTCCGACATGGGCAAGACATTCCTTTGCCACTTTGCACCGGATGGTCGCCCTTTGCTCTACATGCTGTGCAACCGCGATCAACTCCCCATGAACAAGCGGCATCCGTGGCTGGTAGTGTGTATCTGCTTGACGCACCGTTGATCGTGACACTGACGCCTCATCAGCTGTTCTGCGTCGAACGCGCTACTGAGCTGATGGCCAATGGACAAACGTGAGTCCACACTGTCGCCGCCACACTGACGTAGAAGCGCCTTGATCAACATCTTCCCTTTCACCAAAAAGCAGGGTCTTCCTGCGTCCGTTTCGGTCTCTCGAACTCTCATGTCGTCGCTGGGCAACTACTATCCTGAAGTACTTTCTCGCTCCTATGTCCTCGACGCTCCTTGGCAGATTCGGACCTTCGTTGGTCTCGTCTGGCCAATGGTCGACTGGTCCGCTCGTCGCAAGATCAAGATCTGCCCATCGGAAGTCATCTTCAAAGATGGCGAAGTCCCAACTGAACGCCTTCTTAAAGACGCCGGCGGAAAGCTCGATGTCCCGTGGGACGCCGAAGCGTACTGGGAGACCCTTATCGCGACTTGCCGAGAACGAAGGGATGACCACCTCAGGCGCTGGCGAGAACTCGGCGGCAGATGTGGACTGGAGGAAAGACTCTTCAAGGTTGTGGATCATGATCCTAACCAGACCGCTGTCGACACCGCAGAGGAAGTGTCGGTTATGACGGAGAACACGCTCTCCTCGGAAGATTCGGCATTCACCCCTCCGCTCGTCAATGCGTACACCTCGGAACATGGAATCAAGCAATGGAAGGACAACTGGAGCTTCCATGGCACCAAGACGAGCCCTACCGGTACACACCCGAATATGACGACTACTAGCCTCGAGTCTCAGCAGGGACTCGTCCAGCGGGTCCAGGAGAACGAGAAGTGGTTGAAGACGAACCCCCCGCCACCCAGCAGCCTCACGCCACAGCGAAGATGCTCAATCCAGAGGGCCGAAGCCGATGCCCAGTCCAACTCTGGGTCGTCCTCCTCCGGCTCTAGCGTTGGCGCCCGAGCTCCCCAGCGTAAATCGTCATTGCGAGCGCCTCACCACAACCCCCACGGCCGCCGATACAATGCGTCTAGCTGGACTCTGAACTCGGAGGACGAGGAGGAGCCGCAGCCGCGACTCTACCCACGACCGCCCCCGCCACCTCGCAGTCTGAGAAGCTTCACCTCGACGTCTGCAACAACTCCGGCACCGCCACTGCCCTCGCCACCGATGGAGAGAGCTCGCACTAGCAGCCTCGAAGCTTATCCTCCCAAGGTTACCACTCGTCCATTGCATCGAAACGGGCGGGCTGCTGCTACCAGAGCGGCGACCGAGCCAGGTTACCCGTATCGGGATGAGCCTGCGCTGCGTTTGCAGCCACGCCGCCAGACTCGAGACGTTGAGAAGGAGCGGAAGATCACTGACTTATTACCCGGCAGCGATCCCGAACCTGACATCTATTCTCCTGCTGCCGAGTCCGACACGGACGCAGAACCCGAGCCGATCACAACTCCGGAAAGTGCACCAGACGGTATGGACGCCTTCACTTCCAGAGTGCACTTGCGCGACAGTGATCGCGGTATCGAGTCTCCGTCCAAACGCAGCTCGGTCTCGACGGTGGACACTGCAACCAGCGATGGCGGCCACTCGACCGACTACATGTCCAGCCTGTCGTCACCGCCTCGCGATCGATGGGTAGCAATCTTACCTGCTGCTATGGGCTCCACCTCGCATCTAGCCCTCGAGGCTCGACTGGAAGCCGAGCTCCAAGCACAGCTCGCCATGAGTGGTGAAGGCTCTAACGACGACGACGCCACGATCAGGTGCTCCGAAGTCGCTTCAGTCAAGAGCAAATTCGACGCTTTCCCGTCAAGCCCCACTCACTTCCCACCTAGCCCGTCGCACTTTCCCCCGAGCCCCACGCGACATAAGGTCAAGACGCACCCGGTCGTCAATACGAAAGCTTGGGGGGCGTCGCCTCCAGTGCGGACCTCTCCGCTGCGGGTTCCCCCTCGAGACTCTGCAGTGAAGGGACCGAGGTCCCCGCCGCGATCTCCTCGGTCTCCCGCCCGGCCGGTCCCCGGCATGCCCTACCTTACGAACCCTGCCTCGTTTGTCCCGCAGGAGTCCCCACCCCGACTCCCCAAGATGCAAACGGACAGTTGGAGGTTTAACGCGCCAACCCTAGGCATGCAGCCCCCATGGGCGACGCTCCCCCGCAATGGGAACAAGATGCGACAGTCCAGCTAACGAAACCACCCTCTACCTCTACTTCGCTTGTGTATAGCACTTTCGTTCGGTTGAAACACGACCCCACTCGCAGACACGCAATCCTCTGTCCTTACTATTCTTCTTCCGTCCACACTCTGTGTCCCTCGAGCTGTAGTTTTAGCCTTTAAGAGTCTTCACCCTGTGTACCCTGTACCACCAGCAGAGCTTCACCCGCCCACTTCGCGTCTGATTATTCCGGTAATGCATATAATATCGTGGTTGCCGGTGCCGTCGGAGGCGTTGCAGGCCGGGCCGTGGGGCCAGTGCGATCAGGCGATCGAGCATGCTCGCGATCCGTGTGTAGAGCTCGATCACGACGACAGCGAGCACAGGCCTCCGGGTGCGGTCGGACCCAGCCGTCATGGATCATGACAGACCCAGGGCGAACGTGAAACGTCCCATTTTCCTTCTGACTACTCTTCTGATATGTCATTGTGGTTCTGTGGCCTGTGTGGGCAAGTTTCATCAGTTCCAATCAGTTCCAGCCGTCGTCGGGCATGCCACTTTCGTCGCCGGGGCGAGAAGGTCCGTGCGGAGCCAGTATCCAAGCGTGAGCGATCGCGGGGCGTGGCAGGGGCTAGCAGTGATGTCCGCTGGCCGCAGCTAGCCGCCGCTAGAATCTCGGGGCTGAGCGTACCAGCTCTTGGCGATGGGTGAGTTGGGAGGATCGCGGGCGAGCGGCTCGCATGCCTCGCCGCGGTCGCCGCAATGTCCACGGCGAGCGCAATGTCCACGACGCTCGTGCGCGCTGCGAGATCGAGGTGTGGCCGGCGAGAGGTCGACGGCATGTGTGATGTGCGTGCGCCGGCTCGCTCGGACGTACGCCCCGGGATCTCAACGAGCCGGCTCGACGACAAGGGGATAAGTTCGACCTAAAGACCTAAGCATAGTTTAGCGCACCTCGGTAGTTTTCCAGAATTCCAGTGCTGAACAATGCCCCATCCTCCGTCGTGTCCAGTCCAGTCGTGATCTAGTGAGTACTCGAGTACCACGGCAAGAAGGGCACAGCGGTCGTGAATTGCCCCAAAACTCGTTCCAGTGCGTTTGTCTCGTGACCTTTGCGTAGCCGTGCAGCTTCATGCTCTGGACTAACTAGAGATAGCTGTGCGCGGCAGTGACGGTGAGTTGACGAGTTGACTCAGCAACACGGGTGACACGGGGTGAGACACTCACGTGTGCTCCAGGTGTTGTCAGCGCGCCAGCTGCTGTGCACTACGTCTACCTCGGCCACGGACCCAGAAACGTCTGGAATCTGGAATCCGCTTCTTCCACGACCAAAGATTGAGCAGACTAGCATGGCTTAGCAAGCACGATCGCGGACGAGGATCGAGGCAGCAAAGAACCGTAACGGCACCCCATACAGCCGGATACAGCCAGGAACAGCGCCAGTGTACCAGTTTGTTTCCCGCCTCGAGTCCTCCCTGGGGTCCTTTGGACCCAGGTAGCCACTTACACTTCAAGCAAGCAGTCGTGCTGGCCCTGGGTTCCGCTCTCGCTTGTGCTGTTGGCGCCACGATCCGTTGATCCGCTGTGCGATGTTTCGCAGCGAGCCCGTATGAGCGGTCCCCCTTACTTCTACTGGTGTCTGGAGGAAACGATGGAGAAGGCAGGTTCCGAACAAGACACAGAGCATGCAGAGCACAGAGCACGTCAACCATTTGCCAACGAGGTCCCACCACCCCGGGGCTTCGAGGCCGAGACCAGGCGCCGAGGGTGCCGCATGCCTAGCCATCCGTGCCCGCGCAGGCTACGTGTGACGTAGTGCAGCATGTGATGGGGCAGCGGGGATGTATCACGACCTAGACCTCATTTTCGTGTCTCTGTACTTTATTCGCCCGCAAGTGAGCGATGAGGAGACGAGAGAAGGGAGGACGTGATCTCTACACCTCCGCGGCCGCCGCAGGTGGTCCTCCGCAGCATGCGGCGTCAAGCGGACGTGGCGAGAAGGCGTGCAGGCGGCAGAACCTGCTGCTCGTCTGGGTCAGCAGGGCTTCACCATGCCATGCTCTGCATGCGCCGACAGCCTCGAAACGAGGCATCTTCCCTAGCCCGCCAACTCCAGCTAGCCTGGGCAAGTGCTGCCAGTTGCTGCTGCCCATGCCTAGCGGCGGCACGGCAGAGTGCGACGGGCTTTGCATTTGGGTGAGCCGAAGAGGAGCACGGCGGCGGAGTCAAAAGCAGGCACGGTGCAGACCCCAGATACATGCGCTAGCGCTAGTGCTTTGCATGCTTGGTGGTGAGCTTGGCCAGGCCTGTCGGACTGTGCTCGCCGCAGCAGCAAGCGAGGCCAGCAGGGGCGGAGGCGCTGTGCGCCCTCGGGCACGGAACGCACGGAGGACAGGCTCAGGACGGAGGAGGGAGGAAGCGAGTAGGAAGGGCACTGGGGAAGGAAGCAAAGAAGCAAGGAAGCAGGCGAGCCGGAGCGCAGACAGGAAGGCAAGAATGGCAGGGCGGAGGGCACGACAGGGCGCAGGGGCAGGCGGCGCGGCACGCCAGGGCCATCCAGGACCAGAATGCCAGGGCGAGCATAACTCAGGCCATGACAAGACGTCATAGGTCTCTGGGCGCGAGCCGATTGTCTGTATGCTGCGTGCTGCGTGCGGCCTGTCGAACGAGGGGGGCGTACAAAGCGTCGCCCGAGCTTCGCAGGGCGCAGAACAAAATGCTGCCATCACGCCGTCTTGCGATACGTCGAGTCAAGCAGGATGGGGACGAGGGCATGATGATGGATGCACATTCCCCGGGGCGCGCCTGAACGCCCTTCGCCTCGCTGGTTACTGCGCCGCACGCCGCGTCCAACGTCCGCTGCCCAAGGCGTCATCCTCAACTCAAACCTCTCGCTGCGCCTTGCCACGTCCGGCACCGGCCCGCTTGCAGGTCACGAGCTGCGCGGCCGGAGGCGTGCTCTCGGAGCGGGCAACTTTGACAGGCGACGAACACCACTGCGATGAATCTGAGAAGCAAGCTGTCAGAGCCTGATGCAAGTAGCAGATGCCGAAGAGGTTAAACCAACCCCAGGCCCTGACGTGATGTCCGCAGAATATGCATGCCATGGAGGTTATGGATGCTGCTCGCTGGCCATCTGCTGGGCGTCTGAATGCCTCAGAGCTCTCTCATCTCACCTCGTGCATTAAACCTTCACGCATCTTCTTTTCCTCTACACCCAAGCACCCAGCGCCCGTTGCAGAGCCTCGAGCACGAGCTAACGCCTGCCAGGTAACAGCCATCTGAGCGTGCGCAGCGCCGATAGCCCCGCAGCCTCCAGCCTGACAGCCGTCACCTCGTGAGCCCTTCCGCCCCGCCAGGAAGCCAGGAAGAGACCCAACCGGCAACGCACCTGACCATCGGACCCATCCAAGGAAATAGGAACTTGGACCTCGACTTGACCCCGGTACCCCGGTTTCACCTTCACTTGGTCGCCTATCGCTCATCCATCATCCACCATCTCTGCACGCATTTCATTTCGATAGCATCCTTCGCCGTCCGACTTCGACCTTGACCTCCGCGCACGCCGACGCTCGCACGCCTGCACCCCCGGTACGCCGCCGCCTCGACTCACCTCGCTGCGGCCCGTAACAAGCTTCTCTTCAGGTGCGACACTGCCGGCCCGCTTTTCGTCATTGTCATCATCGCCGTCATCAACTCATCTCGACCAACATCACACGTCCACCACTCCCCATCGTCGTGAGCATGACCGTTCCCTCCCTCTCCTTCATCCCCTACCGTTCCCCGCTGCCTCCGGCAGCGCCCTGCGTATCAATCCATCCCTGCCCTCCATGCATCTCACCGTGACCGCTTCTGTCCGATGTCGTCCCACTTGCGAACCGCACCTTGCTGCGCCCGCACTGGCGCACACTGGCATGTTGGCTCAAGCCCCTCCCCACCGGCCAAGCGTCCGTGAGGAAAGTGAGGAATGGACCTGTCACCTCTTCATTGTCCTCGAATCCTACCCACCCCCGCCAACGACGTCAACGGCGTTTTGCCCCGGCGTCCTCACCACCAGCCTATCAGCCAGCGCTCCAGCGGCCGAGCTGACCTCGTTTTCCTTGTTTTCCTGCACCACCGTCCTCCCTTCCCTGTCCTCACGTCCTCGCCGCCGCCCCCGCCGTCCCCCGCCGTCCTGGGCTCTCCGTCACGCGTGGGCCGTCGAGCTGACACTTGGCTTCCTTTTTCGCCATTCGATCGGTCTTTTCACCCGTACACCACGCATACCGCGCTCACCCGTCCCACGTCCGCCGTGCTCGCTTGCTCGTCCTGAACGCTGAACGTCTGGATTCCTGCTGCTGAACACCCGAACGCATCATCGCCCTTCGCGACGCGGTCCGTGCTCCGACTACCTGGACACCTGCTTCGTTTCACTTGTGCGCCCACACACATCCAGACGGAAAAGGAACGGTCGTCCTGAATTGATTCTATCTTCAAGTCTCAAAGTCAACCCCCAGAGTGGCCGCAACTTCACTCCACACCCCATCACCGCGTACTAAAATACAACATGCCTGCTAGCCCGGAGCCTGCTGTCGCTACGCCGGCAGCTGCGCCGCTTGACCCTGTCAAGTCGGAAGACGCTAAGGACGCTGCCAAGGAGGTGGCTACGGTGAGTTTCCAAGTGACGAGGGGATGACAGATGACGTTTTGAATGGGAGGCATGGTCATTTGCCCGCCGCTCGTGCGCGCGACGCACCGTGTGCGCATACGAGTCCCGCTTTGTCATGCCCGCGCTCTTGCCGTGTGTTGCACCATACTGACGACGATTCGCACCGATCAACGACGATCCTGCGCCCCTCACTTCCGTGTCTATCCGATGAAACGAACGCAATGACGTGCCGCGATCACGAACGACAGCCTGCCGCCGCTGCCGCCTCCCCAGCGCCTGAGGCGCCTGCGACGCCTGCACCGACCACGCCCGCCCCGTCTCAACCTACCGCTGCCGCCGATGCCGAGGAGAAGAAGGATGACAAGAAGGAGGATGTGAAGGAGGAGAAGAAGGAGGAGCCCGCTGCCGAGGAGCCGTTGCCGGACTCGCCTGACGGAATCATCAACATGGAGATCTTCTCGCAGATCCAGGACATGGACGACGAGGACGACGAGGACGGACCAGGGTCGCGCGAGTTCTCCAAGGGCATCGTTTGGGGATACTTTGAGCAGGCCGAGGCGACGTTCAAGCAGATGGAGGAGGCTATGTGAGTTGCTCACAATCCTGTACTGCTCCCAACTGACGTATCAGTGAGGAGGCGTCGCTCAGCAACCTGTCGTCGCTGGGACACTTCCTGAAGGGATCATCAGCAGCGCTCGGCATCATCAAGGTGCAGAACTCGTGCGAGAAGATGCAGCACTACGGCAACCTGCGCGACGAGGAGGTCGGCGAGAACCTCGAGGAGGGCGAAGCGTTAGAGCGGATCAAGCAGCTCCTCGTGGACTGCAAGCGCGACTACGGCGTCGCCTCGCGCTATCTCCGTCGGCTGTATAACGACGAGGAGTAAGTTGGGTTGGTCGAGCAGAGCGTCCAACGGACGCCGAGGTCGGACACTACTTGACGACCTCGACAGGGTACAGCAGGCACGCGTATGGCATTGGTTGGAGGCAGTATGTAGTTCAAGTCGCGCATCGCCGTCACGCCTTGTCATCCTCTTTCTTCTTCTCTTCTCCTTTTCCTTTCTTCTCTCAACTAAATGTTTCCCACCCCATCCCCCCTACCCATATCCAAGGTTCCCTGCATGACACGTAGCGGCGCAGCCGAAGGAGTAATGATACGATCAGTATGAAATGTCAACATGACCCCAAAGAGCGAGAGCGTGCGAGCGAAGCGAGCTAGCACTTCTTCATCAAGCAAGCGAGCACTCGGTCAGCAAACGTGTTGATTAATTAACGCGTGCGTGCTCCCGCCTCCATGAAGCGCGCACTCAAAGGAGGCGAGCGCGTGTTTATAACAAGTGAGAGAGTGAGTGCGTATTGTGACTCGCTCGAGAGCCGGGGATGCAACGGGTACAACGGGTACGAGTGATTGGGAGTAAGCGAACCGAGACCGAAGATATGGAAGGAGGCCGCGGCCTCTCCGTCCCCTCTCTGTCGCAACTGGCAGCTCGCAACTTGCACGCCTATGACGCGCGACCGAAGATGAACGCTCTGATTGTCGGATATGCGGAACACAGTACCCAAAGGGGGGGGGGGAGCACGACGTCAAGCATACTCTTAGCCGCCGGCAACAGGCCGACTGGTGACTGGCCCATGTCCATGCGATCCATGCGTAAGTGATGAATACAGAGCCATGACCGAGACGCATCGAGACACACCGAGCAATGACCGATATGACCGAGGAGGGGCACCAGAGCAATTCTGTCATTTCATTAAGCGTTCATGATGCGAGGGCGCGAGGGGGTTTAAGGAATGCTGTGTGGGTGACATTCCAACCGTTCCTCCGAAAACTATCACAGTCACCTTCACGACTAATCGAGAGAGATGTGGCATCCTCCTCACCCCTGTCGACTTTACCTCGACCAGGTTTGCAGACAAGACTGCGAGATGGGCTGCAGTATGTTTGACATGCATGGTTGTGCATGCATCGGCGTTTGCGGATCGTCAGTCCGACGTCCGACCTGTGGTCCAACGGACCAATGGAGAAAGTCTCCTCTTGGCGGTCTCAAGCGAGTGCACGAGCCGCGTCGGATCGGACTCGGCGACGGAGGTACTGTCATGTTTACACTGCATGTAGGATCTGAATGCCTGACCACAGTCCGAAATTGGCCCAGTAGAAGAGGTTGACGCAACGTCGTACTTGCATGGGGGCTAGAGTCCCTGGTTCAGGAGCGCTGGAGATGCTCGCTTGCACGCCTGGATGATCGAGTGCACCGCCGCCGACTGCGTGGCGCTCACCCAACTCCTCCGCTTACGCCGCTAACGCCGAGCTAACACAAGTCATTATGGATACATACAGCCCGAGCTCGGTCGGGCAAGAAGCCTCGTCAGGATACTCGACGACAGTCGACAGATTACTGATAGACACGCAACGCGCCTCATCATCCCCTCGGCAATGGATACGTTGCGCTCGCTCACGCGCGCCCCTTGAACAAGCGAGAGATTTTCACCCCACTTCCTCCGTTGGCGCCGTTCGGCTTGGCGAGGTTGCCGCTTTGCGACGGTGCGCCAAACGTCGGCGCGGGGGGAACGGGCGGGCTCTGCTGCGCCGGCTTCACGTGCGAGGGTTGCTTGCCGTGGGAGGGCTGCTTGCCGTGCGACCCATACTGTGCCACCTTGCTGGGTTCCGGCGACGGCGAGAGGCGGACGCTGGGCAGATTATGGGGCGCGACGTGTCCGTTGCCCGAACGCTTGGGCTGCGGGGCGATCAGGACTGGGGTCGCCTTGCCCTTCGTCGGGTGACGGACTACGCCGGGCGGAGAAGATTGGGCCTCGCGCCTCCCCGGTGCCAGATCGGGGAGCTCGATCGTCGAGAGGTAGATCGCGAGGAGAGGGGGACGCCAGGGTTCCGGTCTGAGGTCAGCTTGGTTGCGGGATGAGCACTGCTGCAGTCTCCTACCTATAGACTCACTTGGGATCATCCAAGTTGATGACGCGCGGCCCGCGGGGTGCCGGCGGCTGCTCCTCGTTGACGTACTGGTGCAGCTCTGGCTCGCCGTTGCGGTGCCGAGCGCGTGTGATGCCGGAGCATACCTGCATGGCGCGCTGAGCTGCCTCTGGCCGCTTGGTCCGGATCACAATGTAAAGGATACTCGGGTCGCAGAGGAGCGCGAGCGCGCGATCAATGTGCGCGGTGATGTCGGTCTGCATTCCGACGATGATCTCGTTCGACTCCTCCTGCTGGTCAGCTACCTCCAGACCCAACTAGCTGCATCTTGAGGAAGACCATGTTCACTCACCGGCTCAAAGTCCTCGGGGGTAATGATACGCTGCGGTTCGTGCGACGAGGAAGACGTCGGCGGCGAGGTCTTTGGCTGCACGGCGGGCTTGGAGCCAGACGGCGTGCGGAGCAGGCCAGTCGACTGCGCGCGCTCCGCCTGTCGCTCCTCAGCCGCGTCCATGAGGCAGAGCACACTGGGGTCAGTTCATACAGCAGATCTGTGCAACTTACGACATGACAAGCAGGTACTCGAGGCCACGCAGGTCCTTGATGTCCTGGAAGCGCTCAATGTTGTAGTGCAGAATCGAAATGCGGGGGAAGTCGCGCTTGTCGCCCTCGCGAGCCAGGCAGACCTCGACGCTGGGCTCGGGCTTCCGGTCAAGCGAGCACACCATGTCCTTCCCCACCAGGTCACGCTTCCACTTGTACTTGTTACTGTCTGTCAGCTCAGCCAATAGAGGTCAGCTAGCTCACCCTTCGAAGATGAACGTCCATTCCTGTACGTTAGCTTGGACACCCTGCCTCCCAGCTTGAGACGTACGAAGTGTCTGTGGTTAGTTATGGTAATGGAACATTTAACTTACAATCGCCCCGTGAACTCCATGCCGACTGACACATCCGGGCCATGCAGTTCCAGCCGCCTTGTCTTCAGCTTTTCCGACACGTAACCCGCCGAGGCGAGCTTAGCGCCGCTGAATGCATCTGATCGTCAGCTCTCGATGCTCTGCGAAGCTGTGCAGATCGGTCGGCTGCGACGCGTCATTGATGAAGCCATGGTGGGGCGCAACTTGGGCGCAAGCTTATCGTTCGCTTCGCCCAGAAATATCGACTGCGGCGCATCGCTCGCCCCTCACAGCCGCGGCACCTGTCCCAATCCTTCAAGTGTCCGACTGGCACTGCGCAGACTGCACACTGCGATCACTGCGGCGTGGTCACGAGCGTAGCAGACACTCGGACAATGGTAAAGCTGCGCAGGCCGTGCTTACACTCACCATACAGCGACGTTGCGTAAGCCTCGCCATTGACCTTTTCGCGGACACGGGCGTACCGGACCTCGCCGTTGTTCTCCTTCAGCTCGAGGATGGCGGGGTTCTCGCGGCTCGGCTCGGCCGTGAGCGTGTAGCACGAGACGTCGCGGAGGGCCATGTCGGAGGTTGCGCTGGCGTACGGTCCTAGTTGGTATCGGTGCAGCCGGGCGGCAAGGGCCCTCAGTCGTGTGCTCGGGTGGTCGTTTGTGGAATGCGGCGTCGCCGGTGCAGGTGTAGATGGAGACGAAGGAGGACTTTCGAAGAGACGCTGCTGAAAGGGGGTTAAGAAGTGAGCAAGCGTGTCCGTGTGTGTGTGTGTGCGAGTGGACAGTGTCTGTATGCAATGAGAATGAGGAAAGAGCGAGAGTGAATGCGAAGAGACAGATGCGCACTGCCTCAATCTCCAATGTCTTGGCCAGTGTCGGCCACTGCACTGGCCGAGGGGTCCGGAGGGTGGGTGGACTCAGGCACGGGCCTGCTGCACGAAATCAAGCGGCAAAATTCAGGGTGCCATCTCCAGGCACACCCCGGCCGTCCACCATCCATTGTCTCCTCAGGAGCCGTTTCGGTTCTCGTCGTCTAGCGATAGTCCGAAGCGATGGCGGCCATCGCATCGTTCGCCGACACGTTGCTCAGGTGACCGCGGGACTCTGCACAGGTCACAGGATATCAGATACCGTGGGACTGAATGCTTGTTTATACATTGTTTATACATTGTGATGTTTATTGATACAAAAGGCGGCTTCATATCACCGTCATCTTTCCGAGTGCTCACGCCATTCCAACCAGGGCAGGCTGACTGCTCGTTAAGGCGTCGAGCTCCTCTGCGTTCTCCGCGAAGAACGCGTCGAACTCGTCGTCCTCGTCCGCTTCCTCGGCCCAGGCCAACACTCGCTGAGACACCATGATGCTGCGGGTCAGCTACACCGCTTCGGAAATCGGAATGTCCGTCTCGGTAACTTACTGCTTGAGGTTGAACCCGCGAAGCTCTAGCCCAGCGAGCGAAGTCGCACGAGACAGCGCCACATACGCCTGTCCATCATCGAATGTTCCCTGGAGATCGACCTTTACGCGGCTCAGAGTCATGCCCTGCGCCTTGTGAATCGTGATAGCCCTGGTGGTCAGAACTGAGTATTGTGATTGGCACTCACCAGGCCAAGATGAGCGGAACCTGGATGCGCTTCGCTTCTGTCTTGCCGCGAGCGTTCTCAACGGAGACCTCCATGGTCGGAACCAAGACCGGGGGACGCTTAAGTCCGTTCCTTGCCTCGAAATCGACAACGGGATACAGCGGTCCGCGATCGGCTGCGGTAGCGTCGCCAGCCACCTTCGCCACCTTCTCGCCATCTTCCTCCACGCCGAAGTCGGCCATCGTGCTGAACCCCACAATCTTGCCGGTCGATCCGTTCACGAGACCAGGCTGCCAGTTCTTGTCGTCAGTGTCGTTATGTCACTCTCACTTACATAAACTAGCATGACCTGGGCTCCCACCTTTAGAGCGATCGACTCGGGCCAACGGGTATGGCTGTTGAGTGTCTTGGTGGCTTGCTCCTGGGTCACCTCGTAACCGTTCGTCGTCTGCCCGCCGATGTCGATCGCTTTGAAGACCTGCGACGTTCCGGGAAGAGAGAAGAGATTCTCGTTGTTGACCTTTTCGACCTGGAACCGGCGGGAGTACCTAGACGGTTAGCAGAGCCCGCAAACGGGCACTTGCAGTTGAACAGGCGTTGTCCCCTCGGGGCACTCGACGGGTCTGTTGCACCTCGTGAGAAGCGAGCTCGCCTCCTCCGTCATCTTTCCCCGGCGGATGTGCTCGAGGGCGGTGACAAGGCTCTCCTCAGACTGACGGAAAACCTGCTGGAGGTTGATGCGATTACTTCTGGGGAAAGCTCGGTCCCACACGGCCGCATCGAACGCGTACTTCGGTTTCGGTCCGTTATAGTCAGCGACGGGCGGGAGTTGGAAGAAGTCGCCGCAGAAAATGACCTGGAGGCCACCAAAGGGGGTTGATCTACGGCGGACTTCCCGACCGATCTGGTCGAGCTTGTCCAGGAGCTCTGCGGAGATCATGGAGATCTCGTCTACCAGAAGGACATCGGTCCTCCTCCACGCCTCGATCGACCCTCTGTTCTTCATGATTTGCCGAATCAGTTGGTGCACTGGCTTTGTACCGAGGCCGATGCGGGCCCACGAGTGAAGTGTCACTCCGCCGACGTTCCTGTCTCGTCAGCTCACCATCTGCGAGATCAGCTTACAATGCTGCCATGCCGGTCGACGCAGTAACGGCCACCTGCTTGACACCGCGCAGCGCCTTGATAATCGCGCGGAACAAATGCGACTTGCCGGTACCGGCGGCACCGGTAAAGAAGATGTTCTCGCCTTTGAGGATACGGTCGAGCACCTCTTTCTGCTGAGGAGAGAGTGAGGCTAGCTCCTCGGCCTCCGCCGAATGAGTCCAGCCACCGTTCTTCATGATGGGTCCATCATCGTCATCATCGTCCGAGACCAGGCTGATAGAAGCCTTCTGCTCCTTCAGTGGTTGTGGGGGCGTCTCCTTCATGAGCTTAAGGTAATCGTCAACTTGAGCCTTCGCTGAGCGGTTCCAGCGGCCGTTGGTCATGACGGGCTCGTCGTCGTCGTCGTCGTCGTCGTCGTCGTCCGGCAGTGTGACGAGCGAGCGACTCGGACCGAGCTTCGCCTTCTTCTTCTTTGGATGTTTGAGGGTGTTGGCGGAGTTGCTGGCCTGCTTCCTACTCTCTGATTTCAGCCATTCCTATTGTCAGCTGCGCCAAGAGATCAGTGAGATAGTACTCACAGCGGCTCCGAAGTGATCTGAGAAGCTTCTGAAGTACGCGCCCGGAAATCCGTCGGTTTGTTTGAGCGCCTCTTCGTAGCTGCTGTAGACGCCTGGGTTGCGACCCTTAGCCACAGCAGTGTAGTTTGGTCGGTAAGACGACATGGTGCCGGACCAAGGAACGGCGTGTGGTTGACTCAACCAGCGCAACGGTGCAGCGGTGCTATTTCGCGACGCGTCGCGGAAGGAAGGTGGACGACTGAAGTGGAGGTCTGGCAGATATCAGGCTGAAGTGTCAGCAACAACTAACACGTGGCGAATCTCAGTTGTCAGGCTGGTCAGAAAACATCGTAACTTACGTAACTACTTTCACACTTCATGAGTGAGCTAGCTTGGGTGTGGCACGGACCTTTCCGGGGTGGCGGTCGACGACGTTCGCCACAGGGCCGAGCACACGCTGCATGCCTCAGATGCACGCCACCTGCGTGGGCTCTATTGTCTTATGCATCGCAGAGGGTCACTAAACCTGACTTGAGGTTCTTGCACCCGATCTTGGGGTGCTGAGACAAAGGGGAACGAGGGTTTACGGGGGTGAACGAGACTTTGCCGACGCGAACTCAGATCTCTGTCGTCACCCGGATCACGAGCCGGGCCCGACGCTGCCCCACCCGCTCTGTGAGCACCACTCGTTCGAAAAGAAGAATCACATAAGCAACCACAGGGTCATCAGCGTAGTCAATATTTGCCTGCAAACGCGAAACCTGATGACCCGAGGGTCTGGGGGCCTGATCCTGTCCAGAACCCCAATTGTGAGCTTGGGCCAGAGCCTGGATGGCCAATGCCCCGCCGCATGTCTTCAGGAGTTTCACACTTTATTTCAGGTGTTAAGTCAGCCGAAAGTAAGCTTGCCAAAGCTATCATCGACGAGAGCTCAATCTGGGATCGTGTGATGGACATCTTGGCTGAACGTCGGCGCGCTCAATGCGAAATCACGACGAGGTTAGATTAGTATTTCACTCGACAAAGACGCCAGTATGTGTTGGCCTTTCATCTCATAGTTTATCAGTGGTGCAGGTGCAAGTCTTGTGTGGTACTTCGGCTTAACTCGGTCGTCGGCTGTAAGTAGTGGATGAGAAGTCACACGTAGGCCCTCAAAGACGGGACGCTGTCGCTTGACGAAGATTGACGAGGATGGGTTCGTACTCTGGCAACAAATGAGAAGGCGTCCGGAAGGCTTAAAACCTCGGAATGTGGTCGAAGTAGTCTAAACTAATCTGCAGCAGGCTTCTCCTGAGCGAGCCAGAGTGCAGTTGATCCAATGAGTGCTTGGCTCGGACCTTCTCCCTCTGGCGCGAGCCACCAGAGGCCCGGAGCTAGGGGTCAAGTTGATCGTCCTGCAGGTCTGTGAACTGTAGGCAGTAAGATGAGGGTCTCTAGCAGAGGCCGACCGCGTCTGCCTGTGAAAGTGATGGAGAGTGACGCCTGACTCTGCGCCCTCCGAGCGCACATACCGGTCCGGCTTGTCAGTCGCTCGGCTGGCGCGGCAGGCGGTAGGGGGGCGGAGGGGCGGAGGGGGCGACAAAGGGCGTGAGGTGATGAGACTTTGGTTTGTCTCGTGTGCGATGTCCCCTACGTTCCCTGCGACACCAGTACACCGGCCCGCTGCGCCCCTGTGGTTGTGCCTTTCTAGCTTCCTTCTAGCCCTGCTATGAGCTGCAGAGCCTCTGTCAAGTCGGGGTGTCTCTCTTAGCCTTCCCCGTGCCCCGGTGCCCTCTTGCCCCCGTGGTCTGGTCACACTGGCGTACGCAGCCGATCACTCGTTGTGATCGCGCCCGAAGCTGGTTTATGGTCACCGCGACCAGTCTGCCTACCCGGTGCGTAAGCATCCAAGCACCAAACATCCTACTGCCTGGCCATGGAGCAATCACCATGCACCCGCTCATCTCCGGTTTGCACAACTCCGCCGCCTCCAATAAACCCCACTAGCTCTCTTCTCAGACAAAAGGCTCCTAAGCAGCATACGGCGGTGCGGCATTTCTCGTTGACGGCGCTGTGCACCACTGTTGATCGCATACAGCAGATCGCCGGCACCAACATTCACCCCTCCCACGAGGTCCGAAACTGGGTCAGGACCCGGGCCAGCCCCCGCGCCGCCCCGCAAGCAACCGCCGCGCACCGCGAACATCACCTCACCCATGGACGCTCGAGCGCAATGGTCATAAGGTCACCCCTTAGCCCCCGAGCGGTGGTCAGTGACCAGCAGCCCTCAGCCCGCGACCACAACCCACAGGTTCAAACGCGCAGCCGTCCCGCCGCGACTCGAATCAAGGGCGCATGCGCACAAGCCTTGCTCCCATCGTCGAGATTGTCTTGCCTCACAACCTACACTGGCTTACCAGGCTTTGCTGCCCCGCTGCAACGTTACGTGTACACCGTCCACCACGCTCCTTCGAACACCCCAGACCTCCCTCCGTCCCTCGTCCCTCCTTCGCCGATCGTCGCGCCTTCACAATCCACACTTTCGGACTCTGCTCAACATCCCTTCACACCTTGCCATTACGCCATTCGTCATTCCGTCATCCACCTCCCAGACCCTTTCTTCTCGACGCCTTCAGCTTCGCTTCGGTCAGTGACCGACATCGCACCGGCCCTAGGCAACAACGAACACGACTTGCTGACTTCGCCGGCCAGTTGTCACTAGGACCCTGCCTCGACTGATTGCATCACTCTTCCAACCGCCCAATTGGGCTGTCTTCAATAACCGCATCCATTCCTGACGCTCATCTCATATCCTTGTGACTTCCTGCGGACGAGTGCGTGATTGAAGGTACATGATTCTTCCTCCATGGTTCTGGGTCGGAATGAGGCATTGTGCAGCACCCCGTGCGGTGATTGCCCTGCCAATCTTACCCGGTGATGTTGATATAAGCGTCCTGATCCCCTTTTGTTGTCCCTAAACACAATGCTGACACCGCTTGTGCGTTCATCATCCGCAGACTGCAGATAACTCCGCATACATAACCCCGTATCACTTGCCTCCTCTACTCCTGCTACCCCGTACCTTGACACACCCTCCGCCAACTTTTCTCGCCTGGCCAACTTACTTCTCGAGGCGCTTAGGCCATGACCCAGCTCATCGCTGGCGCTCATTCGACTTCCGGCCATCCAAACCTGATTAGAGCCTCTCGTCCACACGCCAACGGCCGGCCCAGATCTGCCGCCCCTCAGACACTACTGTTTGACTCCGACCAGATCCCGGGTGTGGGAGGAAAGAGCATGAATGGGCCTATCAACTTGCTTGTGAAGGCAGCGCTTGAAGTGGCCGACGATGACCAACGTAATCCCGTCGCCCCTCCCCCCGCAACGGACCAACCCCACCCCGCCACCGTGACCACCCGCAGCGCGTCGCATCCCCATCCGTACCCCCACTCTCAACACGAGCACCCGCAGTATTACGCGCCCCCTCATTCCCTCGATTATGGGCACTATCCCGATGTACAACATCAGGCTTCCGGTGGTTCTGACATGAATCGCATGGTGAGTGGTGATCGTGCACAGGAGGGCCCTTGATCCTTGAACTGTCACGGTGGCGCATTGGCCAGTCTGGTTATCGCCATATTTATGTTGACATTTATGTTGACATTTTTCAAAGATGGGACCTCCTCCCCGTGACCCTCGCGATGACGAGCGGTATGCATCTCACCAAGGCCATGGGTGGATACCGCCTGGTCCTCCACCAGCAGGTTACGATTACCACCACCAACCGCCACCGCCGCATCACGCGCAAGGTTACTACGGCGGGCCACGCTATCATCATCCTCCGTCTCACCCGTACCCACCGCACGGCTTTCACGAGAGTGGGTGGCAGGGGCCACCACCTCAGCACGGCGCTCGCCATGACCGGCCACCCGAGGCTTACTACCGCCCGACGTCACACTCATCCGAGGACCAAATGAAGCACGGTCAAAACGATGGAAGTGCACAGCGTGGCGAGTCTGCATCGCTACAGAAGCGATACCGCGAGGTTTCCCGCCACAGCAGCAGCCCCGAAGAGCCAAGCGGTGCTAGTGGTAGCTCAAAGACGTTGTCCTCTGGCAGCTCTGACGATTACCAGCCGACAACCAAGAGAACGCGTACCAATCCTGCTCGCTCAACTCGTGCCAGTGCCCGCCTCCGCGCCACCACCGTGAAGGAGGAGTCACCAGAGACAACCTCACCGGACAGCATGAACTCGCTTCGCGAGTCTAACGGCTCCAGTAAGACTGAAATTGACAACGACGGCGAGGAGGAAGGTGACGGCGAAGGGAACGACGACCAGGAGGACGCGAACGGCGATGAGGAGAAGCCCAAGCCGAAGAGGCGTAAATACGTCCGCCGCAATCAGGCGCGCCGAAAGGAGCAGAACGCCCAGGCGCAGAAAAAGTTCCGCCAGAAGAAGAAGAAGCTTGCCGAGCAGGTGCGTACTTCGACCGGATGGTTTGATGGGAGACTGACAGTGCGCAGATGAAGACAGACCTGGACGAGGCGCTTGAGAGGGCCAGGGCGCTGGCGGAGAAGCTCGACAATGCAAACGAGCAGATTGCGGCCATGGGCGTCGAGATCAACCAGCTCCGCCTCGGCATGATGAAGTGCAAGTGCATCGGTTCTGACACGTAGTGCAATCAGAACTGCAGCACTTAGCTCATCCTTCTCTCCGACCAACCCACACCGCTTAACCCCTCAACCCCTCAAGACTTGTATCCCAGCCGTTCCCCACTCAGGACTCTGCCAAGCAGTAATGCGAGGGATTCTACTCCCTGTCAATACCAACAGTACTACCCAAGGTAGGAAAGCCTGATCGGTGCCGAGCCGTCAGACGGCGCCAATCGCCTCTCCTCACCACCATATTCCCAACTACCCGCCTCGCCTAATCATCCAAACAACCCCCGCAACACATCTGTATCGAGTTCTCTCACCACGCCTCCTTTCACGTCGATATCCACCTTCGTATACCCATACCCGCTAGCGCCCCGCCGCTGTGGCCCGTTCACACTTAGCGCGCAAGCATGCCTATTAAAATTCGACATTTCGCTCTTCCCCTCTTTAGTGCCGGGCATTGTGCCGCTGCGACACGGCTCGCCGGTCCGACCTTTCTACACTTCTACGGCCGACGCGCGCGCCCCTGTCTCTGTTCCATTAGCTGTTGTGCAACACGTAGCTCAAAAGTGACATGCATGCTCATGTTCATGATCGTCGATGTCGCAAGTCCTAAGCGCTCACATGCAGAGCGTGGTGATCTCCTGCGTGATCGTGCCGACCTCCTCATCATAGCTGGCGATGAGCATGACGCGCTCCGCATCCATCATGACGCCCTTCGGCTTCTTCCCTGTCGCCTTGAATGGGCGCTGCACGGCCCGGAACGGCAGCGTCGTGACGACCGTGTTCCGCCACGCGGGCTCGGCCTTGATCTCGGTCGGCTCGTCCCGATCCCAAAGCGCGACCTGGTACTCCCCGTCCTCGGACTGGATCCAGCCCGTGCCCTTGCCTTCTGCCCTGCGGCGGGCGCGTTCCCGCGCAATCGTGTGCGGGTTGAAGTCCTGAATCACAATGTTGAGGTATTCGCTGGGACCGGGCGAGTTGATCATGGACACGTAGCGGTAGCCAGAGCACGAGCAGACCTGAGTGTCAGCTGCCATTTGCGTGCGCTCCGTAGCTGAGGGTGGAGGCACTTACCAGTTGTCGCGGCGGGTCCATGAACTTGAGCAGCATGCGGGAGTTTGCCTCGCCCCAGTCTTCCCAGAAGATCGTCTTGAGGGCAGCCCTCTCGCTCAGGTTATTCTCCCACCCGACCCGCCGGCGCGCCTCGCCCTCCTCAGCGAGCTGAATCAGATACTCGCGCAGGACGAAGAAGTCAAAGAACTGCGGGTGGAACTCGGTATGCGGCGCCGTCGCACTGGCGATGACGAGGTCGCACACGATGACGCCCTTCCCCGGGTCCTGCGTGAAGGGCTTGGAGGCCAGCGGCGCCTCCTTCTGGGCCGGGAACGCAGGGTCCGGCCGCATGTGGAACGTGTACAGTCCTGCACCGTCTGCGAGCGCCGGGATCAGGAGTTTGGCAATAGGCACGGCGCGCGGTGTCGTGTCGTCCAGTCTGTTGAAGGTGAGTGGTTGATCGACCTTTTGGCCGGGGTTGCGCTGCGCGAAACTGAAGATCTGGATCATGGGCGGGGCAGTTCGGACGGGCCGGAGAGACTCGACCACAGCAGGCATGGCGATCGCCACTGTTGTCGGGGTCAGCATGACGAAGGAACACTCGCTCGCGCTCCTGCCCAGGTGCACGCGCCCCAGGACCTCGCCCGTCTTCCAGTTCCACGCCACCAGCTCCTCCTCCATGTCGATGCCGAAGACGGCGAGCAGATCGTCCGCCTGCTGCAGCATGTTCGCACCCTCGCGAGAGACGAGTACGACGAGCGTGTCGCCCAGAACCTGTAGCAACTGGCGGGGCATGATAGCTGGCACGTCCACGGGTGGGAAGTCTAGCACAGCCCGCGCCGCGAGTGGGTGCGGCTCGAATGTCGAGAGAGTCAGAAGGTGCAGCTTGTGCGCGGGAGCTGGCTGGCCCGGCCGTTCCGGCCGTGGGTCCAGCTCGCTGACCACGATCAGGTCCTGCGTCGGGTCCATCGTCAGGTCGGCGATCTGGAAGTCGACCTTGTTCGCTTTCGTCGGCATGATCGGGTCCTCGAGGTCCGGGTCTGTCACCGACGGCAGCGGGATGAGTCTCACAACCCGTGGCTAATGTCAGCTAATTCAATGGTTGGGCTTACTCGGTGGTGCGTCGCCAGGCTCTCGCACACGAGCAAAATGCCCTCCTGCAGCTCGTAGACGTTCATGTGTCCCGAAACCTCGAAGGTGCGGACCTGTCCCGCGTCGAGGGCGTCCCATCGGTCTTCTCGCGCGCGGAGGAGCTTTGCCTTGTCCACTGCAGACATGTTCGAGAGGTCGACTGTCTCAGCCGGTGTCGCTGGCCAGTCCGCTAACGTCACGCTTGGAATCGTCGGGCGCTCGCGGCCGGTGTGCGGTGAGGTGCGCGCCGTACTTGACGCCACCCCGCTGAACGTCGGCTTCGCTGGCCGCGGGTGGTTCGGGCAGTCGACGTATCCGGACCGCTCCAGAATCAGGCGGTACTGCACAGTGGGCGATTCGGACACGGCCTTCAGCGTGCGACATGTCTGCGGTCAGCTACAACCGACCAAGAGCTAGCGGCGTACCTGGATTGCATTCAGAATGCTACTATTGTCGGCGAGCAGGAGAATGCGCTCAAGGACCTCGTGCGGCAACCCGCGCAGGAAGCAGGGCCCGTCTGGCTCCCACTTCGGGGTCGAGTTGCCCCACATAGATATCCGGTCGAGGACGGAGCCGACGGCGCTCGGCTCCTCCTTGTCGGTCGGGAGGACCATGGTCAGGCGGTCGTACATTGTCGGCAGCCGTCGAGCGTCTGTCCAGCGTCTGTGTCGGCGTCTCTGGTGAGGGAAAGGGAACTGACAAGATATGAGATAGTGTGCAAGTGCAAAGACAAGACTGCGATGCCTCTGGGCGCCCTACTCTTGCATGACATTAGGCGACGCTACGTCAGCGTCAGAGCGCCGTGCGCCTGTCCATGTCTCCGCTCTAACTCTCACCGAAAAGTACCGCAATCGGCGCCCCAGTCGTCAGGAGACCATTTAAACGACTGCCGTCCCTGGCTGTAATGTATTAGCTGAGTCTAATCCCATGTGGCCCTCATTAGCATCCCAACCCTATATTGTACATTGAAAGCGGGCACCGGTGCTTGGCAGGCTGACCTCCACTTGGCCACCACCATCCAGCAACAGAAACCTCGACCTCGGTGCCTACCCTCGTGTTTTCGTCGTCTTCCATCCTCCTTCCCCATCCGTCCCGACCCCTCTTTCCCGATCTGTGCACTTGGTCGAGATGGACACCAAGAAGTCCACCGTCTACGTCGCCGGCTTCCCTGCCCAGGTCGACGAGAACCAGCTCCTCGAGACCTTCGTCACGTTCGGAGACATTCTCGAGATCAACATCCCCCACGAGCCGCATGAGCGTGAGTAGAGTGGCCTCAATATTCAGTACAATCCCTCCATTTGAGTAAGGAGGAGATGTGCATAACAAACGAAAGGTGATCACAGCGCGCTAACTTTTACAGCGACGAAGCACAGAGGGTTCGCATTCATCACGTTCGCCAATCCGGCAGACGCCCAGGAGGCTATCGACAACTACGACCTAAACGAGCTTCCTGCGTACCGGGGACAAGGGAAGTTCTTGAAGTGCAGCATTGCTGCGCCGAATAAGTACGGTACCACGGGAGAGAAGGCTGGTGAGTGGTGGCAAGCGAGGGAAGACGCGACACCGTGGCTGACAATAAGTGTGGGAGTCGGAGCAGTGGCTGCAGGAGCACGGAGCAGGGAAGGACACGCCGTCGGCCGTGAACGGCAACGCCCCGGCAGAGGCATAGACGTATCATCAACATGTATTTTTAGTCTGGCTCTGGAGACACTGGTAATACATCATCCTAACCTAACAGACCAATACTGAACTACAGAGATCTCGCACACTCATTCTAAAACCAAGCACAGCAACTCGACAGCAAAGCCTCATGCAATGCGGCCCAAACGCGCCCACCTCTCTGCCAAGTGCTCGAATCCACCTAGCTTGTGGGTTCCCACCAGCTGAAGAACCTCGAGGTGCATCTGGTTGAGGCCGTTAACGATCTGCACCAGGCACACGAGGGCAGTCGCGAAGATGGCGAACTGCTCGTCGCGGATGGTGTTCCAGTTGATGAAGGGCGAGATGATGTCGACGAGGCGATTCTCGGCATCCGACAAGGTGCCCTCCTCAGAGCCTCCAATCTCCTTGTCGCCTCCACCCACGGTCTGCGAGCTCTGGTTGCTAGAGCTCTCATCCTTGAATTGCCCATCCTGGCTTCGCGACTCCTGCGCGACAAGCATCCGTGAAGTCGACGACTTGCGGTGGTAGATAAGGCGCTCGAAGATCGGAACAATCGGTGGGAGTGGGGTGCCGTTCCTCAACGAATGGCGCAGGAGCGCAAAGAGGGAGAAGCAATCGGCGATGAACATGGGTTCCATGATGCCGCCCAGATTGGTGAGGAATCGGCAGTACTTCTCGTCCATCTTGGCGTACGCTCCCGACAGCACAGCACCAGCAGCCAGAATCATCTTCTGCGTGTGGACCATCTTGATGTAATGCGATTTTGGCCAGGGGCCAGTCATGCTCGGCTCAAACTTAGCGCTCGAGATGCGGGACTCGATGCCCTGCAGACGCATGAAGATCTTAAAGAAGTGGTGGCGGTAGCGCTCTCGGCGCTGCTTAACATCGTCTTCTGCGTCCTCATCGCCCCTCCCGGTCTCAAATGCCGTGACCTCGAGCGCGTACAGCTCACCCAGAGACGCGATGTTCTTGGAGATACCCTGGCGCACGAGGACCTTGGCACTGGTGGGTTTCGGAATCAGAGATATAATGATTCCACCAGCGAATCCTATAAGTACCAGCAGAGCTCGACGGCCTGCTAAGGACGCGCCGGCACCTTGGTTCGCAGATGTTGGTATCTTGTTGTCGTCCCACGAGTAGCCGACCAGGAAGGAGATCGTTACGCAGAACATGAGCCAGAAGCCGAGCAGGCTCATGGGGCAGCAGGTGCGTACAAACAGCCAAGGCGCGAGGAGACACATCGTAGCCGCCACTACACCATAAGGATTGCCAGAAGCGTTGCCGGGCGCGCCAATGTACCAGGCAACCATTCCCACAACTACGCCAAGAGCAGTGCCACCCATGCGGGTGACGAAGTTTGCAACCTGCTCGCCAGCTGTCACGCCGAGACCGCACTGCGCCATGATCAACGCCCACACACCTCGGTGGATGTAAAAGAAGGCCGCGCTGGTCTTGCAAACGGAGGGAATCCACAAGGCGATGCTGATGAAGGCGTAACGAAGGGCAAAGATACCATTACTCGAGGACAGGACCTTGACGACCCGGACGATGGCGGCGTTGACGTGCTGAAAGATGTTCACTGGCTTGCGGGCATCCGGGTCCTTCGCATATTTGCGGCGGATCTTCTTGTCGCGTTTGACACTCTTCTTGAACTCCTTCTCATCATCGGCGAACACACCCAGACTGCCTCCCGTATCAACCGACTGATGGTTGTCCTCGAGAGGGTCGTGGACGCTAAAATCAAAAGCATCCTCGCCAGTGTCCTCATCCTTTGCGCTGCTCCAGAGCGTCGAGATGAAGGGTTTCCTGCCCGGGTACTGAAGGACGTTATCGGGGTGCGTCGCCTCGATACCGATCAAGAGCTTTGTCCAATCAACTAGTGTCGTGCAGAACTGCACCAACGTGGTTGTGAAGACGAACATCTGGAACAGCGGGCGCATGTCGGTCGCGAGGTGGGGCGCAACCGAAGTCTTCAGCTTACCATCGGCATCGAAGAGACCGCGGTACCCATCAAGAATCTGTAGCTGCTTGCTCTGTTTGAAGTTGAGCAGGGCATCCTCAAGTGCGTGGAGGGCTGCAGAGCGACTTTCGATGCCTGGGAAGTCCTTCGGGAGCTTCGAATAACGGTGGAAGTTGACCTTTTCCAGCCACTCGATTTCGCCCAACATCACGATCTCGGCAACCTGGCGCAGCTCTTGCGACAACGAGGCCACCTGAGGCATGAGGTCGTCCAGGGTCATGCCGCCAGCCTTCCTGCGAGCCTCTATCAGATCGATCTCCTCCTTAACGCGCAAGGTTGCGACTGGGTGCGGATGAGACTTCCATTCGGCCCAGTTCTTGTACCGCCCTTCGATCATCATCGCGAACGAGCCCAACGCGAATGCTCGCGAGCCCAGCTCTCGTCCCGCCCTCAGGATAGACTGCATATCCTTGGGCCCGATACGGCCGTAGCTGATTTCGAGTGGCAGCATCCTGCCCTCCGAAATGACGATCGCGCTCGCGGCGGTGGAGGCATCTCGCGAGGTCGCAATCCTCTTCGCAAGCCTCTCCCATTCGTCGCGGTCCTGGATCTTCGTGTGAATGACGTCGTTCTGAATCGCCAAGAGGTTGTAGATGTTCTTCAACTGCTCCCTGATGTGCAGCTTCAAGACGTGGTGGCTCAGCGTCTCGGGGAAGATGAGCACTGTTGATACCAGCCCTACCGCCATGTAAGCCGCCGCAGGCTTGATGAGAACGGTCTATCATCAGTCGTATTCAACTGGACGACTCACAGCAAGCATGAAGTAGTTCTTTGGGATCAGCGGCCCAATTGTCAACATGACTGGGGTTAACAAGAATCGCCGCATGGCCACTCACTGTCCATGATGATCGTCGCGAACACGACAAGGAAAACTCTAAGCCGTCAGCGATTTCTGATCATCGTCCGTCACCCACAACTTCGGCTTAGTCGCACGGATCCAGCCCAACCCATAAGCGCCGATGAACACAAAGGCGCCGTACACCGCCGAAGCGCGCGGGTCGAGGAATGCAGCATGGAACGCTTCGCCCTTAACTGTAAATCAGCGAGAGCCCCCAGCGCCACTCACCAATCTGCGAGATGTCCTCGTCCTCCTGATGCCCCGACAGAACGCCTCCAAGCTGCTTGCGCAGGAGGTTGGGATCGCGCACGCTATTGGCGGCCGCCATCGCGGCGCAACCCCACGCCCAACCGAGCAGCATGCCGACGCCGACAGTGCACTGAGCTAGAAAGAAGATCGTCGTCGTCATGTTTGGTGTGATCATCTGAGAACACAGGAAGCCGAAGAAGCTTCCTCCCGCGAACACGGTTGCAGCTACTTGTCAGCACATCTCCGCCCCATTCAACCTACTTTTCTTCGCGACCATGATGATCATCATTGCGAGGGCCGCGACCATGGAGCGGAACCAGTTCTTCCATGCGCGGCTTGTCGTTATGGCCTCTTGCAGCCAGTCGGGGAAGAGCTCCAACACACGGCCGAACCATGTACCACGGCGTGCAGGGGGTTGGTTCTCACCAGCGGTGGCCCTCTTGAAGCCTTGCGGCGTGGGGTTCCGCGGCGTCGAAGTCGTGGTGCCATTCGCGTTCGAGGGCCCGCCATTGAGCTCTTCGCCAAGCTCATTCGACACCTGCACGAACTCGGGGGCCGAGACGGAGCGCGCAGAGTGGAAGGATGTTCGTTCGGAGTCAGGTGTTTCCGGGGGCGCTCGTTGCGTCTGGGCCACGCCCGCATTCGCGTAGTTGTTTGTGTGCGCCGCGCGCGTGTTATCCGCAGCCGTTGAGGGCATGATAACAAGCTCGTGACGGCCGAGTGACGACGGTGGCGTGCGAGGCGTCGAGTTTAGCGGATGATAAAGGCGATAAGCAGGAATGCAACATCCGACGGCGAGTTTTCATCGCAATACTGTCTGCATCACTTGATGCGGATCGCTGTTTTCAGCGGGCCCAGAAAGACGTCGGTCCTCGCGCGTACCGAGGTGCAAACGACCAGCGACCGCGTGCATCACCAGGGACGTAGTCGGCATCCACCCAGGAGCCATGCCCGTCACCCCGTCGCTCAGTGACCGATGCTCCCAAACCTGTCGGGACATCCGAACTATGCCCCCTGCTCCTGCCGCGGTCATTCGCTCCAGCGGGCACTCCGCTCCTGGAACCAAGGAACATGACGTCCTTAACCTCGGTCATTGGATTCGAGCCTTTCAGTTGAGGACAGTCCGGACTCCGTCCCGCCCCGCCTGCCTCGTCTCGATCACGGCACCGTGCACGTGACCTTTCCACGTGGGCCGTTCAGGACGGACAATGGACGACCTCCACTCGCCCTCCACTTCTGACAAGCTCGAGGGAAGTCGATGTTGTGACTGCTCAACTCACTCAGACATCATGGCGGCAGCAACGGGAGCGCCAGATAACTCGACGGCGGAGCAGACGCAACAGGCGCCGCAAGCTGAGCACATCATGCGCCTGCCGCCGCTGCCGAATCCGCTCTCGCAGCGGGGTCCTGCTGCGTTCGCGCAGGCAGGCCAGGCCATGAACGCTCTCCACATGCTCAGTGCAGGCGCGGCGAACGGAACCGTCGGTGAGGATCTCTCCCATATCTTGGCGTTCTTTAACTAGCGACGAGATTCCGCCGCCTCGAATCCTTAAGCTGACAACAGACTACCCGTATCCCACGAACACCTCATACCCCGTCCCACCGCTGCCGCCCATCCCGGTCCCATTGGGCGTGAAGCGGTACCGCCCTCAGCCGTCCAAGACCATCCTGCCTGACCTCTCGCCGCCAGTTCCTCCCTCGTCGCCTCTGTATGGCATCGAAGACGCGGACGAGGCCATCGCCGCGCACAACAAGGCGTACCCCCAGTTCGTTGCGCGATACGAGTTCAAGGGTTCGACGCTGCTCGTCCGCATCGGAGGTGGAGGATGGATCCGTGTCTTCCTCAGTGGTAGCGATGTGCTGGGAGTCCGGTTCCTGCCAGCTAGGAGCTCTAGTGTGAGTCAGGCTGTGGGTGGTCGTGTTTCCCGGCCCTATCTTTCATCGAGGGAAGGACAGGTCTAATGTGCACTACTTCAGCTGCAGAACCTGATCAGAAGCTGATTCCAGGTGCCCCCCGTTCACGCTCTCCCGCCCTCTGGCCCCTCCGTACAGATCACGGAGCTGTTCAACTCTCTGCACATGAACATTCCCCAGATTCTCCTCCGTATCCCAGCCTTGTTCAAGCTGCTTTACGAGCCGTGCCACTACTGCCATCGCCGCCTGAGCGAGATCGACGGATACCCGCTTGGTCGCATCGGATGGCTGCCGTACCCGCCGAAACCGACTGCGCCCGAGCCTGCTGACAAGAAGCCGAGCGATGGTGACAAAGCGGACGAGCCTAAGAAGGATGGCGAGGGAGAAAAGGACGGAGAGAAGACGGAGGCCAATGGCGAGAAGAAGGATGAGGAGAAGAAGGACGGGGGAGACGTGAGCATGACGGACGGGGAGAAGAAGGACGAAGCGGAGAAGCCAGAGGACGAGCCAGAGGAGAAGAAGGACGAAGACAAGAAGGAAGGCAAGATGGAGGTCGAGGACGAGAAGAAGGATGACGGTCGGTGGATTTGCTGGCATCAGTCTTGTCTCGCGCAGGTCCGCTAATCCTTATGATGTTGTATGAATATGCATAGTTAGACAAGGTACAGTTTTACAACTACTCGGGTCTCTGGAAGCCCGGGGGAAACACTTGGCGCGCGTTGATGTTGACGCGGGCCGTGGAAATCCACTCCTTCGCCGCCCGAGCCTGGGCGGGATCGCCCTCCTGCTGGAGGAAGTGGGAGGGCAACGTGTCCTCCATAATTCGGGGGACGCCTGGGGTCAGTTCACTTCACTATATGCCTAACTTACCATGATATGCCTGGCGTCCCTTGCCGGCCATGATGAGCACATCGCCAGAGCGCAGGATGAGCGGCCGTGGGGGGTCAGCCCTCGACCCCGTGCCGAGGAGGAAGATGGCGGCATGTCCGAGTCTGCAGTCAGCTTGGTCCAGACCAGAGATAGCTCACGAGACAGAAACAAGGGGGCGGCTGGGGTCGAGCTCGCTCCGGTCAACATGCGCCATGAGCGTGTCGTTCATCTGGTAAAAGTTGACGATACCCGTATCGGGTTCTGCCGTCAGCTGACGAGAACGGTCCGGTAGCTCACCATAATCCTCGTCCCAGGAACGATGAAACGACTCGTTCGGAAACACGGCCGTCCATGGCGTATTCCTTACGACCTTGCGACAGAGCTCGGCCAGCGGGGCGGGGAAAGGAATGGGCGTGTCGGTCGAGAAGTCGTAGCTCTTCGTGGACCACTGGTACACCCACCCGAGGTTCGCCCACCGCACTTCCTTCACGAGCTGGGTCACCGTCTTCCACCCCACCTTTAGGGACGGCACGTCCCCCGTCCACGTCGCGTTGCGCCGCTTCACCTCGTCATACCCGATCTGCGACGCGGGGGCTGTCTCTATCAGCTCCCGGCGGGTACGCTTCGTCTCGGCCTCGAGCCTCTGCTTCTCCTCGGCGGCGAGATCTAAGTGCTTCGGAGGCACGGGCGTCTCGGGCGCTGTCGCATAGAGCTCGAACAGGTTGGGCGGCCGGGCAAAGTGCGTATCGAGCGACAACGGGTTGGGTGGGCGGGTGTACTCGAACAGCGCCGATTCGAGGAGCTCCAGCTGCTGCGCGGCGTCGAGATAGTTTGGGATCAGCACGCAGCCTGATGTCAGCTACGTCAATCCGTTTCAGAGCTCACCTTCAGCTACGAGGTAGCCTGTCCGCCCGTCGGCGAGCTGGAGCGTCAGCACGCCATCCAGGTCCAAGATGGGACGCTCGCCGCGCTCGCCGACAGCGCGCTCCTTGCCCTTCCTCTGCCGCCGCTGCGGTGTCGGTTCGGTGTACTCTGCGCCCCACCAGCCGGCCTGCCAGACTGGATCGGCCCTCTGGTCAGATGGGCCAGAGAGGTCGAGCACCGCCTGGGAGTACTCGGGCAAGTTCCGGAGTGCCGGGAGCGCATTCGTCGTGCGATTCTTGAAGTGCTTCTCCGCGAGCCGGAAGGCGGGGTGCGTGCCTTCAGCAGACACCATGACACGTTACGGAGTTGGGTGGCGAGTAATCGTGGAAGCGGGATTGACAGTGGAGTAAGGGGGATAGCGTATGCACAGAATGAGTCGGACTGAAGGTAGGGGATCAGAAAACGGAGGACTGGAGAAGAGGGAGGTGACGATAGTTTGTGTGGTTCCGAAATTTCCGACTCGGCGCGGTTACTAAAGTCTCGGCGACTAGCGACCCGGGTACGGTGTCATGCGGCGCGTCGACGCGTCCGCAGTGAACTTTGCTCCATGGTGGCATAGTACCCGTACGGAGGGCGACCAAGATGCATCCAAACATTTGCAGACCGGTCCGAGCATCGTGGGCACAGGAGCGGGTCCCAGCGCTAGCGCCCGCCGCACCCCGCGGACTCTTCGCCACAGTCCGTGGCACTCTTCGAGCGCCGACCCCGTCGTCCACGATCGTCCACAACTGTCCATATCTCCCGTCCCCCTGCATGCAACAATTCAGAAATTACACGGAAACAATGCTGAGACCCAGGCGAGTCAGGAAATGCGGCCAGATAGCCCCGGAGGCTGCTCCTTCACGTCATAAAACAACATAGCCTAATAGCATCGATATTATCTTCTACGAGCTGCGCCAGTATTTTACGAGCGTCCCCTGCTCTGCAAAGCATCCAGAAACGACGAGGAACTTAGATCTTAGTAGTCTTGAGGCCGTCCTTCCAGAAAGTGAACTGTACCCCATCAGCAATACGTTCATCGACGAAAGAAGAAGATGTAGAAGACGGAAGAGGGGGTGGACGACTGGTGGATGGGTGGAAAGGTGGTGTGGCGGGGAAGTGTGGTGGAGGTGTCATTTTGGGTGTGTACTCACGTAGGGGGTGGTGCCGTCCTCACGGTAGTTGAGGAGAGCGACCATGCCGTCGGGGTTCATGGACTCGCCGACGTAGAACTCGTAGTCCTTGAAGTTACCAATGATCTTCTTGGCGAAGGCCTGGGCACCCTTCTCGAAGGCGGCGACGCGCTCGGGGTTCTTCTCCTCGAGGTGAGCCTTGACAGCCTTCATGTAGCCCTTAAGGTAGGCGAGGTACGACTGCGATGTTAGCTCAAGAACTGGTGCTGGATAGCTGGGAGGTCCAAGGCCCGAGGGTATACATCAAATGCCCCCACTTGCCCAAGATCCGGCTGCCTCACGCACCTTCTTGTCGAACGAAGAGGGCTGGAGACGCATGGAGTGGACAACGTTGTTGACCTGCTCGGCACCGTCGGCCATGGCCTCCTCAGCCTCCTCGGCGGAGGGGTTGGCACCAATGTCAACGTCACCGTCCTTGACGAGGATCATGGTGCAGTCGACCTCGAAGGCGATGTCATCAACCTCCTTGCTGCGCTGTCAGCGGAAATCTGGCTGTGCATGCTTACATGTCGAAAGCGTCCGAGAGCATCTCGTCGCCGGTGACAATGTCCTCGTAGATGAGCATGGTGCTTTTGTTGTTTTTGGGGGGATAGGTGGGAAGGTGTAGAGAGAGGACAAAGAATGCCAGCAAACGTTTTGCTCCTACTTTTCTGGCTGGCTGGCGGGTGCTGGCGGGGGCCCTGCCTGCGTACGGATCATCTCACCGTGCATCCCATTCAGGGCAAAATTACCACTGCGGGTGCAATTTTTTCAACATTCATCCCGCACACTACCGGAGGGCCTCGCCAGCGATCTCCACGTGGCCAAAATCACGTGACTCCGCAGAGGGTATCAGGGAGGCACAAACAATCCGCTCGCACCAGCGTCATCCCAAAGTTGGCGGAAGCTGCACCTGAGTTCTGAGGCTGAGGCTGGTTGGACGGTCAGTGTGGTGTCAACAACAGCTGATTGACTTTCCTTCTCTCCACCACCCTCTTCCCCGCACCTTCCAAAATGCAGGCCAACCCAGAGACACTCGGCGCCGTCTCCAAGTGCCTCGCCAACACCCTCTCTCCTGACGCCGCCTCCCGCCGTGCGGCCGAGGAGCAGCTCCGGCAAGGCGAGGCGCAGGCTGGCTTCCTGCCCCTGATCCTCCAGATCGTTCGTTCCGAGGAGGCCGACATGCTCGTCCGCCAGGCCGCTGGTCTCTACTTCAAGAACACCGTTAAGCGACTTTGGGATGATGAGGAGGAGGTTCAGATCTCTGAGGCCGACAAGGCTGCCGTCAAGTCGGAGCTTGTCCCGCTCATGATCGCTCTTGGCACCCCCAAGACCCAGCGCCTGCAGGCTCAGATCGGAGAAGGTCTTTCGACTATCGCCTCGTCGGACTTCCCTGAGAAGTGGGAGGGTCTCATTGACGTGAGTTTGGCTGATTGGGATAGTGCATACTGACCATACCAGGAGCTCGTCAACAGCTTGACTCCCGACAACTTTGTTGTCAACAACGGTGTCCTCGCCACCGCCCACTCGATCTTCAAGCGATGGCGGTCGCAGTTCCGTTCCGACCGACTGTTCTCGGAGATCAACTACGTTCTTGACAGGTTCTGCAAACCTCACTTTGAGCTCTTCAAGCACGTCGACTCCCTCCTTGATACCCCTGCTGGCCAGCCGTTGCCGCCAAACGCGTCCCTCCCGCTCCTCGCCCAGGCTCTCCTGCTCCTCATTCAGATCTTCCACGACCTCTCCTCGCAGGACTTGCCGCCGTTTATCGAGGACAACATGGGAGCGTTCATGGGTGACGGTGACCAGCAGGGCTGGCTGCACAAGTACCTCAGCTGGGAGCGCCCCGAGCTGAAGGGAGTAAGTTCTCGCTGCCGTGGCTTTGACTAACAAACAGGATGAGGATGACGAGGCCCCGGGACCGTTGCAGAAGATCCGCGCCTCCATTTGTGAGATTGCCGAGCTTTACGCCCAGAAGTACTCGGACGTCTTCCCGCAACTTGGCAACTTCGTCAGCGCCGTCTGGCAGATGCTCACGACCATCGGCCCCCAGACCCGTGACGACGTGGTAAGTCTCGATCACGCTCTCTTGCCCAGCTGACATCAGCTTGTCTCGCGCGCCCTTCGTTTCCTCTCCGTTGTTGTGAAGATGGGTAGCCACCGTGACATGTTTGCCTCGCCGGAGACGCTGAACGCCTTCTGCGAGAAGATTATCCTGCCGAACATGAGCATTAGGGGTGAGTGATCGGCAACGTCTTCGTCGACTGACCAGCAGAACACGAGGAGGAGATGTTTGAGGATGACCCCGCCGAGTACATCCGTCGTGACCTGGAACCGTCCGCTGAGAGCGACACCCGCCGTCAGGCTGCCACCGACTTCACCCAGGCGCTCATGGCCAACTTCGAGACCGAGGTCACGAGCATTGTCCAGGGATACATCACCACCTTCCTTGGCCAGTACGCTCAGAATCCGCAGGCCAACTGGAAGAGCAAGGACACCGCCATCTACCTCCTCACTTCCATCGCTTCCCGCGGCTCGACGGTTCAGGTAAGCTGAATACCGAAGAACATCTAGCTGACGTTCAGCGCGGAGTGACCTCTGTCAACGTCCTTGTTGATGTCGTCGACTTCTTCGGCAAGAACGTCTTCTCGGACCTCCAGGCCGCTCCTGGAACTGTCCACCCCATCCTGATCGTCGACGCCATCAAGTACCTGTACACGTTCCGCAACCAGCTCACCAAGGAGCAGCTCGTCTCTGTCCTGCCCCTTCTTGTCCAGCACCTCACGTCCGACAACGTTGTCATCTACTCATACGCCGCCATCACCATCGAGCGCATTCTCTTCATCAAGAACGAGCAGCGCCAGCCTCTCTTCACGAGCGCCGACGTCAAGCCCTTCGCCGAGAACATCCTCATGGCCGTCTTCGCCAATATCGAGCGAGGTGGCACTCCTGAGAAGATCGCTGAAAACGATTACCTCATGAAGTGCGCGATGCGTGTTATCATCACGGCCCGCCAGGAGCTCGTCCCGTCGTACGAGGCTATCCTCACCCGCCTCGTCAACATCCTCGGCGAGATCAGCAAGAACCCCTCGAACCCGCGGTTCAACCAGTACTGCTTCGAGAGCGTGTCGGCTCTGATCCGCTTCGTCTGCGAGGCTCAGCCCTCTGCCGTCAGCAACTTCGAGAAGGCGCTCTTCGGCCCGGCCGAGGTCATTCTTGCGCAGGACGTGACCGGTAAGCTCACCCTTCGCTGCAGTTAGCTGACCGCAGAATTCATCCCGTACATCTTCCAGATCCTGGCCCAGCTGCTCGAGCTGCACGCCCCGACGGACCTGCCGTCCGAGTACCAGGCTCTGCTTGCGCCGCTTCTGTCCGCGAGCCTGTGGGAGCAGCGTGGCAACATTCCTGCGCTCGCGCGGTTGTGGAAGGCGCTGCTCATGCGCGGCCCGCAACAGATTGTGCAGAACGGCCAGGTCGAGGGTCTCCTGGGTATCTTCCAACGCCTCGTCGGATCCAAGATCAACGACGTGTATGCCTTCGAGCTCCTCCAGGCCATGTACGAGTTCATCCCCATGTGAGTTGACCACTTGTAGACAGCAACTAACGTCAGCGCGACGATGCAGCCGTTCAGCCAGACCATCTTCATGCTCCTCCTGAACCGCCTGCAGTCCAAGCCGAGCACGCAGTTCACGCAGTCCTTCGTCTACTTCCTCGCCTACCTCGCCGCGATCCAGAACGTCGGCGCCAACGTTGTCATCCAGATTCTGGAGGCGATCCAGCCTGGGTGAGTCGCTGCCTTACACTGAGAGCCCGGATAGCTGACATCCAGCCTCTTCGGCAACCTGATCAACGGCGTCGTGCTCCCGAACACGCAGAAGGCGCCCGTGCGCTCGCGTCGCGTGATCGAGGTCGGCCTCACGAACCTCCTCACGTGCGACGCGATCTTCGCCGAGCCCAACGCCAAGCTCTGGCCCGCCATCTTCCTCGCGCTCCTCGACCTCTTCACCCTGCCCCAGGACATCACGTACTCGGACGACGTCGGCGACCTCGACCCGAGCGAGGGCTTCCAGTCCTCCTTCTCCAAGCTCGGCGCGTCCGAGAAGGTCCAGCACGACCCCGTTCCCGGCATCCCGGAGAGCCGCAAGTATGCGTCCAAGAAGATTGCCGAGGCCGCCAAGGCGCGCCCTGGTGCTCTGCCCCCGCTCATCCAGCAGGCGCAGCAGCAGGAGGAGAAGACCGTCACCGACTTTGCCAACTACATGACCTCTAACGGAGACCAGGTTGCTTAAGTGACGGAACGCAGGTGACGGAGAGAGGCAAGGAGGGATCATAACGAAAGAACGACGTCTAGAAACTGCATTTTTACCTAATCCATCAGTCGTGTTACATGCATTTATGTGGGCTACGAACCGACGTCCATCGCGTCGGTCGCCGATGGTTGTACAGTGGTGATAGTAGGAGCCTCTCCCTCGGGAGCTGCAGCAGGTTCAGAGGTGGAAGCAGCTGTGGCGGACTCGGACGTAGGAGCAGCTACGTCCTTCGGCGCAGAGGCAGCAACAGCAGACTGATTGGGTGAGGCGGCAGCAGCGCGCCCATTGTCCTTGGTCGCCTGCTCTGCGGCCCCTTCCTCCTCCGTGTCCATCTTCTGATCGCCGTCAGCATCCTTAGACGCCTTGGCATTCCCAGGAACTGCGGTCGCCTCGGAGGACGAAGCGTCATTCGGAGCAGGAGTCTTGTCGCCTTCGGCAGGAGCATCAGGGGCGTTCTCAGCCGGCGTCTCGCCAGTCTTGTTCGCTCCTTCACCCTCAGCCTCGGCATCCGTCGGCTCCCTCTTGACCTCATCGCGGTCCTTCTCCTCTGGTCCCTCAGTGCCCTCCTTGTCGTCATCCTCGTCCTTCTGGCTCGCTGCTCCAGGAGCCTTGAGCTCGCCGAGCGTGCCAGCCAGGAACTTATCTCCACACCCGTTACACACTGTACATCAGCTTCGTCCGACATTAATAGCTGTGACTCACGAGTTCCTCTACCATTTGGACCACGGCGCCAGACCTTGAGACCCGGCTTGCCGCATCCTTCGCAGATGGCACCGGCAGTGCCACGCCTGAACTTGCGGACGGGAGCGCTACCGCGGCCCCTTCCTCGGCGAGAGAGACTGACAGCAGCACCAGCCTCGACACGCTCATCGAGTGCGTCCAGCGAGACAGGCATCTCGAATGTGACTGTCGGCTCGGGGTCCTTCCGTCCCCGCTTGGCCGCAAGCTCGGGCGATAATGGCACGAACTCTTCGCCTTCTTCCTCCTCTCCAGCGTCGCGCGTGTACAGCGGTCGCGTCGTCATGTGGTACGGCCTGAGCGCCCACTTGTCCGCTGTGGCCTCGGTGATAAGAGGAATGGTCGCCTCGACCCGGAAGCGAGGGAAGACACGCTCGCCGACACGGCTCAGGAGAGAAGTAAAACGCTCCTTCTTGCGAGAGAGCCAGGTCTCGCGGACCTCGGGAGCCAGGACCTTCCTCAACTGCGCAGGGGACGCCGGAGCGGGCTTAGGCGTGGCGGGCTTAGGCGTGGCGGGCACGGGCGTGTCGGGCTTAGGCGTGGCGGGCACGGGCGTGTCAGCCGCCTTCGGAGCGGGAACAGCAGAGGTGGCTGCCGTAGCCGGGGTGGACGTCGGTGCAGGCGTTCGGGGAGGCTGAGCTGGTGCAGGAGTTTGCTGAGCAGCCGCTGCAGCCGGCGTTTCAGCGTTTTGTGTAGTAGCGGCTGGCGCAGGGATGGCCGGCGTACCGGGAGCCGCAGGAGCGGCTTCCCCGCCAGGCGTCGCAGTCAAGTCTGTGCGTGCAGCAGGTGCAGATGCAGTTAAACCCTTAGTGGGTTCAGTTACAGATGTCGACGATGCAACTTCCTGGCTGACAGGCGGAGTGGCAGGCTTGGGTTCCGGAGCGTTCTTGTTGAGCTCCGGCTCAGCCCAAGCCAGCGATTCCAGCTCGCACTTCTCGACCTCATCCATAACATCCTTGAAGCGCTTCCAGTTCTGGTCGTTGAGACCGACGATGCGAATCGTGATAGGCTCAACGTTGCCGTCCGCTGGCAGGTAGGTCTCGGCAGCCAGGTTCAGCATACCCTCACGGGCAGTGACGGGCGCCTTCGCCGGCTTCTGCACAGGCCGCAGGTCGCGCTTGGGAGACTGAGGGGACTTGACGGGCGAGGACTGCTCGGTGGCGGAGGGCGCCTTCAGCTTTTCCACGAACTTGGGGTTGTCGAATGGCAGACGCTTCTGGAACTTCGTCCAGTCTGGCTTGTGCCAGCCGTTCATGGGAAGGTACGTTGAGAGAAGAACGGTGCCACTGTCTGGTTTCATGCCTGGCACGACGGATAAGTCCGCGTACGGGTCCTTCTTAGGCGGCGCCGGTGTCGGTTCCTTCTCGGGTTCTGGTTCCGGGGTAGGCTCTTTCGGCGGAGGAGGCTTGGCCATCGAGGCGCGGGTGCGCTTCTTGGCCGGTGCCTCTGTCGTTGGCTGAACTGCAGCCTCAGGCTCTTCCTTAACCTCGACCTTTACCGGGGATGGCTCTTTCGTTTGCGGAGGAGGCGGAGCGGGTGAAGTCACGAAGTCACCACCTACACGAGAGACATACGAGTTGGAGCCCAGAGGGATGATGAACTTCTCCGTCGGAGCCTCCTTGAAGGCGACCAGGAGGAATCGGGGAGGCAGAGGATACGTAGGCTTGGGTTTGGGAGGCTGAACAGGAATCGGCGTAGAAACGGATGGTGAGCCTACCACCTTTCCTGGTGCAGACTGGGGAGTGCTCTGCCCAGGCAAGTAGTATGCGACATTAGGGGGACGAGCCGGAGTCGGCGTCACGGGGATGGTGGGTACCGTCCGAGTAGCTGAGCTAGTGGCCTGGGACGGCGGAGGAGCGGGTGTGGTCGTCGCTGATGGAGCGGCAGCCGAAGAGGAAGCAGACGCAGGAGTCGCCGGGGCGGTCAGTGCTGCTGTGGACGGCGCTTGCGCCGAAGCCGGAATCGCTGGCTGTTGCGATGGTGGAGCTGAGGACATGGCCTGCGCTGGCGTAGCCGTCGGCTCTGCTGGTGCGGGGGTGGCTGTAGGTTGCGGGGCTGCAGAGGTCTGGGGGACCGGCGCAGCGGGCTGCGCAGACGGCTGATCAGGGACGAGCGGGGCCGGAGATTGGCTTGTCGCCGCTGCAGCTGGGGCCGCCGTAGGCCCTGTGACTGGAGCGGGCACCTCAGCGCTCTGCGCAGCAGTGGTGGCTGACGGCTCACCAGGTGCCTCAGGCGCAGCAGCGGCGGCTGCCTTCTGCTCCACCTCCGCTGAGGCAGCATCTGCCATTTCCACATCCGTCAAAGTCTCCGCGGCCGTAGGTGGCTCTGGAGCTTCCGGTGCAGAAGGGGGTGACTCGGAGGGTGCTTCACCTAATACAGGCGGCACTGGGACCGGTCCGCCACCGCTCTGGGGCGGTCCAGTCAGATCGGCATCGCTGTCAGAGTCGGAGAGATCACTGAGATCAGACTCAGCTGGAGTGTACTGTGGTTGATCGGGTGCTGGAGCAGGCGCAGGCACTGGTGCAGATGTTGACTGAGCAGGGGCTGATGTCGGCTGAGCTGAAGCGGACGCCGGCGGACACACGGCAGACGCTGCAGGAGCAGCAGTGGCAGCAGGCTGAGCTGCGGTGGTTGTGGGAGGTTGCACTGCTGGTGCACCAGCAGTGCCAGGAGCAGGTGCTGGTCGTGCTACACCTTGGAGAGGACGGGCACCGGGAGCAGCAACGCCTGCTGGTAGAACACCGGGAGCACCGACGGCCCCGGAGGGTGACCGAGCAGGGACGCCAGTTGCCACGAAAAGTGGTCGAGCACCAGGAGCACCGGCTGGGATGGGTCTGGCTGCAGGAACAGCGCCAGCCGTCGGTCGGGCCCCAGCAGCGGTAGCAGCTACTGGCGGTCTAACACCAGCCGGCGGACGGGCAGCTGCAGCACCCGCCACAGGAGGCCGAGGTCCAGTCACTGGAGGGCGAGGACCAGGGGCTGGCGGGCGGACACCGGGAGGCTGCGCAGCTACTGCCGCAGGCCGCGCTGCGGCTGGTCGAGCTCCTGGTGCACCTGGCCGCGGGAGAAGACCGGCCATCGTGGGCCCGCCGGGCAAACCTGGCATTTCAGGTCCCTCTCCAACGCCTTCTCCCCTTCCAAGCCTTCCCACTACACGGCCCAGCTTCGCAAGCTCGTCCTTGTTTGCCACGTTCCTCGCCGCCTTGTGGATGAGGATGCTGAGCCAAGGGTGCTGGGACGCAGCGGCGTTCACGCGTTGGATCAGAGTTTGAGGCTGTTGTCAGCTCATGGTAGAGGTTCCGCGACTCACAATGTCAGCTCGAGAAGCGTACCGTACTCCGGCACCCGGGATTGGCCCGGTCGATGGACCAGCACCCGGAGTCTGTGGAGGCGGGCGAGCAGCCGGAGGGGTAGCAGCTGGAGCCGGAGGCCGTGTAGTCGGTCGCGCCGGCACTGTCGCACTGATGCGAGGCCGTTTCGGTTCCTTCTTCTTAGGCTCTCTCTCAGATGGACGCTTCTCTCGAGGCTCCTTCGGTTTCGGTTCCTTGGGCGCTTTGGGTGGTCGCATCCGCACGGTACCACCAACGCCTTCCCTCTCCTCAACAAACTGTCCGACCCACAGTTCCGTGTTGGGGAAGGACATCGGTCCAACCTGCAGGGTGACTCGGGCAATGCACTCAATCTCGTGCGGAGGTGCGGGCGTTCCTTCGGCGGCCTTGGCTTTCTGGCGGCTTCCCTTCTTCTTCGCCTCCACCTCGTCCTTGTTTTCGCCATCCTTGGCATCTTCCTCCTTCCCCTTCTCTCCGCCCTTTGCGGCATCATCGCCGTCCTTTCCCTTGTCCTTCTTCCCTTTGTCCTTTTTCAGTGGCGCGTGGTACTCGCGCGCGGGGAGCGGTGCGACCGGTTTGGGCGTCGGGTACAGGAATGTGCCCTTCGGTGGAGGTCGCGCACGAGGGCGAGAGTGTGCTGGAACAGCGGGATGGGAGAAGATGTGAGGGAAGAGATTGTTGAGATGATGGTAGCGCGTCTGAATAAGCGAATACTGAAGGATCATACTGCGCGTCAGCTTCCTCGTTTGCGAACGGCTTACCTCTCAGCCAGATCGAGCAGCGGTTGCTTCGTCGGTTCTTGAGGTTCAGCACCTTCTGTCGCCTCGACTTCCTCGACCTCCATGGGTTCGGCGGCCTCTTCTACTTCCCCGTCGATTTCCATCTCTTCTCCCTCTTGTCCATCATCGCCTTCCTCCTGCTTGGCTTCCTCGGCAGCTGGTTCGGCGGTCGCTGCTCTGATCACTTCGCCGGCGAAGTCCGGTAATTGCTCATCGGTGAGCTCGAAGCCTCCCGCGTCCACCACCTGAGGGCGTGAGAGTGTCGGCAGGTCGACATGTGGTGGTGGAGCCGGCGCGAACCGTCCAGACACCCGGTTCGCCATGTCGTGTGGCGTGTAGTTGAGGTTGCGGACATGAGATGAGTGACGCGCTGAACATGGAAACCATGGCGAAAACAACCTTACGTAATCTGGTAGAGCCCAGCGGGCTAGTATCAGCGTGATGCCGAACATCCTCGCTGTGACCCTTCCGCATGCTCAAGCAGCAAGGGGAACAATCATTTGTGAAAGGTGAATGCATGATGCTCTAATTAGATGTACACGATGTTATGAGATAGTCGAAGAAACAAGCTACACCTTCCTAAGCGTCATCAGCGGCGGTGAGCTCATCGTCGGTGCTCCAGCGGCGCATGCTGACGACCTGGACGTTGACTCCACGGTCGTTACCCCAGTCAACAATCACCTCCTCGACAGGCTTGTCCTGTCCGAGCATCATAGCCGGCTGCGAAAGAAGAGCCTCCTCCGGGGCAACGCCCTCTCCCGGGTGGAGAGCCTTGGTGGGGAAGCCCACGACCTGGCGAGCGAGCGAGCGCGCAAGAGAGAGGAGCTCCTTGTCGAGCTTCTCACCCTCGGCACCGGCCATGATAGCGGCGATGGGCTTGTCGGCGTCGCCCTCGACGCGAAGGACAACGATTCCTCCGATCTTTCCGGTCTCGCCCGATCCGTGGGTGAAAGCTCCGGGGACGAGACGGACGTCGGGCTTGGCGGGGAAGGGGGCCGCGAAGCTGACGGCGCGCTTGAGCTGCAGATTCTCTCCAGTCTGGGCGAGCGAGGCGAGCAGAAGCTGCTGAACCGTCTGCGCCTCGCCGCTCTTGCCGATAGGAGCGGGCTCCGTTCCGTCCTCAGGCATAGTGATGACGGGAGCCGAGAGGAGAGCCTCGGTAGGGAAAACTTCGATGGGGTCGGCACCGACGGGCTTCGAAGGAACGGGGTGGTCGGAGGGAACGTCGAGGAAGGCGGCGGTCTCAGCAATGGACCGGGCGGCCTTGAGGAAAACATCGTTGCGGGCGACGAAGTCGGTCTCGCAAGCGAGCTGGACCATGGCAACGCGCTTGCCGCCGAGAAGCGAGACGGCGATCGTTCCCTCGTCGGTGCTGCGTCCGGCGACCTTGTCGGCCTTCTTCTGCGCGGAGGCGCCGCCAGCCGAGTTCAGGTAAGCAACAGCGGCCTGGAGGTCAAGGTTGGTCTTCTCGAGAGCCTCGCGGGCCTGACCCATGGGGACGGGGATCTCCTTGCGGAGCTTGGCGATGAGGGCGACCGGGACCTTGGGGGCGTCGGCGGCGAGCCTGACGGAGGTGCTGAAGGCGCGAGCCTGGGCACGGGCACGAACGGCGGAGCGGAGGCCGAACATGGTTTTTGGAGGGGATGGTGAGCGGAAAGGCTAGAAAGGGGGGCAAAGACCAACTTTTGACCGAAGACGAGGTTTAAAGGGCTCCGCCGGCCGTGCCTGAATTAGGAGTGAGGGATCGAGGGATGAGCATGCCAATGAAGTTTCGTCAGAAATTCCTCCCACTTTGATTCTGCATCCACCACCGTCGACACCCGTCCCCCACCCCGCCCCGTCCACTCGCTTTCACGCGTCTCTGTCGATTCTTTGGCCATGGCAGGCGGGAAGCGGAAGCGCACCTCCTCGCCCGGGCCCGGTGCGACTCCTGAGGCCGACTCCACAAGGGGTTCCAAAAAGTCCAAGTCGTCTGACGCGCGTGACAAGGATGTCGACCGCAAGGTCAAGATTGTGTACGAGCTCGTCGGCACGGACAAGTCGTACAGCCGCGATGCTGGTGAGAAGTCACGCGAAGGGGATGCCGCTGACTGTAGATTCGCGTTCGCTGGACAGGGTCGCTACCAAGGTCGCCAGCCGCCTCGGCGTGCCTTTCCTCGGTCTGCAGATGTTCCATGTCCGCCCTGGAGGTATTGAAGCGCCGCTGTGGGACAGTGAGTCTTACAGTATGGATGCAAGCTGACGTGTAGACTTCGATTTCGATGCTCTGAAGGCTCGCGCCGCCCGCAACAAGTCAAAGCGAGAGGTCATCCGTGTTTACTCGGCAGGCAGCAAGGTACCACCATCCTCGAGCGCCCCCGTCACTGCGGCGTCGACTCCTGAGCTTCCCCGCAGAGCCACGAGTGTGCCGACCGCCCTTGGAACACCTCGCAGCGCACTTCGCCTCCCCGGTAACAACACTCCGCGGTCTGGCAAGCGCGTCGTCCTGGCCCTCCCGGTGGACTCACCTCCCAACTCTCCTTCTCCTGCACCGCCAGCGACGCCTAGTCCCGTGTCGACCACGGCCAACCAAAGCAAAAGCAACAAGAGAAGGGCCCGTCGGCGCGTGTCGCTTGAGACCGCGCCGAACGACAACAACCAGCCAAGCGAGCATGCTCTTCCCGGGGCTTCAACTACGCCGGAGACAACTCGCGCCAGCCCTGCAACTTCCTCCAGCTCTGGTAGAGAAGCCCGTCGCCTAGAGATCGCGCGGCAGGAGATTGCGAAACGCGAGGCCGCCTCGATTGCGAAGCGCGACGCTGCCGCGCTGTTCAGGCCTGCCAACCCGAGTCCGTTATCCCAAGCCACCACCGCAGACACATCGGACGAGGAGCCGCCAGCCAAGAAGAAGAAAGCAGCGTCGAAGGCCGCCGCCTCTCCTGTCAAGAAGTCCACGCCGACCAAGTCACCCGCAACGAAGAAATCTGAAGCTGCCGCGAAGAAGAAAGCGGAGAAGCCGACGCGGCGGCAGAGTCGGCTCTCTGATCTGCCGCCTGTTTACGGCGACATCCCTCCCGTCGTCGGCAGTCTTCCCACTCCTAGTTCGGAAACCCCGCCTCGATCTGTCGAGGGTACGCCCACAGCCAATGCGGCCTCACCGTCGACACCAAGCAGCTCCGGCGCCGCACGACAGTCGACGCCATTGACTAAGACTCAGATCGAGATACGGGCCCTCCGACAACGTCAGGCGGAAGAAGCTGCTCGCAAGGCTGCGGCTTCGGAGTCCGGCGAGACTCCCCAGGCGCAGGATGCCATCAACGCTGACGCTTCGGATGAGCCGACGCGGTCTGCAGAGCCTACGGCGGACGTAGAGACGCCGCCGAAGCGCCGGCCCGGCCGGCCGAGAAAGAGCGACACCGCCCCCATGAAGGAGTCCGAGGAGCAAGACGCGGCGTCGTCCGGTGAAAGCTCCGCCCAAGCGCCGTCAACAGACACTCCCGCTGCGGAAACGATCACGCCCAAGACCGCCGCTCAGCGTAAGAAGGAGGAAGCCCTTCAGCGCAAGAAGGAGAGGGAGGAGGCTCAGGCCAAGAAGAAGGCCGAGGCGGCCGCGAAGAGGGAGGCACGGGAGAAGGCACGGGATGAGGCAAGGGCTAGGAAGGAAGCGGAGAAGCTTGAGAAGGCTGCCGCCAAGGCTTTGAAGGTTTCTGGACCTGCCAAGCAGACCCGTTCGCAGAAGGCGAAGGCCGCTACTCCAGTTGAGGACAGCGAGCCTGAATCTGAGGAGGGCCAATCGACGACCGGCGCTGCCCAGGAAGTGGACACCGCGGAAGATGCCACGGAGAGCGACGCAGCTGAAGTCGCGAATCCCGCTGCAGACGTCAGGGAGGACGGAAGCACGCCGTCCTCTGCTGATGCCGCAGACCGCAACGAGGATCAGAGTACCCTGGGCTCGTCGACCTCTGGGTCAAAGCCCCCTTCCAGCAAGAAGAGGCGGTCCAGCTCCGGAAGGGAGCTGTGCATCTATTGCGGTGAGAGAGGAGAACACAAGTTGCTGAGGGACTGCCCAATTGCGAACGATAAAGCAGCTTTGCTCAATAGAATCGAGGAGCGCAGGGCCGACCTGGCGAAGTGGCGACGTGAGGCTAAGGAACTTGGCGGAAACGTCGCAGACTACTCCGAAGCCTCAGACTATGTTCTGAAGCAAGTCAAACTGCGATACCACAGCACAGATCAAATTATCTCGGACAAGGTTAACGGCGTCCACAAGCCTTTAGCAGAATTGGGTCCCAGCAAGTATCCGTCTGGTACTTCCGAGTCCATTGCTCTCGAGGATGCCAACGAGCTCGAGGACACCACTACCGCTGCGGCTGAATCAGAAGCGCCGGCCGCCGAAGCAGTCATTGAGGCGGCAGAGGTTACGGTTGAAAGCCCCGAGTCCGGCGGCTCCACACAGGCTACTGACGCCATGGATGTCGACATCGTCGAAGTCGCAGAAGTTGATGAGGAGGACGAGACGTCGAAGCAGGTCCCTGTCAAGAGTGTTGTCGGCAACGCGATGGCAAAGGCCAGTCCTCGGGCACCGGCGACTCCGCAACGCGAGGCCTCGGCTGAGTCTAGCTCTTCAGGATCTTCCCAATCCAGCCCCTCCGAGGGCGGGGAGGGTGGCACACCCTTCTTGCCCCAGATGCTTCAGATGAAGGCCGCAAGGACACGTCGACCTGGCTCGCGACTTAGTGTTTCGGACGCGGTTATCGAGACGGGAGACTCCGACTCCGAGGATAGCGACAACTCGGGCTCCGATTCGGGCTCAGACTCTGACTCGGACTCTGACTCGGACGATGGATCGACGACTGCCGATTCTGACAGCGGTTCGTCATCTGCTGACTCCAACTTTGACGCAGACGCCTTGTTCAAGCAGGTTATGAAGAAGGAGCTCACCAAGAAGCAACGGCATCGCGTCCGCCTCTCCGTCCCCGGTATGCACCCGACGCAGGAGCTGTCTGACGAGGACATTGCCTCCGCCGATGAGGAAGATGACATCAACCATCCCCGCCCCACTCAGCGCCGCGACAGCGAGAGCTCAATCGGCGAGTTTGAGGAGGACAACAACTCTCCGGCCCCCTCAGACGTGGAGGACAGCGACGAGGAGGATGAGAAGCGGAATGCCTTGCTCTCAGCCGTTGCTGACCGCTCTATGGCTATCGACGACGTTCAGGAAGACGCCGTGGAGACCGACTCGGACAATGACGCCCCGGGCGCCGACATGGCCAACCGATCCTTCACTCGTTTAGCGGAGCGTGCCGGAACGTCTCCCGCCCTTGACGATCTGTCTGGGGACCAGGCGTTGCGAGAGGTTATCCAGGAGGACGACGGTATGGAGTTCACGCAGAACTCCGCGAAGGAGTCGGGAGAGTTCAGCGCGACCCAGCCCATCGACATGGAGTCTGTCGAGCCTGAGCCTGCCGAATCTGAGCCGCAGCCCACACAGTCGCAAGCCAAGCGACGCCCCGGCCGAACGGCAAGGGACGCGTCCCAGCCCGAGTCTTCTTCTTCTCAGAGCAAGACGCCGGAGGAGGACGCTGGGCCGTCCCAGCCTGCGCGCAGGACCACGAGGGGCGCAGCCGCCAAGACCAAGGAGCCGCCCGCGTCGCAGCCTGCCCCTGGTGGCCGTGTCACGCGTGCGTCCGCTCGTGTCGTTAGCTCGAGTCAGCCAGTCACCCGTCGGACAACGCGCAGCAGTTCGAAGGAGCCCGAAGCTGCTCCCATTTCGTCATCGAAGGCGCCCACTTCGCAGGACATCGCCGAGGAGAACTCTGAAGCCGAGCCGGAGGAGACCTCTCGGACGAAGAAAAAGGTCGTCACATACTCGCGATCGTCGCGCTCCCAGCAGAAGATGGCCGAGGACGACGGCAACGACAGCGACGAGGAGGACAATGCCGACGATGAGGAGGTGCTCGTGGAGCCGACGCCGGCACAGCACGTGCCCTCTTCACTCCCGCCCTCTTCCCTGCCTCAGTCCAACGGCGTCGCGTCCTCCCAGCCCTCGGCGTCTTCCCAGCCGGGCAGGACGCAGTCTTCGCCGACGAAGCACAATGGCGACGGCAGCCCCCTGTTCCTGTCGCAGCCAACGCAGTTGCCTCAGACGCAGGCATACAATCCGCACCCCGAGCCGCTCGTGCCCGAGACCCAGGCGCCCGACAGCGGCCCCCTGCGACCATCCAGCCCGCCGCCTAGGTCTTCTCCGTCGCCGTCTCCTTCAGAGCGCGGCTCGCCTCAGCCCAACGGCAAGGCGAACGGCAAGGCCGTCCTGAACGGTGCCGACAGCGAGCCCGAGGAGGACGATGCCGAGTACGCTCTCCCGATCAACCTGTCTCTGTCGCGGCGCACTTCTGCTCTGCCCGTGCTACCGACGAGCTTCCCGACACTGGCGTCGCTTCCCAAGGATCAGTTGCGGCAGGGCAAGGACGCGACTGTCGGCTACATCTCGCGCATGACGAAGGGCTCGACTGTCGGAGGCGGCCTCCCGAGCGCGACGCAGCAGCACGACGACAGCGACTCGTCCGACGACGACGTCGACAGCTCCGAGGACGAGATCCCCGAGGAGAGGCAGCAGCGCTACGCCGGCCGCAAGAAGCGCCGCAGCACGATCGGCCAACAGATCGGGTGGTAGGGTACAGGTGCATGATGTTAATACGTAGCATGTCGAATAGTTTTCAGTAGGGTATCACTGTATATGCATTTAGTTTTCTGGGCAATGATGCGCGCCGGGGCCGGGGGAGCGGTAGCTTGTCAGCTGGTCGATGACGGCCATGTCCGAGGTATCCGAAATGTCCGCCGGCAGAACGCGAGAACTGACGCGACGAGGTACGCCGGACCGGTCAGCTTCTTTGTCATGCATCCCGTTCTCAACGTCACAAACATGACTCGCCTAGCAATTGCTAGGTGTTGGCACACGATCAGCTCGGAAGGCGGCCGGAGAAAGCCGGTACGGTGGGCAGAATGTATTCCAACATGCACGAATACAAACGCTCGCTGGCAGACGACTCACTGGCAATCATCTCGCTGGCAAACATGAGGCCCCTTCATGGCTTCTCAATGGCAAACACGAGGCCCAGACCGCAACATACCTCGCGCATCACACAGAGCGTCATGCAGCTCGTCTCACGCGTCACGCTTCCCACGACATGATTGTTAGCCTCGTTTCAGTCATTCAATCGAGTGACTGCACATGACTGAATGGAGGCGTCGAAGTCGCGAGTCCAGAAGGTCAGTGGTAAAGGTCAGATTCGGATGCGGAATGTCGTTTGTATTCCAATCTGACGTGTTTTGGCAGATATGGTTACTGAATGTCAGGCGCGTCGAGCCGAACATGCCGAGTGAGCGATGTGGGCGGCTACATCCAGCCATGGTCGATTTCCAGTTTCCGGCTAGATGATGATGGCAAGCGTGCCTTGCTTCCCATCTGCCAAGCGGTCCTCGTGAATGCCGCGGTCATCTGCAGACGTTAAGCTTATCCCGGGTCAGGCGGGGCAGGCGCCGACGTGCCCGCTCTCCGCCACTATGATACTGCCAGCACTACAGCGGGTAAGGCATGGGTGAAAAGTCGGGTCTCGCTAGCCTCGTCTTCGGGCCCGTCTGCGAAGAAATCGCCGCATCTCATCCACGGCAACCGGGCAAGCAGCAGCTGGGTCCAGGCACGCCTGGGCCGTGGTCAAGTGACGAGGTCAAATCTGGGTGAGGAATGCCCTGAGTGCCTCATTCTCGTGGCGAATATTTCGAGAGATATTTGACCACTAACCCCCCTCTCCTTCCGACTTCCGAGTTTTATGGACTGCTCTTCTGTCGAGCCTGCACTTTTCGGGCAACTTGCATTCCTTCAATGTTGCTGCTGGGAAAATCTTCCCAATCTTCCCCTCACACGTCACGCTGTATCTGCGCATGCAGCACACACGAAGGGCAGAATGCCAGAGGAAGAAGAAGCTTGCATATGGTGATGCACGTAAGCTGCAGTGAGCGTCGATCGGCTGGCTCGCCAGGTCCAGACCCAAGATGCCGACCGGCACAGGGTCCAGTCGCCGATATTGGACCTCGACCTTTCGGACCAGTGAGAATCCAGGAATAGTCATCAAGATTGGACCACCTTCTCCCCTTCATACATGCCTTTCTCACCGTTCCCCCCGTCCTGCTCGCCGTACCTCATAGTCCCGGCGGCATTCATCCTCATAGTGATTGGCTCGTCGTGCCTCCCGTGAAGCATCCTGAGAACGCCCGCCTGCGTCCCTGGGCGATATTGGACCACCATGGGGGTCCTCACAGCGGAAATGCCCTGAGTGCCCAGCCGTGACAGCGATATTGGACCACAAGCCTAGCCCGCCAACGCGGAACCTGCGCTAGATTGGACCACCAGGCCAACATATTGGACCACAAGCCCAGCGAACCCAGCGAGCAGGTTTGGAATGCCGGCGAGTCCGCCCATACTTCCGGTCTGCTCTGCACTCGACTCTGGACGCCGCCAGGCCTAGAGTGGGCAGGAGATGGCCGCATTTGACCACACGCAGGCTTTCCAGGATGGCGCAGAGTCTGGCCCAGCAATGGCTGGCGCACGGCCGCTCCGGAGTGGCAGATTTGACCATACCTAGACCACATTTGACCACTTTGTCACTGTACCACCCAGCCTGCTAACGCTTTTCCCTCCCCAGCATTCTCCGGATCCCCGGGACGTGTCGAGTAGATAAAACCCACGAGGACTGATGACTGACGGCGTTCTTCCCCAGCTCACTGAATCACTGCATCCACTCTCACTCCAGGTTACCCAGACCCAACGCCCTAATCCCGTACATCTATTAGACCCCTCAACCAACCGGGACCCAGAGCCCGGAGAAGTAGATCCCAAACACAAGAACAACCCTCAAAGAGAAAGGAATGCGCCCCGACGCCCGCACCGAGTCCGAGACGACGCTGACGGACCTGCGCGTGCTTCCTAATGTCCCGTACTCTTCCTCCTCCCGCGCCTCCTCGACTGAGACGCTCCCCACCCTCCCCTCCGCCACTGGCGTCCCAGCCAGCAGGTTCCCAGACAAGAACCCCTCCCTCTGTCCTGCCCCCGTCCACAATGATGAGCCAGCCAAGCCGACGCGGCTCGAGACGGCGCTGTGCCTCTTGAGCGCACACCTGCTGCTGGTCACCTTCTTCGGCCTGATCACGTCCTTTGGCGCGCTGCAGCCCGTCTACGGCCAAAAGTACTCCAAGTCGGCCGTGTCCTGGATCGGCTCTGTGCAGAGCACCCTGGGTTTCTTGCCGAGTTTCGCGGTCGGACTCGTGTTTGACCGCTGTGGGCCGCGCTGGCTCTGTGTCGCTGGCAGCCTTGTTGGATTCCTCGCCATGGTCGGCGTTGCTTGTGAGTATACCTCAGACCTTCCCATTCCACCTTGAACCGACCGGAGGACCTACTTCTACCACCGTTGGACAGCAACTGAGCACAATCCAATCCAAATACGACTCGAGACCCACCCAGGGCGACGAGGTAATGTCCCAGCGTCTATAAGGACACCCACTCTGTCAGACCGTCGGCGAAACATGTGCTGACCCCAGACTCCAACTCGTACCTGGCCACCATCCTGAGTCACGCGCTGTACGGCCTCGGGGCCGCGCTCGTCTGGACGCCCGCCGCAGCCATTCCGGTCCAATACACGAAGCGGTCGTACGCGATCGGTTTCGTGGGCTCCGGCTCCGGTCTCGGCGGCGTAGTCTACCCCTTCCTCCTTCGCGCGCTTTGGGCCCGGCTCGGATTCCAGCGCGGCATGCTCGCGCTCGCCGGCATCAATCTCGCTCTCACGCTGCCGTCCTGGATCTTCCTCCGCTCCCCCCGTGGCGGGATCCGTCCCCCGGCCTTGCGCGACTTCTTGCGCGAGCTGGTCCGCCCCCAGGCCCCGAGGAGGGGCATCATGGCCTCGCCGGCACCCTCGCCGCCGAACAGCGCTATGAACTCTGCCGCGCCCTCTGTCGTCTCTAGCCCGATGCCGTCTCGCTCTGCCTCTGTCGCGTCCGACCTGGACAAGAAGGCCGACGCCCCCGCCAAAAGGGAGCAGGTCAAGGTCGGCCTGTTCACGGACCCGGAACAGCCCCGGTTCCGCGCCACTTACATCTTCCTCCTTCTCGGCGTCGGGATCAGCATGCTCAACATGTTCTCGCCGTACTTTGACGCGGCGCTTTTGCCCGTCTCTTCGCCCGTCGCCATCCTCCAGGCCGGCAGCGCTGTGGGGCGATTCAGCAGTGGCCTGCTCGCCGACAGGTTTGGGGTGTGGAGGACGTTCCTCTGCGCCTCGCTCTGCTGTGCCGTGTCCCTGCTGGCGTTCTGGCTCCCCGTGTCCCTCGGGGCTGGCGGCGTGCAGGCGCTCAGCGTTGTGGGGCTCGTGGCGTATGGTCTCAGCTCCGGGGCTTGGGTCACGCTCGTCTCCGCTTCGTGCGCGGCCATTTCGCGTCGGAGGACGGGAGCCCGCATCGGGCTGCTGTGGACTGTGGTGTCGCTCCCCATTCTGCCTGGCCCTGTGCTGTGCAGCGTTCTTCTGGAGAAGAGCAAGGCGGGCATGATTGCGTTCTGTGCGGCGACTTTCATCCTGGGTAGCGCTGTCACTTCTGTGCCCGCGCTCAGGCGCAGGATTAGGAAGCACAAGCGGGATGTGGAGGAGAGGGCCGCTGCAAAGGCTGAGCAGCCCGAGAAGGAGGAGAAGCAGGAGGAGGAGCAGCACGAGCAGGCGTAAGTCGTAAGTCGAAAGCAAAAGTAAGCTGTATCTGTACAATTACATCCAAAGGGTTAATCGAGACCACATGAGCTTGAATGCATTCATCTGTTGTTACATGTACACTGCGCGGCACTGGCAGGAAATGAGGTCGGAAGGGGGCTCATAGCTCCGTGATCGAGACGATCTGCCGGTTCCTGTCCAGCGCGACTCTTATGTCGCCCGTAGCGTCCCAACACTCATAAACGGGCATGTACCGGTCCACGAACGCCCTTACCTCGTCCTCCGTCATACCGCTTCCCCGCTCCTCTATCAGTTTCTCCTCCTGCTCCATCCGCCACTCATAGACCCATTCCCGCGGTGCCTCCAACGTCACTCTCCGATCGACCTTTTCGTCCAGGACTGCTTCGAGGTCCTTGAACCCTTCGTTGATCTGTTCCAGCGAGGAGAGGGGGTGGCGGCTGGATATTGGTGCCTTGGGGTGGCGCTGGGACAGGAGAGAGGAGGAGGCGGGGGAGGTGTTGATGCACCAGCCCTCGAGGAGGAAGAGGTCCAGCGGCTCTGAGAGCGAAGTGGAGGATCCTCGGTCACCGAATCCGGAGTGCGCCGACTTGTCGAATGAGGGGAGGTCGACTGGATCTCCCGCACGGATGCAGGTGAGGACGGAGGAGAGGAGGGGTATGTCGTGTGTACCAGGGAGACCGCGGCCTTGCAGCAGCCCATTGTCGGGATTTGCCGCTGCGACGGCCTTCAATCCGCTATGGGAGAGGTAGAAGTCTTCGGTCAGCTCGTTCTCATCGTGCTCCGAGGTTCTTCCTGCCTCACTGTACCTCCCGCCGATGGAGTATCCACCGCTGCAAGTGGCAGATATCTGAGAAGACTGAGACCATACTCACCGTCCAGACTCGCTGCCGCGCAGCGCACACCTTCCTTACGCTTCAAGTCCACCAGCGCCTTCACGAGCGCACTCTTGCCCGAGCCCTGGGGACCTTGCAGCGTCACGATGCCCGAGGTGAAGTACGGTGCGAGGCGGCGCGCCTTGGCTGCGATCTGCTCGGCGGCGGTGCTCATCGTATTTTCATGCGCTTCGTTGAGTCGAGGGAGTGAGTGAGCTGCTGAGAGCTGGGGACGTCATGACGAGCGCAGGTGGAGGTTGGGGGTGGAGGTTGCGAAAGCGAGCGTGGGAGAATCACCGTCAACGAGCGAGGTATGGAGGGCGACGACGAGAGAGGGCATGCCCCGTGCCTCCGTTCCTCTCCCGTTGGCGCCGAGCTCTCGAGGCAGCGACTGATGCAATTGAACTTCATAACTGTACTGCAACGATATGCGATATGTCCAGTTCGACGGTCAGCACGTCCGTGCCAGTCGATCAGCGGGCGAAGCGTGCCTGCCCGCCAGCCCAACCTCGCCCTGGCATTCTTGTTCCCGAGAGTCCGTGTCCTGAAGTCTGAGGAGTGCGTACTGCCTCCCTTCCTCCTAGCCTCCTGAACCCCTCCAGGTGTATTCAGACCGCACCGTCTTGCACTGCTGCAGCACCGCTGCACCGACACAGGAATGCAAGCTGGAATGAGGTCGAGTGCCTTGCACCATGCTCCAGCGGGCGACAGTCACCGGAACTCCGAGGGCATATCCTGCAATTCATCCAATGCACAACGATACGAGGTCACTCGACGCCGCACGGACCCGGCTGGGCCGGCATACCTGTTGCGTCCCGATGAAATGTCACTGTCCCCCAGTGGCTCTCGGTCCAGCGTTACACACACATGTCCTCGAGATTAACGACCCACTGTATTCTAGATACAGACGCAGAGAACGCGTGAACATGTGAACGGCTGGATCCCGACACACTCAGAGCTGGGCAGGCGTACTCCCTTCAAGCGTGAGAGTGTGGACCGAACAGCCTGCGCAAAGGAGCTTTCGGTGGAAGCTTGTAGCTTCAATGTTTGCTGCGCGCTGCGCCGGTACGGTACGCTCGGTACCGCTTCCAGCAGTAGCTTCCGAGGTTCCGAGGCAGCTACCGGACCTACGCAACGCTCGGTCTGTCACTGTCACCTTCTTGTCGCTGGGATGGTCTGAGAAATGGCGGTAAGGTCCAGCGCAACGCGCAACGGACGCAGAGACGCGTCGACCGGAGTCGTACTCCGCATCCGTCCGGATACCGTGATCGACCACCCACGCAGAATCCGTCTAATCTGCAACCTCTTCGGTGACTGGCATTGCTTCGAATTCCCCGCTACACGCCGCATACGCCCTCTTTGGTGATAGGGGCAGGGGGCCGTGTGTTGATGGCTTTGAGCAGCGCTCCCAGCGCTGCGGCGTGCCATGTGCGAGGCATGAGGCAGACGATCACTGCGCCAGCCCAACCTGCTGCAAACGTGGATAAGCTCAGCCCAGCGTCGCTCCGAACACCCCGACATGGCGACGTGACACGATGGACGCGACGAGTGTCTCGATCAAGGTTAAGAGACGCAGAGCCAAACACTTGTTCGCGTCGACGGGGGGGGGACGGAAATGGACACCAAGATGACGGCATGACGGCGATGCTCGGTACGGCAAGTGGGTCTGCTCACTGAGGCGCACCCAGGCACGATCCGGAGTAACCCCTCTGCTCAGGTGCTTGACGTTTTGGGTTGCTGCCCCTGGCCTTTCATCCCTGAAGAGTCCTGATGATCCCCTGGTGACCCTGGTGTTTTGGAATCTGGTGTGGTCCACTGCTCTGCTCGCTGCTGCTCGTACTTGGTGTCACTCCTGGCGCTCTCGTACACGATTGCAAGTCTGCGTGGGCACTGCACAGAGCGACGATTCCTCTCCTGGCGTCGCAGCCTGCAAAACATCCACTGACCCAGCGCATGAAAATCGCCCCTTTCATCTGGCACAGTACTCAGGCTGACGCAAGGCAGAGTAGACGGCGCGATATATATCCCCACAGCTCCCCGCCAGCCTCACCTCTTCTCGCTCTTCTCGCTCTCTTACATCCTCACTTCCTCTTGGCAACTACCTATCACCTCGCGGCATACACGCCTCGCTCTTGTCTTCGCATCGCCGCCCGTCCTCCGACTGCGCAGCGACTACGTCTCTAAACACCTCCATCGCCATATACGGTCCAGAGGGCAGGCATATAAATCCACCCATCTCGACACTCTTTCCGTCCCCACCATTCCCCAAACCATGCTCGCCGCGGCGCTCCTCGCTCTCGCGGGATCGGCGGCAGCCTCGCCGCTCGACCTCGCCAAGCGCGGCCCCGAACGTTCCCTAGGCTGGAAGTTGCAGGTACGTCCTCGTCTCATCACCACCCCAATCTAACCTCTAGACAACCTTCCAGGGCGAGAACTGGTACTCGACGTGGAACTTTGAGACCTTTGACGACCCAACGCGGGGCAAGACCAAGTGAGTCCTAGTCCGGCCTTTTCTCCATACGGCGACGACGATTGTGCGCTTCGTTGCCGTGTTGTGCTGGCAACGACGGCCAAAGTTCGGTGCAGCAGGTTGTGCCAAAACCCAGCGCTTCCCGGATCGCGGGCCTGGTTCCTGAGCCTGGCTGGCTGGCGGAGGATTTGGCAGTGTTCGGTTCGCTTTAGGTTCGCGCCGACACGCACACCGAGAGCGCAGCGACAAATCCTCCGCGCAAACCCCTCACCCTTCTTCAACTGTATGCCCGTGCCGTTCGCGATGCGTGGCGTGAACGAGGCTGAGGCGTGTCTTCGGACGCGAATCCATGCTCATCTGTGTATCTGGGCGTCTCTGCTTGCACCGAGATTCACGCACATGTGCATGGCGCTTCTCTTCTGTGAAATCTGGCGCCCTGTTCTGTCGTCCCGCATCCGCGAACGGCGGCGCTTCATGGGTGTGCATGCGTCGTGGGCCTGTGGGCTAGCTTCCGTGAACATTCCCGCAATCCATGTTAGATCATCCCTCCGGCCCTCCGGCCCTCCGGCGCGAGCACGTTTGAAGCAGGGATGCACGGCATCGTCCGCAGCGGATGGCGCGGAAGACAGGTCGACGGGCCCGGGCCGGCGGATTAGTCTGTCATACCTGAGACGGGGGCCAGGAGAAAAGCATCGCATCTGCGCGCATTCGTCCTGGTCTCAAACAATTTGGTGGTTGGACTAGCGCCGGCGTAGATCCTGCCACCTCCCTGGGCCCATGACGTTACATTTTTGCGGGAACCCAGTGCTTGCTGCCGGAACCATTCTCCGCCATACCCGATCTACCTTGTGCTCGCCGCCTCGCGCTCCCGTGCCGTTTTCGCGTTTCACCACTTGCACACTACTGCAGACACAATGCTGACACGCACAGCTATGTGAACCTGGACGAGGCGCGTTCGAAGAACCTGACGTGGGTGGACGACCAGGGCCGATTCGGCATGAAGGCCGACTCGTGGAGCAAGCCTTCTCGCGACTCCGGAAGGGGGAGGGACAGTATCCGTATCCAGTCGCACGAGCGGTTCTTCGACTCGCTCCTCGTGCTGGACCTAGTGCACATCCCGACGGGGTGCGGGACGTGGCCTGCGTTCTGGACGATCGGCACTGGCGAATGGCCCCAGGGCGGCGAGATCGACATCATCGAGGGCACGAACGACCAGGGCAACAACCAGTAGGCACACGACTACGGGGTGCAAGATCCCAAAGAAGAACAATGACGACCTGTCCGGCAACAACGAGCCGTTCACTGGCGAGGCGCGCGCGCTCGATTGCTCCCCCGTGGCTGGATGTAGTGTCGACGGCCAGGACCCGGACGGGACCACCTTTGGCCCGGGGCTGAACAAGGCCGGCGGCGGCTTCCTGGTCACGCGCATCAAGCAGAGCCACGGCATCAGCATGTGGTGGTTCCCGCGCAGCAAGGGGATTCCCGACGTCCTCACGCAGGGCAAGGACACGGTCGACGAGAAGGAGCTCGGCATGCGCATCGCCCACTTCCCCGCGAGCGAGCAGTGCGACCTCGACAAGAGCCTGACGGAGCAGCAGCTCATCTTCAACCTTGCCATGTGTGGCGGGTGGTGCGCGAGCCGGTACCAGGGCGCAGGCCAGTGTCAGGCCAAGTATCCCGGCAAGAGCTGGGAGGATGTCGTCTACGACCACCCCGAGGAGTTCAGCGAGGCGTACTGGCTCATCAACTCTCTGAAGGTGTTTGGGTTCTGTGAGGAGTGTGGATCGGGGCCGGACGCGCCGGCTCCTGCTTCGTCGAGCTCGGCCTCACCGTCGCCGTCGCAGTCGAGCTCCGAGTCTCCACCGCCTACGCCCACTCCCGACTCGAGTTCGCAGTCTCCTTCTCCCTCGCCCACCCCCGAGTCGAGCTCCGAGTCCCCCTCTCCCTCGCCTACCCCCGAGTCGAGCTCCGAGTCCCCCTCTCCCTCGCCTACCCCCGAGTCGAGCTCCGAGTCCCCCTCTCCCTCGCCTACCCCCGAGTCGAGCTCCGAGTCCCCCTCTCCCTCCCCCTCGCCCGAGACCACCGAGGAGTCCAAAACCGATGCGGCCCCAACTCAGACCCTCACCGCCGGCGAGACGGTAACCATTGACGGACAGCCCTGGACCTCGACCTGGCACTCTGCCTGGACCAGTGCGTGGACGAGCACGTACACTGTGCCTGCGTCCCTGCCTACCAACTTCAACGGCGGCATCTATATGCCGGGTGAGGGGCCGAACGACGCTGGCGCCGGTGGAGAGGGTGGTAATGGGGCCCAGGGCCAGTGCCTCGGTCAACACCAGATGCCCTCCGACCGGGACTGGGACGACGCCTACGAGCAGTGGGCCGAGGAGTATCAGTGGCACTACCACTCGCAGGGGAACCGCCGTTGGAAGCATAGGGTGCACCGCGGCAATGAGAGTGGCGCGAGCCACGCGGGAGCTGAGTCGGAGCCGAAGCTCGACGCTGCTGCTGAGACTTCGGGAGAGACTGAGCAGCCCGCAGAGCCCGCAGAGCCCGCAGAGCCCGTGAAGAGGGCTCAGAGGCATGGACGCCGCAGCTGGGCCTGGGGTAGCAGGAGGCACTAGACCCAACCCTCCGACCTCCTATGACGAGCTGAACGACGACACGACTCTCGTGAATACAATAGAGACTTTACTACACGACGGCTTTCTACAGGTAGAAAAACAGACCACTGTGCACATAGATCATAAATGGATATTTACAGGTAACCTGCTGCAGCCGGCTTTCTACAGGTAGAAAAACAGACCACTGTGCACATAGATCATAAATGGATATTTACAGGTAACCTGCTGCAGCCTGGGACTTACATCACACGCACGAATGCGCATTCGACGCGGACCAGCGGAGCGGAGTGACGATGGATGGCGCTTGGGAACTGACACTCGACGCTTGACGCGAATCGAACATGGGCACATACTGTATATGGTTGGCTCCGACCAAAAGGCACGAGGAACGCGGCCCTCGGCACGCCCGGCACGGCGCTCCGATCAGTGATCTGTTATCGCAATCTGCAATCATTGCTGCGAGGCATGCAAGCAACCTGAACAAGATACTTCTATACAACCGTGATTGTCGTTATTATTCTATGCTACCATCTTCACCCCTTGCCTCTCTCCCCATTATCCCTCACCGCTGGGGTGCTATGACTGCGCGGCCTTCTTCCCATTCTCGCCCGCCGTCCCCGCCACCGAAGCAGCAGCAAGAGCCTCAGCATCACACCGCCTCCAATGCGCGACGACCAGTTCCCTAGCAGCGTCAAGGTCGAAACACGCCCTCCGGCTCGTACTCCCCAGCAGATTCATCACCACTTCCCTCGCTGGGTCCGTTCGCGCCAATTGACAGCCAGCAAGCACGACGGGCCACGCGAGCCACACCACTGAGCCGAAAGTGGAGACGGCCTCGACGGCGAGTTCGAGCACTACTTTCGCGGCGGCTTGGACGCGGCGATCGGAGGCGGGACAGTTGAACACGTCCCGAATCAGGCGGATTGTTAGGGCATGGCGGTGGGCTGCGTTGCCGTATGCGGTGCGCTGGTGCCAGGGAGAGAACTTGGCGGACTCGTCCCAGACCTTCAGCTCGGCCATGAGGGAGTCAGCTTCGGCTTCGAGGCTCTCCTCGCCGCCTGATGGGCCCTGCTTGCCTTCCGCCTTGTCCCCAGTCCCAGCCCCGCCAATGGAACCCCGTGATCCCGGCCGATCACCAGAGGCAGCCGCGGGCGACTCGGCCTGCGACCCCCTCACATGCGCCACCAACGTGCTCGTCTTGGCAATCAGATCGACAAGGGTGCGACTCACGCCGAAGCCGCGCTCGACGCTCTCCCACTCCTCGTCGGTCGCGCTCCACGCCGCAGCATCGAAGAATGCGGCCGCGAACGCCCGATCCCGTCCCGCTTTCAGGAGCATCGGCTGCCCGCCCCCCGCGATCTCGGCCATGCAGCCCAGCACGTCGCGTACGGCGAGCTGTTCCATCACGAACCGCCTTATGCTGAGCTGGTCCCGCGGCGCTGTTGAGAGGATGTGGGCGGCGCCGCCGAGGTCGCCTAGAATGGTGACCACGTCGCGGAGAAGAGGGGTCCAGGCCGTATCTGCCGACAGGGCGCTGGCCACACAGAGCCCCAGCAATGAGCCCAGGATCAGGTCGAGTTCCACGCCCGACGGAGGGACTGAGGACGCGTTGAGCGACGAGCGGACGAGACCGAGGATCGTCGGCCGGGCTAGGGCTATGATCTTTCCTGCGCCGTGCGCGTCGAGCGGGTCGGAGAGGTAGTGCAAGTGCACTGAGCCGATGGCCAGGAGAGCGGCGCGCAGCGCGTCGCCCGCTGGCGATTCCCTGTGGCGTCAGTACGTCTGTCTGTGACTTGGAGCGGCTTCACTCGGACCAAGCTTCAGTCAAGCCCGCGGACCAGTCTCGCCGGCGGGGTCAGTCCTCGCCTTCGGCCCACGCCTTCGCCTCAAGCCTCGCTCGAGCCTCGGCGTCACTCACCCCGGGAGATGCACGAAAGCCAGCGGCGCAAGCAAGCTGACCCACGGGTTCCACGTGCGTTTCGGATCTGGGTCATCCCTCGCGAGCCCGAGGGGGGCAGTGTGGTGCACAAAGTGGCGGAAGATGAGCCGCTCGTCGACATTGGGAAAGTACGGGGCCAGAAACGCCGCGTCCGTCATCAACCCCGCCCTCAGTCTCCTCGGCATCATCTTCTCACTCAGCCCCTTCAGGCCCTTCATCCCCTCCATCGTCCCCGCTATGCCGGCTGGGCCCGTGTCGTACCCTCTATCCCTTGGGGGAAGTTTGGGCAACGTCGCCGCGAAAGCCTGTAATGCGTGGATCGGAACGCGCAGTGTCCGTTTCGCGTCCTCTGACAACGGGGGCGGGGCTGGTGGTGCTGCCGGGGGCGAACTGGCGGGTTTGGAGTCCGACACGAGGTGGAGTTTCATCTTTCGTGGCCTGTTCTTGCGCCTTATCACGGGGTCTTCGGGCGGCCACTCGCACCCCCGCCCGCTGTACTCGCACTTGATGCAGATGGGCGTGCGCTCGTCGCACTTCACCTTGCGCTTGCGGCAGGTGTAGCACCCGTTGCGGGAGCGCTGGACTGGTCGCGACCCGGAGGCGGAGGCGGAGGCGGTGGGCGTGCCCGCCGAAGTGGAGGGTCCTGCTGGAGAGGCTGCTGGCGTCGCCGAGGGATGTCGCGGGTGCGTGACCGGGCGCGCGTAGGGGTTCATCTCGCGGTGGCCGTTGTGCGTGTGTGCGTGCGAGGCAAAGGTATGAGAGTGTCCGCCGTTCCTCCCCCCGCGCTGCAGCAGTGGTAGCAGGGCGGAGAGGGGGGCGCCGTAGCTCGGGTTCGTTGGGCGGCGGTGCATGGCCGCGCCGGCTGAGGAGGCGGGAGACGAGGCCGAAGTCGAGCCCGGCGCCGAGGCCGAGTGCGTCGGATGGGCGCGGTCGGAGTTGTCGAAGCGGTCATGACGTTCTCGTTCTGCTCGTTCCCGCTCTGCTCGCTCCGCTGCTCGTTCCACTCGTTCTGGGAGGCGCGGGGCGAAGCCGAGATGGTGGCTTGGCCCGGCATGCGGGAGGTCGTGCCCGCGGCCGATCGTCATTGTCGTGCCGCGCTGGCTTTTGGTCGGGCGAGAGGGGTCGCACGGTGGAGAGGAGTGTGATGGTGGTGTTGTGCGAGGGGTAGTTGTGCAATGTGCGAGGAGCTAGGAGGAGTGAGTGCCGAGCGAGGCAGCATGCAGCAGCAACAAGCAACGGCAGACAGAATAGCCTGCACATAGCCGGGTAGCGTGCGCACTGGAAATAGCCGAGTCCCTAACTCTGTCTCTTACAATGCTCCGGCCCCGGTGCCATTCCATCTGTCCTCGGCAAGCCTCCCTCGCCCCCTCGCTGCCGTTTCGCATGCATCGGACCTTCTCCGCTGTCGCCGCGCGGACCACCTCTGACGCCGCCGCTCCATCATCCGCCGAAGCATAGCGTTTGCACGACGTTGACAGACAGAAAGAGGCAGCTCTACGCGTATACACAACTCTGGCAAGCAGGCGTAAAACGGTGAATTGCGCGCGTATCGCGGGTGGGGGACTAAGGGTGATAGGGTGATACCCCACACGTCTTGCATCGTATGTACGAGGTCTCTGCATCACTACCGCTCTGTCACCCATCACGCCTCCCCCGTGGCGGAACTAGAGGCGGGGGAACAAGCGCCCCCCGCATCACCGTCTGGGGCTGTCGTCAGTGGGGTTCTGGGGCCACCAGGCCAGCCGACGCAACGTCCGAGCGTGCATGAGCTTATGACGGCTTGTCGCATCACCTCTCAAGTGGTCGCATCAACCTCTGAAGTAAGAGCGGGGGACACGGTCTGTGCAGCAGACCACCCCGGGGGTTCTAAGCCCAAACAATCGGCGTATATCTAGCCGTTAGACCCATTTTGGCGAGCACACCGGCCTACCGCTCTAGCATCGATCGTGCATGTGCCGGGTTCCGACGCACGCCACTTGTTTTATGATCAGCAACTGTAGGCTCGACGCCAACGCCAAGAGAGCGGCGGAATGCCCCTTCCTATCCGGACTGTTTGGGCTGAGACCAAGGCGTTATGCGCGCGCTTTCAGCGAACGAGTCCTGCCGGCTCATGCTGCCGGCGCTCTCCACATGGCCAGATGGCGGTGGGCGGAGCAAGGGCGGCGGAGAGCGCTGCCGATCGTCCCAGGTCTGCAAGCAAAACCGCAACAGTCCGTAGGCTGGACGATGCAGTGACACCTTCCCGCCATATCACCGTCCGTTGCGGCGACAGTCACGCTCCGAGCATGGAGTGGGCCAGGGTGACTCCGCGCATCCTCCGCGCGGAGCTGCGGAGAGCCAAACTATAAATGCACGCGTTGAATGCAGCGACGACGATCGTAAGTGACGAGATTCCCACAGCCCGTTTGCGACCGATCACCCGGCTGGGTTGTTCTGGGGCTCCGTCGGCGGTCGGGAAACTCGGCTTGTGGGCCCATTCATCAACATTCAGCTCGCTAATCTCAAGTCAACACGCGCCCGTGGGGTAATCCCTCGCCTAATCCTGGTGTTCATGACGTGGTGCTGCATTTATCGCGTACTTCATTCTTACAACCTTCACATTGCTTCCTATTTATGCTTACTTTGCGGTTTACTTCTGAGCCTTCGCACTCGCCTTTGCCTTGTCCAGCGCATCGATTGCGACACCAGTCAGCTTGAGCGCCTTCTCCTCGTGGTGCCTGGGCAGCAGCAGCTGCAGACCAACTGGCATGCCCTCGAGACGTTGCGTGTCGTACTGCTTCCAGATCCGCTCCTCGTCCTTATTCCTGTACTCTGCGGGCATGTCCTTGATCGTGTCGTCAGCCCGCGAGAAGCCAGCACGGTACGCGACGCCGCAGAAGTCGGCCACGTTCCAGAGCATGGTGTAGTTGGCGCCGATGACAAAGTCGAGCTTAGGGCTGGCCGGGGCGGGGTACACGCCGCCAATGACGCAGTCAATAGGCCTGCCCGTGCCGGTGCGTTTGCGCGTGGCGTCCCAGTCCTCCATAAACTTGCGCATGTACTGCGAGCGGTCGAGCTGGCGCTCCCACAGCTGCGTGATCGTCGGCGGGCTGTCCTTCAGCGCTTGGTAGCGTTCCTCGAACATCTCCAGGTCCTTGGGCCAGGGCTCGGGGATGGGCGCGTCCACGACCTGCTTGCGCATGAGGAAGCCGCCGTCGCCGAGGAGCAGCGCCCACGTCGTCGCGCGGCCCGTCGCCACGTCGTAGGGCACGTACTCGAGCACCTCGTGCCCGGCGGCGAGGAGGGCGCGCGCCTGTTCCTCGAGCACGCGCTTCACGCACGGCAGGGGGCGCGTGATTCCATCGTCCATGATGATGCCGAAGCAGAGCTTCTCCGGAAGCTTCTCCTCGCGGAACGGGATGGGCCACGTCCAGGGATCGCGCTCCCACTGCTTATCCTCGAGAATCGCGCGCGTGAAGAGCTCGAGACTGCTGAAGTCCGCGCTCATCGGCCCGTTGACCGCCTTGATCGTCTCCTGCCCCGGCTGGCCTGATCGCGCCCCATGGCTTGAGAAACGGCCATAGGCCGGCTTGAGGCCGTAGATGCCACAGATTGCTGCGGGGATACGGATCGAGCCGCCAATGTCGCTCCCGATACCGAGGGGGGAGCCGCGGAGCGCGAGCAGCGCGCCCTCGCCGCCCGAGGAGCCGCCGGCGCCATACTCGGTGTTGTACGGATTGCCCGTGTGGCCCCAGACATTGTTGTACGTGTCCGCCATCAGCATGGCGGTGGGCACGTTGGTCTTGCAGAAGAAGACGGCGCCGGCGCGGCGTAAAGACGTGACGCTGTCAGCGTCCTCGGTCGCCGGCTGCCCGCAAGCGTTCACGAAGCCGACGCTGCTGTCGTAGCCGATGTAGCCGATGTTGTCCTTGAGGGAGATGGGCAGGCCGTGAAGGAGCCCCCGGGGCTTGCCTGTACGCGCGTACTCCTCGTCGATCGCGCGGGCGGCCGCGATACCCTCCTCGAAGAAGATCTCGGTCAGACAGTTCGTGAGCTGCTGCGCGATCGCGGCACGCTTGCAGAACGCAGTAACGACCTCCTCCGAGCTGTACGTCTTGGCCACCATGGCCCTGACCAGGTCCACGGCGCAGGTCTCCGTGATCTCGAGCTCGCGATCAGAGAGGATCCCACACGTGCGCGGCACGTTCATCACGTTCGTACCCTTTGGCAGCTCCTCCAGCCGCCACGCGGCGGGGATGCGCGTCTCGCGCTCAGCCTGCTTCGCGTCCCGGACCGTCTCCCACGTCTTCGCGACAGTCATTGTGTCAGTGTTAGTGGAGAGAGTTAGATGCGGGGCAGCATTTCAGAAGGACGCGAGTATATAGAGTGCATACCGGAGATGTCATATGCGAAGCCCCGCATACATGCCCACCTTTATCAGAGACGCCGCGTGCCCACCCCACAAATCTCTCCGCATTTGGCTCGGCGCGTGACGTACAGTCGTCGGCCTCGTCCGGGTCGATCTGTGCGTGTCTGCGAGATCTGAGTGCAATCGCGGCATGCTGGCGGGATGTGGTGATCACAGGAAGGTTCAGCCTGAAGGTGGGCAAAACGATAAGCCGAAGTTCAAGAGATCTCGAGTCGGGTTACTCCGAAGATGTCGCGCCGCGTGGCCTACTCATGGACACGGACATCTCTCGTAAATCGCAGGTGTCAGCGCTTGATTCATCCGTCATCGTTCTTTTATACTCCTGATCGTATCCGCTCACGCGAGTGGTACAACAATACGCCGCATCCCGAGACCACGGCTTCGTGTGTCCCTGGTGGATCGAGCGGAGCAGAGCGACGACGTCGGGCTTCAAGAATAGAAGAAACCAGGAATAGAAATATCACAGGACACCGCAGGAAGCCGTGGAGCGCCGTGCGGATCACAGTAACGCAGGCCCACGCGTGCTGCGCCGCGGCACATGTTGTACACTGAGCTCCCCGCAGCTCGGTTCCCAGGGATGGGGATGCCCGGCGCCGTGCGATACCTCTCTACCTACGGCACCAGCGTATAAACAGCACGCCGCCCTACACTTCCCCGCCCTTGCTCGGAGCAATCTGTTCTAAACTTGATTCAGTGGTCGGTGACGCCAGAAAGCGGATCAGCCGCGGTGAGGGCAGACGGAGTCGCGGCGTTGCCCGTCAGTAGGGAGCGTAGTGTGAAAACGACAGAGACGGAGGACGAGCCGCCGGTATAGCATGGCGGTCGTACGGCGGGGCACGTCTCCCTGCGAGAACACCGATCAGGCGGGGTGTGCCGGCATTCTGTAAGAAACACCTGACCAGGGTCCAGCCGGAGTGAGTGAGTACCCTCGGCCCTCAGCACCCTCAGCGATCCCCACACCCGCAGACCTCTTGTTCGGTTCTTTCCCTGGCAAATCATCTATTTCTGCCGAGGCACATTATACCTGTCCCGTTGTTCTAACAATGGTCCGGGCTGATGTCACTGCACACCGTGCGCTGCGCTTGATCGCCGGTGCGGGGTCTCCGTTGAGTTTTTCTTGAACGCCGCAAGCCGCAAGGGCGGCCCGGACGCGTTTCGGAAGTCCCGGACCTGCTTGTAATGGCACTAGAGAGCCAAGCCGCGATTACTGAGACATAGCGCCTGTGGACGGGGAACGGGCGCAGCATGGGTCGAGCACTCCGTCGGAGACGCTCCTGCCAGCTCGGGCAGGCTCCGAACTGCCACCGAGCGGATCAAACAAGCCCGACGCTAGCATACCCGTCTCACGCGAGCTGGACAAGGTTCGAGTGTCCTGCACGCCATATCTGGAGCTGTCCCGCCCGCAGCGTGCCAGGCTGGAGGCGCTCGTAGCCGATACGCAGGGCTTGTAGACGACCGCATGAGCGGTAGACGCTGCTTAGCATCTCGCCCTTGACGAGCTAAGCGAGTGACTGGACACGCGGCCGGCCCCGGCTCATCCTTTTCGGAACTGTAGTTATTTGACCTCATTGGAGGTCAAATGCCGGCGCTGTTGGGGCGGCCGGCGAGCTCGTGCGTGGCGCGGGCATTCGCCGATGCAAGTCCTGAGTTCTGAGGTCAGGCCGCCGAGTGCTCCGCAGAGAAGGGTTAGAGTGGGGGTCTGCCATATTTGAGCAAGGTGCTACTACTTCGCGAACGGACTTTGCGAACGAGGGACCAGCGGGCAAGCACACGTTACTCCGCAGGTCGCGTGTGCAGACGGCACATGAGGGATCGCCAGTGACTTGGTGCCGGCGGGTGATTGGAGCCCCGCATTAGACCGTCGTTGTCCTTTTGTTGTCAAGTTGTCGACTGCACGCATAACAGACATGGTAAAGTCAGACGTCGAAGATAGTAAAGATGAGGGTGATTGGCATGCATGAGTCGAGAGGAGCGAGGAAGACATGAGTCAAGCGGAGGGGCGTTATCTCGGGTCCGAGCGCACGGTCCGCCGATCGCTCGTGACTCAACCTCCACCGCTGAGCTTCTTGATCTTCCTCCACCAACTTAACGCTGTCTTCCTCACCACTGACTTTCTTCTTCCGCTCGACAGATGACCCAATTACGCATCGACGACATGTTTGGCGCTCCGCGATCACCGGCGTCCTCCTCTTCCACCTCAGGCCCTCGCCCCAACGCCCGCGCAGACCGGAACGACACCAAGCCCAAGCCGCGCAACCCGAGCCCGACCCGCCCGCCAGAGAAACTCGCCAAGGACAGCCCGCGCCGCGCATCAAACAGAGCGTTGGCAGAGGAGAATGGCCGCCTCACAAAACGCGGCTACGACATTGGCAACACGCACGTCGACCTCCCCGCCTATGTGGAGCGGTGCAAGCGTCTGACACGCAGCTACACCGAGGACGGCACGGAGCAGATCCTCACGAAACAGCGCGCGCTGCCGCACACGACTACGACTGTCTTCGAAGTCTCAGCTGAGAGCTCCATGGCGGCGGCACAGAGGCTGGCTGGCTCCAACTTCAGAACCTCTCCTCCACCTTCCTCGGACTCCTCGAATTCTACAACAGCGGTAGGAGGGGGAAACGGCCGCGTCTGCGTGCTCAACTTTGCCTCGGCGCGGCACGTCGGCGGCGGATACCTGACCGGCGCAAAGGCGCAGGAGGAGGACGTCTGCCGTGTCTCTGGGCTTTACAGCAGTCTGCTCTGCGCGCCAGACTTTTACGCGGCGCACAAGCCCCGCGGAGCAGAGAACTTACGCTACTCCCACCGCATGGTGTATTCGCCCGACGTGCCCGTGTTCCGGGACGCGGACCGCAAGAGCTCCGCGAGCTCCGCGAGCGGTGCGAGCACTACAAGTGCAACGAGTTCTGGAGGGGGAGCCGGAGCCGGATCTACAACGAGCGGAACGAGCCCGACGAACGCAGCCGGCCCAAGCTCAAGGACGACAAGCAGCAACGGAGGCAATGCCCTCCTCCCCCGCCCCTACCTCGTCGACATCCTAACCTCACCCGCCCCGAATGCGACTGCTCTTCGGCAGAACCTGCCCTCGGCGGCGTCCAACCTCACTGGAATCCTCAAGGAACGCGCGGGCCGCATCCTCGCCCTCGCACTGGAGCATGGCGCCGACACGATCGTGCTAGGTGCGTGGGGCTGCGGTGTGTTCGGGAACGACCTCAAGACGGTGCTGGACGTGTTCAAGGGTTGGCTCGAGGGAGAGTTGAGGGGCAGTTTTGAGCGGGTCGTCTGGGCCATGAATGACGACAAGGGGGCGAGTCGGGCGGTTCAGGCGTTCCCGAATGCGATGAGGGTCTAGCTCTAGCTCTAGGTCTTCTCACACACTTTCCGCTTCTCTCTCTTCTCCTAGGTTCTCTTTGTCTGTAGAAAATTCCTAGAGCCTTGTGTCAATAGTAATGTCAATATTCATGCACCCCTGGGCAGCTGTGTGTGTGTGCAAAGCGCAATGAGAATGCAAGTGATACATAGGTAGCAATATCCTAAAAACACAACGTAGCGTGTACTCCCGTCCGTACTGCAGCAAAGTCATCTCCGCGACCACCCGTCTACCAGAGAGAGGTGACCTCGGTCCTCTGCCTCTTGAGTCCGCGCCAGTCATCCCGGTCCGCGGCCGCAATCAGGTTCCACAGCGCAGGCTTGCGGACCTCCATCGGGCGTTCGCGCTCTGCTCGCTCCGCTCGCTCGGCGGCGGCTACGCGGTCGGCACGGTCGGCGCGCTCGCGCTCCGCTGCCCGCTCGTGCTCGGCACGCTCAGCACGCTCGGCGCGCTCGGCGCGCTCCATGCGCTCCATGCGCTCGAGACGCTCGAGACGCTCAAGCCGGTCCATACGGTCCATACGGTCCATACGGTCAAGGGGACGCTCGGCGTGCAGCGCGGGCGGGGGCAGGGCGCGGGGGTCCTCGTCCTCCCTCGGCCGCTTCGGGGTGTGCGGGCGGAAAGTCGCAGAGTAGGCGGGAGGAGGCGAGTGGTGCGCATAGTGGTGCGGGTCGGAGGGCGGGGAGCGCGCAAAGGATGAGGGACGCTTGAGGTGCCTGTACTCCTCCTCGTAGTATTCCCTCGAACGGGGGCTCACCGGGGACAGAGGGGGGAGAGGGGTTCCAGACTCGCGAGACTCGCGAGACTCGCGAGGCTCACGAGGTTCGCGGGGCTCGCGCGGCTCGCGCTTCGGCTCGTACACCTCGCGCATCTCGCGCATCTCGGCGCGCGACTCGGACCGGCGCTCGTGGTGCTGGAGCTCGGAGCGGTGCTCGGAGCGCGGGAGGCTCTCCCTGCTCCCTCCACTGACGAGGGACGCGAGGGAGGTGCGGCGCTCGCTCTGGGACATGCTCGCCGCAACACTGGGGGCAACGCTCGGCGCATAGTCGCTGTCGTCGTTCGCGCCGTCGTCGTCCTCGATCTCGCGCACGCTGTCCAGGAAGCTAAGCACGTCCGAGCCCGTGCGGATGCCGTGCGCATCCCACCAGTCTGCGCGCGTGATGCGCTCCAGCTTGGCCGTGGGGGCTTTCGGGAGGGGGGTCTGCTTGTCAGCATTTTTATTTCGGTGCCGAGTGTCTCTGTGTGTTTCGTACGCCACGCATGTCATGAGATGTCATCCGCCACGCAGCCACGCACGCTCACATGCTTTGGCAAGCTTGAGCATTGCGGCTCCGCACTGACGCAGCCCCCTCGTCTGGCAAAGGCAGGCAGGCAGGTGCAGGCAGGTGCAGGCAGGTGCGGGTGGTGGTGATGGCCGATGGCCGAGGAGGTGGCCAAGGGTGGGGCCGGCGGGCGCCGGCAGCTCACGAGCCAGTCAGAGACTAGGGCAAAGTCCGATCGGAGAACCCGGGGATGACCCGGGTCTTCCGTGCGGCGCTTCTGCCTATTCTGCCTTATCCCAGGCACGCAAGCCCGTCTAGCGTCTGCGGCAAATTCATGCGGCGACAGCCAAGTGCTGGGCATATGGACCCACGCTGCACTGCGCAGGCTGAAGCCTTACACGCTGATCGATAAGGCCAGGCTGGTCGTGATTGCAGTGCAGACCACAGCGCATGCGTAACTCGCTCGGCAGACAAAGGCACCCCTGCACCTGCACGGCACAGCCATGTTTCGAGTGCGGGGGTGCGATGCGGCGCTGCGCGGAGCGGCGTGTGCTGTGCGGCGACTTGCAGGCTCGAATGGACTGGAATAGAACACACCCCTCAGGCGTATGCCGGAGATGCGCGAACCTTCAACGGCACGCATTGCCACGGACACACCGGGCCACGGACATGGATGCAGAGGAAAAGAAGAACTTACGTTGTCGGCGTGTCGCCGGACGAGCTCGGCGACGTCGGGGATCGCGAGCACCCACCACAGAGCGTTCTCGCACTGCTGCACGCGCGCCTCGGCCTTCTTGCCTAGGCCTGCGACGGGGCCGCGCCGAGCCTGCGGAGGAGGGTACTCGCACCCGAGATTGAGCTTTGAGCAGAGGCCGCACGAGGGGCGCTTGTGGTCGCACTGATGTTAGCGCGGGTTGCTTGTTGCCACTGTCCGTTGGGATGGGCGGGGACGGGCAAAGGTCTTGTTGGCAGCGATCACGGGCTGATGCCCGCGATGACTACTGATATGGCAACTCACCTTCCTCTTCTTGGAGATACACCTGAGGCAAGCACGGGAGGACATGGTGTTGGGTGAGGAGGGGATGTGTAATGAAAGTGTCAAGAGGAGAAAAGTGGAACCGAGAAAGGATGCCGAGTTGATATGTATTCTTGAATCAAGAAAGTGTCTTTGTAATGGTGTTGCGTCGGTGGCCGGCGGTGAGTGCGGTGTGAGGCGAGTGATGGTTAAAGCGGGGGAGGTGCAAGGGAGTGCAAGAGGTGGGCCAGGTAAGGCAGGTGAAAAGTCACCGATGGGGGTAGGGGCTGAGGACGAGGTTCAAGCCGGGACAATGATGGTCCGTTTACGACTTTAATGGCGCAGTTGTAAGACGCAGGATCGCAGGCAGGGGAGCGAGCTAAGGAAGGACTAGTCTAGTCACAGGTTAGGTTCGGTGTGTGGATGCTGTATATCCTCTTTCCGCTGGATCCGCGTGATGTCAGGTACGTCGATGAGCTGGCGTAAGCAGCCGGGGATAATATACGATACGCACACCGCGGACCCGGCCAACCCGGCACTCGGGCGGCAAGGCGGCAACGCAAAGGCGGGGTACACCAGGTACACCATAGGGGGCCGGACACAGCCAACCCAGCCAGGCCAGTGTCCAGGGGCAAGGGGGGAGGGAACCCTCCAGGCCTCCAAGGGGAACGGCCAAAGTGCGTACGGCTGATCCTGCACTGTCAGGGCTGTCAGGGCCGGTACATCTTGGCTCTTCAGCATCGGTTCTTGCCGAGAACAGGCCGACTGGACTGTCCTCGACCTCTGCTCCGCGGCACGTATCGAGCAGCAACCCACATCATGTCAGGCTGCAAGATAGAACCTGTCCGTCCAAGAGTGCTCGGAATAGCAAAAGCTGCAGCGGCATTCGTAGTTTACGGCTCTATAGCTTTCTAGGCGCTAGCCCCGGTGCTCTGCAGACCATTTGGACCTTCCCGGCGGACGCCGATGTCGCCGCACGCCCCGCAAGCCCCGCAAGCCGCGACTTACCACGAAGCATGCGTCATGCGCTCAAGCATACCATGTAGCCGCCGGAGGCGTACGGACGTGCCGCGGGGAAGACACAGCAGGACGAGGGGCGCGGGCGAGCCGGCTGCTGGGTGAGACTCTGCGGAATGCAAGTAGAATGATGTGCACGCATTCGGAACGACATACGGTGTGCTCCACTTTGCCTCGTTTCGCTGCACGTCTCGTTGAAAACGTCTCGCTGTGATGAATCGCGTTCGGCGATCCGCAACGGCGCAACTAACGGAACCACGGAGATGCATCTCGCTGTCATTCGCTGCAGGCGACGTCGGCCGGCGGCTCCAGCTCTCCCCAGACTTGGCATTGCTGGTCGGCGAGCTGCGCGAGTGGCGTCAGGACATGCATTGCGATGGTGCAAACGATACTTGGGATGTCTGCACAAGTCTGGCTGGCATGCATGCCAGTTGCAGTGGCGCAGTGGGCCAAAGTGTGCCCAGGTGAGACGGCAGATCTGGGAGCGTCGGGTCGCTCGCTCCCCTCGGTGGGGATCGGTGGCTCGCTCGGGTCGTGAAAGTGGCTCCGCAAGCAAAGCACAAGCAGCCCGCAGCAACAGCACCGCGCTAAGAGTCGTCTGAGCACCAGGAGGCTCAGAGACTCCGGGCCGGATTGACTTTGCGCCGCGACAGCATGGGGTTCTTGGCCGTAGTGCCCAAGAGCCACAGGGTCCAGCCTCAGGACGCCTCAGGGCCGGACGACAGACCGACTCCACATGCCTCTTGCTCTCTCTTGCTGGCTCTTCTGCCGTGGCGCCCGGAATCACGAAACGTCGCTTGCGTCGCTTAACACCGTACTTGTGCGGGTGCGTTCAGCCTGTACGCAGGGAGGCGCATATGCCCGACGCTTTAGTCGCCGGTGCGTGCACCCATGCACACCTCGCCCATATGCCCATGCGATCACTCCTCGACCCTCGCCCGACGGCCTGCCCAATGATCGTGCAATCGTGACTCAGACACATGTCCGGATCCGCCCCGCACTCGTTCTCGCGCTCGGCGGACTCGGCGCCGGGCATGGGTTTCTCCCCATCATTTACTCTGCGGCCAATACGCATACGCCGCTCGCCTGCCGCTCGCCGTTGCCGCACCCATAACGCAACGACTTGTTACGTTTGCAGATCTGCAGATCCGGCGCCCGGCTGAGTGTCACTATGCCATAGGCCGGAGATGTGCCAAGAGGCGGTAGAGCCGAGAGGGGGGAGGATCGGGGGTCGGGGGGGGGGGGGGGGGGGGGGGGGGGGGGGGGGGGGGGGGGGGGGGGGGGGGGGGGGCAGATCTGCCTGCGCTCCCGTAATGCATACGGCTGCGGCGGCTGGGGATGGGACAGACTGCGCGCTGTGCGGAAGTGAGGCGGCAAGTCTGATCGTTAGAGCGCCGTCGGCCTGCGCCGGGAGGTGGTACACGGTAGAAAACGAAGTGCACGACTGCGCAGGCCCGAGTCTCGCCCAAAGGTACAGAGAGATCTGCCATTCCTCGTTTGGCTATAGGTCTTGGGTATCTCGCAATACCTTGGGTCCACGATAGTGTCACCTGTGGACGCCTGGCGCGCCGGGCGGTAAACGGGAACCGAGCAAGGATCCGCCCTCGCGAGCTGACAGGTAGGATGGACGGCTCGCTACGCTCGCTGAACTCGGTGGGCCATGGACGATCGCAAGCGAGCGGCTCTGAGGTCGAGTCGGGCACGCACCGAGTGATCCTGGGTGTGCCTGCACCGTGCCTGGGGTGCACGCGGTACCACCAGGTCCTACCCAGGTCCACCCAGGTCCACCGGATCCACTCGGTCGCACTCCGGGATATCGGCCTCGCTTTCGCTGGGCAAAGGCTGGGCAAACCCCACGCCCAGCCAAAGGACACAGGGAGCGGAAAGGAGCCCTGTGCGGCCTCTGCATCCGGCATTGACCCCGGCAATCCCTTCATAACTCACTCACCCAAAAACACGCGTCCATGCAGGCCAATGCATCCAGCGGCGTCCTTCTGCGGACCACAGTAAACCCAGGGTCTTCGTAATGGGCCGAGCGTAAAGTGTCCGAACTCTCTTAGTCAGTCGTCCCAGGCCGTAGTGCCAACGGAACTGGTGCTTGGGCGTGCGCAAGCTTTGCTGCATGCAGCTTGCAGCTGGCGGAGAGCACGCGAGTGCGGGATACATGTACCCCACTCTTTACTTTGCTCCTTACTTTACCCCGCTTCGCCGCTGGCTGGCGCTTACGCACAACCATGACTTAACGGTCACAGGGCGTGCACGCTTGATGGCCTTCGGCCTCGAGGACAGGTGACTCAGACTGACATCCTGGGTACGCTATACATAGAGTCTCGGGATCCCCGAGCCACGCTACGGGCAGCTCAAGGGGATGATCACCACTAGCGGCGAACGCATAGGCGGAGTGTTGGCGGCAATCAAGCAGGACGGAGTGGGTGCTGTGCTCGGTGACCCAGTGACCCAGTGACTCTCCTAGCTGCCTAGCGACGGGTCCGAACCGAACGACTCGACTGACTCGATATACGACTGACAGCGCGCTAGTCGCTATACTTGGCACTCGCTAGGGTGGTTTAGCGCCAGATCGAGTGTCCGTCTGTGTTTCTCTACTGACTCTTCATGCCCTGTGGCTCTGTTTAGGTCAACCGGTTCAACTTGATCCACTCTGATCGAGGCGTTCTAAACCGCGCCGAACTTGGTCGCCTCCATCACCTCCGCCCGCATTTGACACCTCCGCTTTCCAGTTCCAACGCTTGAACCCCGCTGGGCCATTCACTGTGATGCGGGGTTATCACACTCTAACGGCCTCTGGACGCTAGTGCACGACTGTAGTGTCATGGGAAAGTTGATCCGAGGCGGTGCCCTCAGCAAGTGAACGTGGGCGGGCATCGCAGTGTCGGCTGATTTTTCTCCCAGGCACACCTGAACTCCTGTCGTCGCGACACATGAGGCTTTGCATTGCCTCGTTTCATGCTCACAATAGCACACAACCAGCTGGACTTCTGCTGCTGACGATACTGACTGTGCATGTCTGTGGTGGGAACCGACACCTGGCTGATGTCGCAGTGTGCACATGACTTGGTTTCAGCGAAATGAAACGATGCGGTGTCGTTTGCGAAACGATGCGGTGCTGGGAGGAACGAGATGAAGAACTGGGGGTGGCACGTCGATCGACCGCTCCGCGTGATCACAGCGGCACGGAGGCGGAGTCGGGGACCTGAAGGGCCGAGATCGTGCGTCCCAAGCAGCTGACCCCGGACGTACAGTACCTCACACTTAGGTCGGAGTCGAGGCGAAATGTGGCACCGCAATGTGTGCTCCGACAACGGCATCGGGTCTGGACTCGGAGAATCGCTCGGAGTACTACGCTCGGAGCGTCGGGATGTTCCCACGTACAGCAACGATGCACCGCTGCCGTCTGAAACATGTGCTGACACGTCTGCCGACCTGCCTGTTTGTGCCGAGGAACGAGTCACGCCGACACTCCGTGGCGGACCAACGCTGTACTCCGACGACAAGGGAGTTGTGGCATCGGTACCGGCGTCGCGTCCTCGTTACTGCTTCGAAACACGGCAGTGCTCGAGTGCGAGATGGGGCACGTTTGGTTTGGACTCGGAAGACGAGACGGGGCCGCTAGACGTCGAGAGATGGTGTGACACTCCGACACCGATCGGAACTGACATCGCAAACAGCCGCCTAGTGCTGCATAGACACCTGCACAGCTCGGTGACTTCTGAGGTATGCATTCAAACCATCTATCGCATTCTGTGACTCTGGTGCGGCACGTAGCAGCGCCTCGCTCGATCGCTCTCGCGGGACGGAGGTGAAGGCACGACTGGCGGTGGTCGGACAGTACCTGGACTCACGGTCCGCCACGTCGGGATGCTGGTGGCAGTGCTGTGGCCCATATCTCTAACTGCAGTCGAACCCCAACTCCGGAGCGAGCGGAGGCGCCTGGAGGGCTGCTGCCGACGAGGGCTGAGGTGTCAACTGGTGTTTGACTTGGCGACAAGTGGCACCGCCGTCGCAGTGTGTCGGTTTCAAGGCGCGCTGCATCGCTGTCTTCGCTCAGCGACTGTGTCACCTTTCAGTGTCGTATTGAAACGTCTGCTGGTCTCAGACGCGGCAACGCACACCGCTTAGCTGTACTGCCCAGCCCCATCTTCGACACGATGTGCATTCACGTCGCCCGTCCATCATGCTTAAAGGCGGAGACTGGCTGTTGCGTCAGCTATCACATCGCTGCAGCTTCCTTGTTCTCTGAGCGCGGCTGGCTTGGTTGCGATAATGTTGCATTGTTCCCCGTCCCCCGCCACTCATATTCGTTGAGCCCCACTAGCCATTGACGCTGACGACGAAGCAAGCCTCCTGGTCTATCACTACGGCTGCAGACCTCGCCGAGAAGGGTGATTTGTATGACGCCGCGGCGCCCACTACGGGTTCGGGACGACTGAGGTCAGCTACACTGGGCATGCCCCTTCAGCTGTGACCTACCTGGCAAGCTGAATCACCTCCAACTCGACCTCCTCGTTGTTGCTGGTGTCAGTTTTCATTGGACATTTTGGCAACCCGCCTCATTCCGCTGACAGCTCATCGGGCATCAGTAGATGCTGGTGGATGGCCTGGCTGTCAGTCAGCTACGAGTTCCCGGGACCGGAGCTTTGACTCACGCCTTCGGGGGGGGGGGGGGGGGACAAACAATGTAAACCTGCTTTGGACTGGTGTTCAGCTTGCACAGTCGTAGTAGCTGACTCTCGGTGCTCACGCGCTCGGGTGTCCGATGGGCATCTTTAGTTCACCCCAGTCTGCGGCTGGCGGGCTTGACTGTCTGTTAGCTACAGTATGCGTGGCTGGCTAGCTGCTACTAACTGGCGCATGGGCATGGAGATCCTCCTGTTCTGGTGGTCAGCTCTGCGCCCACGAAATACAACTGTGACTCACAGACGGAACGAGTCTCTCACTTAGGGAGCCTGGTCTTGCAGGCGCGACCCTGGGTCACTCTGAGTGTCAGCTTGTTCAGCCTAGGCGAGCTCAGCTTACCCTCAGGGCCAATGGCTCAGCAGCATTGTCAAGTCATCGTAGCGCGAAAGGCATGCCTGAGGTCAACTGCTTGGCTGACGTGTGTAGCCTTGAACATTCGACTCACGAGTCCGAGCCACCGTTCCCCCCCACTGATCCGCTCGGCGCTGCCGTCAGCTTTGTTGGAGATCCGGCGAGCTGAAATCACTGTTGCATTGCAGAGGTTGCTGCTTGGCGCCAACGAGCCTTCTGACAATGCTGGCGGTCAGCTACACTCTGCAAGTATCAGCTTAACCTCACCGCTCTGCTCGCTTTGGAGCGAAAACCCCACGCAAGACCGAGTAACTCTGCTGGTTAGCTTTTGGTGGAGCCATTACTGTACAAGCTGTTGGCTCACTGGTGGTATCAGCAGTGCTCCAGCTAGGCTGGTGGTGGGGCCAGCCGCTGCCCGCTCAGCATCGTCATATCCGTGGTCGGTCCACTTTCCCGCGTGTGAGGTGAGCTATTCCTAGCTGTGCCTCACCCTCTCGGCTGGGAGCTCAGCGCCATCGCTGCCGGCGGCTTGACTCTCTGTGCTTCCCTGGCGATCAGCTCAGATGCCCGGTTAGACTAGCTGTGACTTACCGTTCCAGGTGAACGGCTGCCGTCGATGTCTCAGACATGAGCCTAACTAGCGTCCGCACCTCTTACCACTGAGACTCGACAGACTTCGCATTGGCTGGCCCGCTGGGTGTTGCTGGCTGTCAGCTTGGACGGAATCCGCGAGCTGTGGCTTGCCAAAGCTATAACTCACTAGACGCCGATAACCCTCCCATCGGTGGGAACAATGCTGGCAGTCGGCTTCAGCTACCCTAGCTTCAGTACAACCGTGATAGCGTTCACTCACCGCTGAAAGACATCATGTGCATGATGGACTCCACGGCCAATCTGTCGGTCAGCTGGAAAGGATCGTACGAGCTCTGAGTTGCCCCTCAATGCCAACAGCCAAAGGCACTGTAGCTCGCCGGTAGTCAGCCGGGCCATCGTTATGCTACTGCACATGTAGCTTCGAGCTTCAGAACTACCCACCTTGCAGTGTCGATGACCTTGACATCGGTGGGTCGGCCCGGTAGCTGGACGGCGCTGATCGTCAGCTCAGACGATAGCTACACGGCTGTGGCTCACCATCTTCGAACATGACAGCTGAGCGTGAACGAATACCGCAAGTGTCTGCGCGCAGCTGGCGTCAGCTGCACGGGCAAGGGATATAGGCAGCTGGTGCCTACCGTTCCGACCATCGAAGCAACAGCCATGAGAGCTCCTCAGCAGCGCTGCTGGTAAGCTCTACTCCAAACCTTTCATAGCTCTGACCCACCCCTTCGATTAGCAGCGCACCAAAGATGTTCTTCGCATGGGCAGGTTGTGAGCAGCTGTCGGTCAGCTGTGGCGAACGGGTGCTAAGCTACATACCGTCAGCACTTCTGCGCCGCCTGTTCAGCTCGCTGCGCTCCCCGCCTGCTTTCTGGGTACTGGCCATCAGCTATTGGACGGGGGTTACGCAGCTGCGACTCACAAGTCTCCTCCGTGCTTCTGCGCTTGTCAATCGTAGCAAGGAGCAAGGGCGCATTGTTTGGAAATCGACCTTTGAAACATGCGCCCAAGAGCTGTCCTCATCGGCATCGAGACTGCGTTGCGTTGGGGGCTGGGTGTTAGCTCACAGATACCGGGCCACGAGCTGATACTCACGCCCGCTCAAAGAAGCACACTGACAGCGGACAGGGATAGCCCAAGTTGACGCCAAGCCCGACATCGCACTGGCTGTTAGCTAGAGTGGATGGTTGGCGAGCGGGGAAACTCACGCGTGCGCTCTCCAGCATCCTCGCGTCGTCGTCGTTGACTGGGACGGGCTCGTAATGCGAGAAGTATCCCCGGCGAAGGGGAAGATTTCTGAGCCAGAAGAAGCATGATCCTGTGCGCAGGGGCGGCCAGTGGTTTAAGCTCTTCCGCCACTCTGACAGTCAGCTATCGCCATGGTCTATGGACGGTGAAGCTTACCTTTCTCACCTTTGCGAACTCCAGACTCCTTGCCGTGTCGCCGACGTGAGAGTAGTGCGGCGATAAACCCCCCGACCGCCTCCTCGATTCCTGAGACTGGAGTCGCAAGGTCGCTTTCAGAACTGGCTGTCAGCTGTCACCCTCTTGGAGGTAGAAGCTCACCAGCGTCCTCCTTCAGCTCCCCCCCCCTCCCCCCCCTCGCATTCAGCGTCGTTGACAGACCAGACCACAGCAAAGTCCGTCCCTGGTCAAGTCCAGGAGCACGTAACATGCTGCCTGTCAGCTATCGAAACCCAATGGCCCTAGCATGAAACTAGCCTTCGTCGACAGACGACCTGATACCCTGTCTCGCTTACAGGGTGGCGACGACGTTCCCAACAGTCTTCCGGAGCCCCTGACGAGGTCACCATTGAGACATGGGGAGGATGATCTGTGGGTCAACTCACGGCAAGGGCGCACAGCTCTCACAACTCACGTGCAACGCGGGCATCATCAGCAGCTGCTCCGTCAGTTCATGGTGCTCACATCAGGGAAACTGACAGCAAGGACGTGAGCGGAGACCTGATGGTCAGCTCAGTGTTGGGCCCCCCGAAGCTCATCTCTTCGAGAAGAGACTCTGCTTCGGAGCAGCCTTCAGTGCGTAGCCTGGGTTCAGCTCAAAGATCAGCGATAGGGCAGCTCACCTTTCCGGAGCGAGAGTCCGCATCGGAGGGACGCTCAGTGAGAAGACTTGGGGTCAGCTCACTGCAGGATCCTTGCCAGCTCACCTCCCCAAACATCCCGCGTTGAAGGAGCGTTCAGTGCATAGACTGGAGTCAGCTTACCAAACCAAGAGCACCTAAACTAGGGTCACAGGTTAAGTCGAACGGATGCGCACGGTCCCGTCATCGTCAACCTCGCCGTGGCTCATGTTCTGATCCATAACTCATGCAACGGTACTCTTTATGCCTAGAAACTCCGCGTAGAGCCGAAAGGAATGCTTGGCAGCTCGGACAAATGGAGCTGCAGAGCGCACCGTGCATACTGGCCACCACACCACCACAATAAAGCTGCATGTCACCACCCTCCTTATCGCCCTAGATCTCAGCCACCGAGGCCTGTGCTTGCCCCAAATCTTTCATGTATCAAGCTCCGAAGCTGGGCTTTTGGAAAATCCAAGAATTGAGTCGAAACCATGCATATCGGCAGCGGAGTCCGTCCGACTGTCCATCTTTGTGGCATATAAGCCTCCTTGAGTGCCACTTCTCTTCCACAACAGCTCTACCTCATCAGAACTTGCAGCTATGCCTCGCCCTTGCCTCACACCTCGCCGCCGCGCCAAGATTGCGTCCTTGGCTCGCTACCGCAGCTATTCCTCTGTCGCCTGGGAGTACAACGTCGCCAAGAGCACTGTGGGTTACTGTGTGATGTTAGCTCGCCTCCAGGCTCTCATTCCACCTGCTCTGGCTGTTCTGAACCCTGTCCAGGGGATCCGCATCCCCCGCAGCCACACCAAGCTCACTCCCGACAACCTCAGAGCGATCTACGAGGTCTTTGAGGCTCAGCCCTTCGCCAGCAATCGTGAGGTGTTGGACACTCTTGCAGACAGAGACATTGTCCTCTCTCTCATGACTCTGCGCCGTGCACGTCGCCAGCTTGGTTATGGCCGCTTTGTGGCTCTTGTGCGGCCGTATCTAAGCCCCCTTCACAAGGAGAAGCGTCTCGCTTATGCTCTTGAGCAGCAGCGACTCTTCCAAGAGTGGAGGAAGGTGATCTTCTGTGACGAGGTCCCTCTCTACATTGACCAGCTCCACAGAGCATATGTGACGCGCCCCATCGGTTCTGACCGTGCCAATGAGCGGTGAGTGTCTTTCCTGACGTTCTACATGCTGTGGAAGAGTGCTGACACTCAGGTACATCCAGTACACCTCCAGATCGAGCTGTGGGTCGATTATGTGCTGGGGGGCTATCTGGTATGGCGGCAAGTCGAAGCTGGTGTGGTTTGACACCTCCCAGTCGACCTCCAAGCGCAAGGGAGTCAATGCGGCCATCTATCGCACCCAGGTGACTGAGAAGGAGTTGTTTGATTGCTGGAAGCGTGTCAAGACTCAGTGGCGTGGTTATGGCTTGCCCTGGGTTGTAGAGGACAACGCTGTCGTCCACACAGCCAAGGCCACCCGTGGCAAGGCAGAGCAACTTGGCATGCGCTTCCTGCCTCACCCTCCCTGCTCTCCTTGCCTCAACCCCATTGAGAACCTTTGGAGCAACCTCAAGCGCCGCCTGGCCCGTCTCAACCCTCGTCCCACCACCCAGGAGGGGCTATTCGCTGCCGCTACGGAGCTCTGGAACACCTATGATCAGAATGAGATCGACCGACTTATCATGTCCATGCCTAACAGGATCAAGGACACCATCTCTGCTAATGGAGGACACATTAAGTATTGATCCCAGGTGCACCATGCTTCGTATATAGGTTACCAAGACTCCCATGCACGTGGAACAACTGTTTATAGAGCAAGAAACATGCATATGCATGAGTTATTCGTGGTTGCAGCGAGGTCGACAGTTCACGGCCTCGTTTGTGGCACCACTCGTTCGACTTAACCTGTGACCCTAGTTTAAGCTCACCTCCCCTGCGAGACTTTTGCCGTGTAACACACCAACAGTCCCCACACAGGGCAAAGGCAGCTGAGGACATGTGACGTTGGTGCTCAGCTCAGCAGGAGAGATTCCGTAGCTCACCTCCCCGAAACAGAGTGTGCATCAGGCGAAGGAGCACTCAGTGCGCAGACTTGTAGACTGGAGTCAGCTCTACCTCGCGAAAAGATCTAAGCTCTTCCCAGATCCCCTGCGTGCGACACTCGAGCTCCACAGTCGATACTCGCGCCTGGCGCTGGTGGTCAGCTACAAGAAGGGGGCTAAGCTCACCCCCGTCCAACACTGGATAACAGCTGCGTCTGGTGCTTGAATTCAGCTCCTGAATCATGGGTTTGCAGGTCCGCGGCTCGCCCTTCTCGTCTGTGGGTGTCTGCCTCGAGTGCGAGAGCAAGTCGGAGCATACGAGTCTTGACTGCAGGCAGCTAACTGGAGGTGGGCAACTTACCTTCTCCAGCGAGAGGCTGCGTTGGGATCACTCAGCAAGAAGACTGGGGTCAGCTCCAACACTGAGATGATATGAGCTCACCCCTGATCCTCTGCGTGGACACTCGATACCTCTACAGTGGATACTCGCGCGCGGGCTGGGAGTCAGCTACAGTACATGGACGGTGGGTGAGCTCACCTCCCCGCAACTGGATGACCGTCGCGTACGGATCTGGTGGTCAGCTCAACGTTCGACAGTTGCCAGCTCATCCTTCCCTTGAGCTACGGGCTGAACTGGGACGCATACTGGGTGGTGAACTTGGTGAGTGACCAACGACCAAACAGCCAAAGGATCCAAAGGACGTGTACGAGAATCAGAGAAGGTGACTGTGCACTTATGCTCCCGCTGGGCGCTGGCGGTGCTGGCGGCGCTGGAGAGGATGATTTGATCGGCGCCGGATTGAGCATGGGAGTTATGGCGATCGCTTGGGAGACTGGGGGGAGGGCGTGGGAGACGATCGGCGTCGATACTACTCCACCACACCACCTCAACATTGCCAACTCCCTCAGCGTGCGACGTTATCAGCTGTGCGCATCCTTACGCACCTTCTGGCACTTCCCCACGTCCTAGAGACAGTCAGCAATCTCCCCTCAGTCACTAGAGCGTCAGCAGCATCAGTAGATCCAAGATGCCAGCCCTTAGCCGCCACAAACGTCTCCTCTTCCTTCTCGAGTCAAAGTCAGGATACATATGGCAATTACGGTGCCGCGAGCAACTTGGGGCTCTCGGAGATTTAACAGATGAACATGAGGTTCGTGTCGATGGGGTGCGACGCCGACAGCTGGGGTTTCTGGTCGTAGCGGCCCGCGAGCTCGTCGCGGATCGAGCGGAGGAGCATGACGTAGCTCTGGCGCGGGTTCTTCGTTAAAGCCGCAATAAAGGCGTAACTCATAGCCCCCGTAGCACGTCAGATCCGTTAGCGCTTGCAAAAGAGGAAGAAGAAACAGTGGAGGACATGGATGGATGGAGGAGGTGGATGAGTGGTGGTTTCGTGAGAGTGTGGTATGGTGGAGGTGGAGGTTTGGTGGAGGCATGGTGGAGGTCAGATCTGGTGGTGGCAAAACTCACCCTGCTTCCTGCGTATCGGCGGAGGTCTGCGAGTCCTTGCATCCGGACCACATGACGACGTCAGCGGGCGACGTGCGGGTCTGCTTGGTGACCTCTCCCGCCTTCGAGTTGGATCCCATGAGGTTCTTGCCGACGCTCATGAGGCCCGAGACGACGCCACCAATGTCGCCGCGGAGGTACGACATGCCTGCGCCGAGCACGCCCTGCCCCGCCTCGGCGAGCAGGTTGGGTTCCTTGATCTTGCCCTCAGTCGAGTACACGTAGGGCAGGTCGAGACAGGTGGCCGAGTGGCACGAGTCGAAGATGGCTGTGAGGCGGCATCCGGCGGGGAGAGGGCGGACGAGGCGCATGTGCACTTGTGTGTCAGTTACCACCAGGACTACACAACTTACGCTCGTCGTCGACAATGTGGCCCGCCTGCTTGAAGTCGAGGGGGTAGATGACCTCGTCGTAACCGTCGTCCTCGTCTCCGTCCTGGTCCTTGGTCTGGCCGCCGTGGCCCGAGTAGTGGAAGAAGAGGGCGTCGTTGGCGCGCGCGCCCTGCACGAGCCACTGCATCGCCGCAATCATATTGGCGCGCGTCGGGATCTGGCGCGGGTTTCGCGAGTCGTCCGTCAGCACCACCATGTCGTCGGGCTTGTACCCGTGGCGCTCGATCAGGAACTTTTGCACGTTGTGCACGTCGTTGATGCACCCGCGCAGCTCGCCCGACTGGCCGCGGTAGTTGATGCCGATCAGGAGTGCCTTTCGCTTGCCAGTACCTGATTAAGCAATGTCGGGGGCCAAAGCGCGGCGCGAATCAGTGTCAGCTGCCATAGTTACACGTCGCCACTGCGGTACTCACACTGCGAGTACTGGAAGTACGGCTGCTGCTGCTGCCCATGGTGGCCCTGGAACTGAGGGCCGTAGTGCTGAGTTCCAGACGGGGGGGCTGAGGTTAGCTGAGGTTCGATGCCGCAGCTTACGAGGAGGAGCGCCCTGGGGAGGCTGGTAGTGCTGCTGGGGCGGGCCCGACGGGGGCTGGTAACCCGCGGCGGTGGGCTGGTAGTGGCTAGGCGGGGGAGCACCGGTGGGAGGCGGGAAGTGCTGCTGCTGGTAGTTCTGAGGAGGGGGAGCCTGCGGGTATCCGCCCTGCTGGTATCCTCCCTGCTGGTACCCGCCCTGCTGCTGGTATCCGCCCTGCTGGGGGTATCCTCCGTAGCTGGATGTCAGTGCTGTCGCCTGGTCGCCGACGTCACAACAACATTGCGGCCGGCGTCGTCCGGAGGCTTGGACGGCGGACGCCAAGACTCGGGCCAATCATCACCGCCATCGCTTACTCACCCACGCTGCTGACCGCCGTACTGCTGCTGGGGCGGGGGCGGGTTGTTGGACCACTGGGGGGGAGGGGGGTTGTTCTGATACTGGTTGTAGGCCATGATGCTTGTGTTGTGACAAGATACGGCTTGCAACGATGAGAAAGCAAGTTGACAACAACAGGGCAACAGGGCAACCCACGTCAATGAATAGCTGGCTGGGCGCTGCACAGGTGGTGATCGACGCGTGCGGCCTACGGGACTATGGGCGACGGCGGCGATGCGGAACCATTTGCACGGTGGGTGAGGCTAAAAGTAGCCAGGCCACCCAGGTAGCGTCCTTCTACGTACGGCCAAAGCCGCCAAGGCCGAATCTGACAGCCGCCCGCACGAAAAGCGCAGACGCGCGGCAGCTGTGCAGCTGTGTCCGACGCTTAGTCAACGTGTGCTATGCATATAACTGATCGCTAAGTCACTCTACAATACTGCTGTTGTCTGTACTGCTGTCTGCTGCTGCTCGCCGCGGCCGCCCTCTTACTTCTTCTTGGGTCCGTGGAGGGGCTGGCCAATCGACGACGCAGCACCACGCAGCTTGACGCCGACAATGCGCTCGAGCTTGCCGAGCAGCTGCTGGTTGGGCAGCGCGCGTCCAGATTCGAGGTCGGCAATGTCCTGCGGCTTGGCGTTGGCGGCAGTCGCGAGCTCCTTCTGGGTCATCGACTTTCCGTCCGCGTTCTTCTTCGCCATACGCGCCGTAGCGAGCGCCTTGCCGACAGAGATGTCGACCTTCTCAGGGGGCTTGGGGGCGTCGTCGGCGTCAAGCTTGCCGAGCTTCTGGTAGTTGGTGGCTGCGGTTAGCTAAGCACATTCATGGGTGAGCATGGACGGGCCGTACAGCGGCCGATAAACGATTGCACGTAAACAAGGGATCGCCGCCCGGCTCCCGAAAAGGGCTGCAGGAAACGACGGGTGCGGCGCCGCCCACCTCTGGCCCAGAAAACACTCACCTCCTCCAGCCTGGGCACGGCCCTTGGCGGTGGTCGAGGTGACGGTACCGGCGCGCTGGGCAGCGTTGAGGGCAGAGCCCTTGGCAACGGTAGGGCGCTTGGTTCCGAAACCGATAACGGTAGGCTTGTCGTCCCAGTTAGACTGCAGGTTGTGATTGCGTGTTTAGGCCCAAGTAATGCGTGTCGCGTGCATGTGTGCGGGTATTGTCGGTGGAGGCCAGGAGGAGCGGCACGTCAGCGCCCGCAGCGTCGCGAGTTTTCGGCAGGAACTCACCATGATTGCAGAAGAGTTGATCAGGGTGTTGGGGGTGACTTGAAGGTGAGAACTTTGTGGTGACCAGCTGCTTTGTGCTTGCTGTTATCAGTGGAAAGCGGTAGAAGTCGTTGCAAAACGGCCTGCCTGCTGGCGAGTCGTGATCTCGTCAGGAGTCAGAACGGTCGGAGCCGCAAATTCGCGGGAGCAAAAGCCATGTGGCACAATGCGTCATCGCCTGGTGCGAAAGGCGACTGTGTGACTGTAAGGGCGCTGCGCAGCTTCAGTGCGGAACTACTTCGGAGACATCACTACGCCAGTCAGGGCGCATTGGCAGCGGCAGGGGCCGCTCTGTCGATCATCAACGATTCAGTGGCACTTAGTTGTCATTCCGGGCATCGTGGTAGAGCACCAGGCTCATGCATGAATAACGTAGCTTGCAAGCGTGAAAGGTATAGAGTGACTACGGCATGGGACATAGGTAGGAGGCGATTATGATGGCGTGTTCCGCTAGGTGCACCTTACTGATTGCAGACCTTGCATTGGCCGATGTTCTCCTCGTAGAGCACTCCAGGCTTGTCGTAGGAGCCCTTGTTGCCTCCAGGCGAGTAGATGCAGCGGAACATGAGCTTGCGCGACATGCCGCCCTCAGCGGGGCAGTCGTAGGTCCAGCCACATCCAACCTCGGTGGCCGACTTCCAGACCATCTGGGTGAAGTGGGAGTAGGCCTCGGCGCCGGGGTTGTCGAAGGGGTACTCCTTCCACTCGTCGGCCCAAGCCTTGCAAGCCTGGCCGCCAGCCTCGGAAGCGGACTCGTACGACGCAGAGAACGTGTGCAGGTTGTCACTGCCGGTGTGATCCCATTTGCAGTTGTTCCAGTCCTCCTTGGACTTGCGCGCGTACTCCTCGTTCCAGGCCAGGGCCGGAGCATCAAAGTTGGCGCGGAGGTCGTTGTGGAACTTGAGGATCGACTGGGACAGGGCCGAGGTACCCTTGAAGTCCTCATCGGTGGGGTTCTCGGTGATACGGAGGCCGATGTCATAGGTGGGGACGGGGTCACCGGCCTCGCGCTTCGACGCCTCGTCCTTCTCAGCCGCGCTGTAGTCACCGCCATCGCTAGTATCGGTGTGGGTGGACATGAACTCGTCACCAGACGATGTGGGAGCAGGAGGCTTGTACTCGGAAGAGGTATTCGGGTTAGCGTTCTCAGCCTGGGCGTCGGCGGACTGGGCAGGGGCGGCGGAAGCCTCAGCGGGAGCCGGAGACGACTGGGCGTCCTGAGACTGGGCAGGGGCGGGGGCCTGCTGCTGGGCCTGCGAGTCGGAGCCAGACTTGTCGGCGCCAGAGTCAGCCAGGTTGGCGCCTCCAGTGGCCTGAGGGCTACCCCAGGTGGAGGTCCAGCCCCAAGTGGAGGTCCAGGCCTGGTTGCCGGGGAGGTAGTGGCCACCGTTGTGCTGCTTGTTCTCTTTGACGGGAGCCTCAGCGGCGGCGGCGGAAGCACTGGGCTCGGCGGAGTTGGCAGCAGAGGGGCTGGCCGCGGCGGAGCTGGCGGCAGAGGGGCCAGCCTCAGCCGAGGCGGCGTCCGAAGGAGCAGGCTCAGCAGAGTTGACAGCCGAGGACTCGGCAGCGGCGCTCGAGGGGACAACCGAAAAGACGGCGGACGCGTCGGTCGGGGCGAGCTGGGCGTCACCGCCAGCGAAGGCAGTGACGGTGACGGTCTGGGTGACGGCCTTGCAACCGCCGTGGTGCTTGGCGTGGCGGTGCTTGTAGGGGCGGGCCTCAGTAGCCACCAGGGCTGTGAGGGCGGTGAAGAAGATGGCGTTCTTCATTGTTATCGTCGTTTGTGATGTGCAAATTGTGTGGGCTGAGTTGATACAGATGATGCGAAATGAGTGTGAAAGGAGTGTGGGTCTTCCGACGCTGGGTCGAGAGAGGAAGAACGATAACAAGAGGCCGAACGAAGGAAAGGAAAGGAGGTCGGAAACGGTCACAGACTGTTTGCTTGCTGGTTGCAGAAAGAGAAAGGAGGAGACAAGATGATGTGAGGGAGAGGGTTATATAGAGTGGGAGACTTTGCTTTGCACGTTTGGGAGGATGGGCAGGGAGTTGGCCTTGGCGTCGGAGTGCAAAGATGAGCAGGTGTGCAGGTGTCCCATCTGAAGCCACTTGTCAGAGTCACATCAGGCGCCAGGGATCGCGCGCAGCTGCAGAAGCTAGGAGCTTGTGGTACTCGGTGAGGATTGCAGGCGTAGTAGAGTTCCAGAACAACGCCTGTCGCGTTCCAGAACAACGCCTGTCGCGCGTCCTGCAGGAAGCTGGCGAGCTGGCGAGTGGATCATGCTCTGGACTTGCTCTCGATCGGCACAGGGGGGGGCGTCCCCAGACTGTGACCCTGAGGCGATCAGGGAGGCCAGGGAGGGGGCAAGGGTTTTGGCGCGAACTCTGACGGTAACGAGGGACTGCACCTCCACCGCACGGCCTTGCCCGCGACCCACCGGGACCTGGCTCCGAGCTTGTCATTGCACCCCTTGGGCCCAGCTCTTTCACGCACGTCCATTCATCCCTCCCAGGCCCCTGCATGTGCTGATCAGACGCAACCGCTCGACGCGACATTCGCGGAGGAGAGAAAGCCCACGCGCCCACACTGAACGGCTGCAGGGCTCGACTGTTCCAGGCAGGGGGAAGCGCTTTCTTCGGTGGTCATCGCTCACCACCACTTGACACGGCAGGGGACACCTCATATCCCCTCCATAACTCTCGTCATTGTCCACTCTGCTCCTGCTGTATCGAGCATGTTTGCATCTTTGGGTCACCATTCTGGGACATCAAACTATCTGATATCAACCGTTGATCTGCTCTCACCGGTCTATCGGATGTACACATCTCGCAAGTCGTCCGGCTCAGCAGTGGGGCAAGGCTCCCGCATCACCCCACCGTTGAACATCTGCGTCGCACCCTCTGCAAACCTGCACTAAGCTAAGCACTGCACCTTCCTCGGCATCGCTAAGCGCGACATTCTCTCGCAGCCAGGCCGGCTTGCCCATGCGGGCATACACGTCCATTCCACCACCGAGACCGCCGAACAAGCTCACCTGCGTTCACTTCTCCGCCCGTTTCGGCTGCGGAGCGAACAATCCAAACCCTACTCCTTCTCTCAGCAAACTTTGGTCCACACCCCCTGCTCATGCCGCTTTCCAGCGATGGGCTGGACGTCTGCACACCGCTGCACAGCGACATGCCCGACAGGCCACCACCCACCACCCGATCGACTGGTACGAGCAAACTTTGAGGCGGGTGCCGCGTCTTCCCTGCAGCAGATGGACTTTTCTGACGAACACTGCGAGATCAGAGCAAAAACTCTACAATTCACAATCGGCAAGAACAGGACCAGGCACACGCCTGCGTCTGCACACTCATGGCTCCTGGGGTCTTGCTACTTGGCTCAGTCCCTATTGCACGGCCGAAACGAAGGAAGGCTTACGAGATCCGATCTTGACAGCGACTGGCTGCCTTGCATCTTCCTCGCTCCAGTAACCTTTCTGACGTCGGACGGTGTACCTTCTCCGGCCCGAGAACGACCCCACGCCGCTTTCATCTTTCACAGAATGTCCGCATGCGCTCACCTCTTTCCTGCGCCGTCTCCCACCTGACCCGGCGAGATTCGGGAACCCGTTCCAGTACTGTGGTGTACGCACTCCCTTTCGCCTGGCTCGTTGCCTGTCCAACAAGGAAGGGCGCAGGCGTGCAGGAGCATTCACGCTATGGCCGCCGGCTGCACAGCATGCTGGCCAGACCACTCCAGATTCCAGTTCCTTTCTTCGTTCTCCACTCTCGGTTCCCCGTCGCTACGTTTCGGGTGCGGACCTCACATTCTGTACACCGGTTGAGCGCTGGAGTGGGCACGCGCCGCAACGTGCGCAGCACCTGCTCGTCCTGCGTGTTCGCTGCGGTTCCAGACTCCGTCGCTCTCCAATTCCCCAACCGACACTGGCCACTTCCCCGAGCTTGTCTCCGTGCCCAGATCCAGACCTAACGGCAGTCCACACCTCGAACCCATCGCCGACCAAAGCAGCAGCCCATTCGCAGGCCATGGACAGTGTGCCGTCCAGCTTCCGAAACGACCTCGACACGCCGCACGCTCTCTCCGACACGACGCCCTCGCGGCGATCCCCGGCAATCCCCCACACGCGGCGACATCACGACGGTCACCAGGCCGGGACAGCATCATCTGATCAGCACCGTGGTGGTCCATCACCATCTCGACGCAACTCTGTCCACGTCGCGACGGCGTCAGATACGTCACATAGCGCAATCCGTGCAGACCGTGCACGGCGCTGCATTAGACTCGGCGCCCTCGACCCATACGACGGCGCAACCGGGCGACGGACGAACGCTCCGTTTCTGGGCTCCGTACCCATCCGTGCCTGAACTTTGACTTTCCGGTGCAAATGGTGGGGTCGACGCGTCGCGCGTTGCATACTGGGCAGACGTCGCGTCGCATCCTTCATCCGTCAGCTGAGTCACGTGTTCTACTTTTCACTGCATTGTGGAGAGATGCGTCGGCGGTGCAGGGCATGAACGCGGCACACTCTGCATCGCGTTCGGGGCGTCGTACTATGTGGCACCGGGGAGGACACGGAGGACATGGAGGACGGAGGTTGAGCTTGCGATCTGATCACCCGCACTCCAACTGGCCCGACGAGCTATGCGGGCCCTTCGGGCAGTTTCCCGGCCCCACTAGCGAGTCCACCAGACGAACAGAAACAAAGGACGTTCGAAATGTTCCTTTTCACAGCGGAAGTTGGCCAACTAAGTTTGGCCATCGAATCGACTACTTCAAGCTTTTGCAGATGCAAGCTCAAGGATGCTGAGTATGGTTGAGGGTTGTAGTTGCATGGCTGCCATGTTCCCACGAGCAAGCGAGTAGTGCACATGACGTCCTCAGTTCTATACGCAGCTCAGCACTGAGCAGCTATGTTATCTATGAACTATCATGTGCTCGGCGTGCGCTGGGCTACAGTCTGCTCTACGTTTCTGTGTCAGAGCTTGAAGCGAGATGCCCAGATCTGACGTCTTTCGCTCCACATCGCATCCTCGCGACACGGACCCCAGAACCAAGATAAGATCTGAGTCGCGGGTGATCTCTTCGCTTTCGCCACGCGGGCCACGACGAGTGGAGCAAGCGGAGACTCCAGACTTAAGCGCTGAAACAGCGATCAGCAGGTGAGTCACACGCCCCGCACCCCTTCGACATACGTCTCCAGATCAGCGATCTGCGATGTTGTGAAGCATGGCTCGGACTCTCCTGTGGCCTGTATCCAAGTACGATGCTCCAACACCCAAGCTCCTTTCGGCAAATGGATCTCAGTCCTTGATCTCTCATGTCTGGGGCACTTCAAGCTTTAGCGCTGAAACAACCCCAGGCTGTATCTTGGATCCCACAAACGTGTAAGTGGAGCATGCAGCGGAGACTCCACAGGAGATGCAAGAGCGGTGCTCCGGCCAGCCGTCTCGGCCCCAAAACTCATCCAGCATGCCAAGCTTATGCGCTGAAACAGGACGATCTGATGGTCAGCACAGAGCGAGTGTCAAATCCACCGCCAAAGATCTTGGATCGAGTCAGTGCAGAATCAGAAGGCGGTGGCCCAGTGTCCAAACGTCCAGATCTCCACGATCTCTACCCCGCCAAGCAAGCCGAGCATTGAAACGCTTCGAACATCTCGACCCCGTATCCCATACCCCGCGTGTCGACGTGTCCAAGGTACCAAGGTCTTGAGAGATCTGGAGCAGTCGCCCTCCACCGCGTCCACCGCCTCTCGGTGCCGACTGCTGCGCCATCGGCTTCTACCCTTGTTCGGCATCTTTGGCCCACCGCCTCGATCTGGTCGATCTGTCCGGGGGGTCTAGAATGTGTGTCAGTCGATCGTTCGGGCGTATGTGACGTGTCAGTGTGTGATGGCGCTGCTGGCGTAGGATGAAGAGAGTGTGCTCGGTATAGCTGATGTCGTGTGACGTGAATCGAATGGCTCGATTGATGGCCGGTGTCAAGAAACTGCCGCGCGCACCGTGTGCCCATCGCAAAGCATGGTTTTATGCAAGGGTGAGGGGTTAGTCACTGCTGGGTGCGTGCATGGCAGTGCATGGCAGTGTGAATACAAGAGCATGACGTGAGTGAGATGGCGCAAGCATTCGAGTAGCCAGTTGATGGCGATGGACGTTGGCGAGGGGACGAGTTAGTCCGGGGTGCAGCTCTGTGATTGGATCCGAGACTGAGACGACGGTGCAGTGGTACGGGCCGGCTAGGTGAGTATTCCGATTATCAGCATGGGTGTGATCGCGAGATTATGCCGAGGTTTGCTTTTTCCCTGGATGGTCAGAAATCGATGTCGTGATCAGTGTTGAGTGGTGGAAAGCGCGCAAGCGCGCAATGTCACGCGCTAATCGCCCAATCACACTTCCTAATTGCCGATTAGACTAGGTACCACGACGCACAGATGCCGAGACTAGCGAGCCCATCGAGTCTGGCTGCCCACTGCCAGCGCTCGCCGGCTGCCAGCTGCGATCCTTGCACGGCCATTTCGCGCTCGACCGCACGCGCCCGCACGCACCGCACGAGCACAAAGATCCCAGATTGGCCTCTCTGGCGATGGCGCAATCACGTCATTCAATCAGCCCGCCCAGCCCAGCTCAGCCAGCCAGCCAGCTACCGAACACAGCGATGAGCTTGCAACACAGAGCACACCGCTTCACCGCCCGACTCCCGAACCGAGGATTCCCCGTCACAGCTCGCTGGCCCCTCGCCCGCAATATAACCCCCGCCAGCCATCGTGTCAAGCATCTTTCACTCCCAACTTTGTTCCCCTCTACCTAGAAACCGGAACCGCAACCATGGCCGCCCAGTTCAAGAACTTCGAGACCCTTCAGCTCCACGCCGGGTAGGTCGTCTGCTGAAGCTACCAGAGATGTGGGCGCTGACATTCCCTACAGCCAGGAGACCGTCGACTCGACCAAGTCGCGCGCCGTCCCCATCTATGCCACCTCGTCGTACGTCTTCGACGACTCGGCCCACGCCGCCCGTCTCTTCGGCCTCAAGGAGTTCGGAAACATCTACTCGCGTATCATGAACGTGAGTTACTGGACTGGGCGGAAGGAAGGCGGCACGATGCCAGCCGACGCCAGCCGATGCCGAAGCCCGAGAAAGTCACCCGGACACACGCTGATCCGCACAGCCCACCGTCGACGTCTTCGAGAAGCGTGTCGCTGCTCTTGAGGGTGGTGTCGCCGCCGTCGCCACTGCCTCCGGCCAGGCCGCTCAGTTCCTGACCATTGCTGCCCTCGCCCACGCCGGCGACAACATTGTCGCCACCACCAACCTCTACGGCGGCACCTACAACCAGCTCAAGGTCATCCTTCCCCGTCTCGGCATCACGACCAAGTTCATCGCCGGCGACAAGCCCGAGGACATCGCCGCCGCGATCGACGACAAGACCAAGGCCGTCTACCTCGAGACGATCGGCAACCCGCGTTTCAACGTTCCGGACTTTGAGGCCATCACCAAGGCGGCGCACGAGAAGGGTGTCCCCGTCATTGTCGACAACACCTTTGGCGCCGGCGGCTACTTCTGCCAGCCCATCCAGCACGGAGCGGACATTGTCGTCCACTCGGCGACCAAGTGGATCGGCGGCCACGGCACGACCATCGGCGGTGTCATCGTCGACAGCGGCAAGTTCAACTGGGGCGAGAACGCCGCCCGCTTCCCCCAGTTCACGGAGCCGTCGGAGGGCTACCACGGCCTCAAGTTCTGGGAGACTTTCGGCCCCATCTCGTTCGCGATCCGTGTCCGCGTCGAGCTTCTCCGCGACCTCGGCCCGGCCCTCAACCCCTTCGGCGCCCAGCAGCTGATCCTCGGTCTCGAGACCCTGTCGCTCCGTGCTGAGCGCCACGCCTCGAACGCCCTCACGCTCGCCAAGTGGCTCGAGCAGAACGAGAACGTCAACTGGGTCTCCTACCCCGGTCTCGCGTCGCACCCCTCCCACGAGACCGCGACCAAGTACCTGCCCCGCGGCTACGGTGGTGTCCTCGCCGTCGGCGTCAAGGGCGGTGCCGCCGCCGGCGCCAAGGTCGTCGACAGCTTCAAGCTCATCAGCAACCTCGCCAACGTCGGCGACTCCAAGACCCTCGCCATCCACCCCTGGACCACGACCCACGAGCAGCTCTCGGACGAGGAGAAGAAGAACTCGGGCGTCACCGAGGACCTCATCCGTATCTCCGTCGGAACCGAGCACATTGACGACATCATTGCCGACTTTGAGCAGGCCTTCAAGGCTGCCAACGCTGTTGCCGCTTAAAGCGGGCGAGAGCGCCGAGGCGGAGCCGAGGCGTGATCGCGCCGATATGGCGAGGTCATTGCCAAAGCCACAAGCTATAGTTTAAAAGGACGCGCGTAGAGCCCGTCCAGATTGTAGATCTTCCTTCTTCAGAGGTTATAAATGTAGATTTGGGATTTCGTCGAGAACACCGAGCAGCGAGCAGCGGGCGGCGGGCAACTTACTCGGAAGGCTCAGCCACTGATCTGGGCCGCGTCGCCTCGAACTGGACTAACGGCTAGCACGAGAGCTGCAGGCGGTCCGAGAGCGATGGCGATGCCGGCGGCCACTGCTCGAGCGGAGCTCGCTGAGCGGGCAAGCGGTGGCCGCCGGATACTGGGCGCAGCACGCGGGGCGAGGCTCCTGCCCACCAGCACCGCCCACTACGGCAGTCACAGCCTCCACAGCAACAGTGACAATGATACTTAACACGAGCTACGATAGCACGAGCGACGCGCCTCACGAGTTGCTCCGCTCAGCTGCACAGTCTGTTGAGAGCGCACCTTGGCCATGATTCACTCTAGTATCGCATAGAGCTTTATACGCCGAGACGAATGGTCGATGCGAAACACTTCCAACATACGACGATCAGGTCCACAAGACGCCAGCTGCATTCCGTCGGAACACTCGCTCGGATGCATCGCCAGCCCTCCAGTTTCCACGCGCTCGCTCGCACCGTAGAATTGTAAGCGTGCGACGATACGACGAGAGTCCAGAACTGAGGGTTGCCTGCAATTGTGTGCCCCCGTTTCGAGACCGACTTAGTCTTGGCGGTTGCAAGCGAACGATCCGAGACTCACGGGTTCAGCGCGGTCTCCCCTTGTTCTTCAATGCGTTCCCCAGCCTGCAAGATCAGCCGTATCCCGCGAGTTGCATACCGCGTAGCTGCGTAGCTGTGTACCGAGACGCGCTAACCTCGCCACGCAGACCGAGCGAGGACCGTGCACATCAAGAAGACGCCGCTGGCTCTCCTCGAACACGCTCGGTGCGTGGAATGTTTCGAAACGCCTCGCAACGCTTGCACAAGGCATGTTTCATGCAGAACGCCAGCAGCGCACGGATAAGTGCGGGTTTGGCCGTGGACGCGGTGGGAGAAGCCGGTTGTAGCGGGCCGGCCCGAGTGCGGCTCACCGTAGACGGCAAGAGAGAAGCGGCGAGCAGGAGGGCAGGCACATGTCTGGCACATGCCCCCGCCCCACTGTCCACCGAAGAACATGGCGTCAGCCAAAGTCCCAAAGTCCGGCTGCCTCCACCTCCATCTGCTCGACCTCCTGTCCATCGCGACATGCGAGGCATCTACTCCGAATGCAGACCCAGCCCCGAGCAACAGCGCCACTCGGATCCACGGAAGAACTAAGATGCGCACGCCGTCCAGATCGGTACACCCAGTCTGGAGCTCCCCGGGGTTTGCCGGTGACCTGTGAGTGGATGGGAAGGGGCTAAGGGATACGCACGCAGACGCGCAGAGTTAATTTTCCGCTTCGTGCTGGGAGTCAGGCCGAATTATCGCCGACCGTCCACGAAACTGGCCAGTCACAACTCCACAGATCTGCTCTGTGCCTCTTGTTCCTGCTCCGCAGTGCCGTTTCTCTGCTCCATCTTGCTCCAGGAGAAGCAGGGAGAGAGCAGGGAGAACGAAAGGGTATGCGGGGTAGGCCTGCAGGTTTGGCAGGTTTTGCGGTGGTTCTGGTCAAATGAAAAGCGACAGACATACAGTACCTGCTGCCCTGGGGGCAATTCCCGGGTTCAGTTTCCGGTCTTGCCCACCGTCTCCAGGCTTGCTCAGGCATGCCCCAGGGATTAGGGCAGCCGCAATCAGCCGCCAGTCAGCAGCCCCGTTAGTTCAGGATTCTGGACCATCAGTGCCCTGTTTCCGCCCTGGCTGCCCCCAGTCACAAGACCAGAAAGTTTCTTCCAATAGTGGCCGCTCCGCGCGCGCTCCGTCGTGCGCCGACGGCTGGCGGCTGGCGACGTCTCGGCTGAACTGGGTGTGCATTTGCGTGTTGCAGTGGTATTGGCCCCACACTCGTAACCCTGCTAGCCCTGGAGTTCCCCGCGCCGCGCAGCCCCTCCAGGCCGTCCTGGCCGGCCGCGCATCTAGTCCCCGTCGCGCAGGATGGCAAATTTCGGCGGCAGCTCCCAGCGGCCTTATGTTGCATCGAGTCATTAGCTCAGCTCGTCACTCCGCTCTCAGGCTCAGGTGCGAGCCGGATCGACACGACTCCATCTCACACTCTCTCACACCACGGTTACGGTTGCTACGAGCTTCCTGTTGCCCACTTTACACTACTACCACAGTTTTACACACTCCTTAACCACACTTTTTCAAGTCACCGGCGACAACTCGACTGAACGGACAGAGCGACAAACGACGGCTAGTTCTACGCGATGGCAGAAAAGAAGAAGCTCGGGCTGTTCCACAGCTCCAGCGAGAAGAAGCGGTTCGACGACAACTCGTCCGGCGCCTCGGTCACGAACCCGGACAACATTGAGCCGTACCCCAGTGTGAAGACGCAGATCGCGGCCGATGACAGGCGGCACGACGCCGTCTTCGGCGAGATCACGGAGAAGGGCCCCGACTATCGCAACGTCGGCTGGCTGGGCGCGACGGTGCTCATGATCAAGTCCGCCTTCGGTCTCGGTGTCCTCTCGATCCCCTTCGTGTTCCAGGCCGTTGGCATCGTCCCCGGTATCATCCTCATCATTGTCATTGAGGGCATCGTCACGTGGAGCGCCTGGGTGCTCGGAGAGTTCAAGCTCGCCCACCGCGACACCTACTCCCTCGCCGATGTCGGACGGACGCTCGGCGGCCGCGTCGGCGAGGAGTTCTTCACCCTCGCCGTGTGCATCTGTATGCTCTTCTTCTCTGGCTCCGGCATGGTCGGCGTCACCACCGCGCTGAACGCCGTCTCGACCCACGCCACCTGCACCGCTGTGTGGATGGTTGTCGTCTTCGTCGTCTCCTTCGCGGCCGCCTCGATCCGTACCCTCGGCAACATTACGTGGCTCGGCTGGGTCGGCCTCATCTCGATTCTCTCCGCCGTTCTCGTCATGACGATCTCGGTCGGCGTCCAGGACCGCCCGTACGCTGCCCCCAAGGCCCCTGCTCCCTGGGACAAGGACTTCAAGGTCGTCGTCACCACCTCGTTCGCGGACGGTATCTCGGCCGTGGCCACGATCCTGTTCGCCGCCGCCGGAACGCCGACTTACTTCGGTATCATCTCCGAGATGCGCAACCCGCGCATGTACAAGCGCGCGATGCTCATCAACCAGGCCTTTGTCACCACCGTGTACATTGTGATCGCCTCGGTCGTCTACTGGTACTGCGGCAAGTACGTGACGCAGCCCGCCCTGGGCTCCGCCGGCCCTCTCATGAAGAAGATTGCGTACGGTCTGTCCATTCCGGGTCTCTTCTTCTCCGTCTTCCTCTGGATCCACATTCCGGCCAAGTTCATCTTTGTCCGCCTCCTCCGCGGCTCGCGCCACCTCAACGCCAACACTCCCACGCACTGGGCGACCTGGATCGGCCTCGCCTTCCTCGGCACCACGATCGCGTACATCATCGCCTCGGCCATTCCTATCCTTGACTCGATCATCTCCCTCGTCGGCGCCCTCATCGCGCCCACCCTCTGCATCATCCCCTTCGGATTCATGTACCTCCACCTCAACGTGCGCTATCGCCGCTGGAGCGACCTGCCCCTCTCGACCAAGCTTGGCGCCATCTGGGCCTGCATCGTCATCCTCATCGGTCTCTTCATCACTGTTGCGGGCACTTATGGCGCCGTCGTCACCATCATCAACCAGCCTGGTGACGGCAAGCCGTGGTCGTGCGCGGACAACTCGAACTCGGTCTAAGAGAAGCGAGCGTCAGCGAGCGAAGCGGTGGCGTGAGCAAAGCTCGCCTCGCCTTCCATACCAGCGAGTCGCGCCGTCCCAACACCACCTTCCACACAATCTTTTTTCAACAAATCACACAGAACCAAACGGGACTTCTGAAGCAACACGAAGCAAAACTCATCATGTACCACTAGCAACCGCCATACCAACTCATCTGCCTTCTTTTTCCTCTCTCTCTCTCTCTCTCTTCATCCATAGGGCGCGAAAAAATGTCAAATTTCCTGTTCTCTTCCCCACTATCGGGGCATCGTGAGCCACTGCCACACCTCCCTTGCTGCACCGACGAGAAACCGGAGCCAGCTGAAGTCGCACTCGACGAAACGGCGAATCTGCGTGCCGGCCAGTGTATGTTCTCCGCTGGGGCTGACGTCAGCCGCGTCAGGGGGGGGGGGGAACTCACGCAGTGATCTCGTGCACCATCTTTCCCCTCAGATTCCAACACGTCCATGCGTTAACGAGGAGGCTGACCGTGGTGTTGACCCAGAACCAGGTCCCTGGGGTGGTCTCGCCGTGATACCAGTCGCGCAGCACGGGTACGACACAGCCCGTGGTCATGCCTAGGATGAAGATGGCGAGGAACGTGAACAGGGGCGTCGCGGCCGGGTTCGAGGCGAGGAGGTACGTTGGCGTGTCGAAGTGCAGGTCCACGCTGGGGTCGGAGAGCGCGCTGGCTGGAGTTCGGGGGCGGTGGATGCGGTGGATCAGCGCTGACATGGCGAGATGCTTCGTGAAGATCAGTGAGGACTGAACACGGAGATGATCTCTGACGCTGGCGTCATTGACGCTCGTTTCGCTCGTCTGAAACGCTGCCCGGGACGGTCTCGACAGGATTCCTCCTGGACCGAGACTGGACCTCATGCTACGCAACACTCGTCCCCTAGTACGGTGGAGACAGGCACCGACGGTCACATGACGCTGCTTCACATGCCATCACCTCCCAGCTCTCCCAGCCACATCACAGCGCTTAATCACTACGGACACTCCACGAACCGCCTGATGCGCAGACCATCAACGTACTCTGCCCCGATATCCACGCCCCTGCTCTCCGTCAACCAACCCTCACTCCAGACTCAGGCAGGGATCTCACGCACCCTTTCGGCGCTGTATCCGGCGCAGAACCAGAGGCACGACAGCATGTTCAGGATACTGAGCCACCCGAGCTCGGGGTCCCTCTCTCCTTCGGCGAAGGAGCGCAGGAACGGGGGAATGAAACTGCAGATCTGGTTGCCGAGCAGGACGAGCCAGAAGGCTACCCGATAGGGAGGTGGTGCGGCGCCGTGTTTGTCTGTCACGATGAGGAGAACTGGCTCTTGGAAGGGGAGGGTCGGCATGGTTGTTGTTGCTGGTGAAGAGGATACGCAACGAGTGGGAGAGGTTGTGCGGATCGTGGGATGACTGTCGATGAGGCTTTGATGGTCCGCGTGGAGCATGGGCGGAGGATATTGTCCCGGTTGAGAGAGCGCTACTGACGATCTGAAGCGAGTATGGGGACGACATGAGTGACGCTCCTCCCAGGGGTAGTGTGCGTCATCGGATCGACGGCAAGCATGGTATTCCATCGACAGCTCACATCGAAACAGACTAACAGACCGAACAAGCACCGCCAGCAAGCGACTCATCTCAACGCCGACAATGCCGAATTCGCCTGTTGCCACATCCAGCGTCCGAGTCCCACCATGGTTTCGACGAGGCTCGAATCACACTCGGCAAAGCACCGAATGAGCATTCCGTTCACTTCAACCTCTCCGCGTCTTATGTCAGCAGGTTCATCCGTAGTACAGTGTCCAACTCACTCCGTAACCTCATGGACCAGGGTGCCTTTAAGCTGCATGGACTCGTACGCCGTCCTGAGCAGAATCAGGCCCATGCCGGTGTAATGCCGCTTGTCACCTATTTCGGTACCTAAGAGATCGTGGATCGCCTCGATGACGATACAGCCCAGTGACAGTCCAAACAGGAACATATCCACCATGATAGTGAACAGGGATGAGGAGTTGCTGCATTTCAGGAGGATGAATGAAGGCGCGTCCAGATGGATGTCGAAGTCTGGGCGCTGGGCGAGCGGCTGGGCTGCTGGCGGGGCATCGTCGCGGTTATCAGGCATGGCTGCGGCTTGGGGATCTGTGAAGATGTGACGAGCGGAGGGCATTTATGCAGCATAAAGAACCCTCCGAGCTTGAGCGAACAAGGTCGCGAACACTTGGTGCTCCAAATTACAGGGTCCGTCTCGGTACCTGGTGTTTCACCTGAACAGCGTGCAAGCTGTCTGGACATGTGAACATGCCGTTTCAAGGTCACTTAACCCCAAATAAGTGATGCTACGGATGCGGGTTGCCATTGAGGGGACGCATACCGCCCTCCTCGGTATCATCTACTATGGCCAGTGGTCGGTGCCTCAGAGGATGGCCATGACAAACGTGACCCCACACTTCCAGCTCTCGTCACTGGGCAGTCTGATCTGTCGAAGAGTCCATTGAGTTGAAGAAACCACTGGGACTACACGAGGCTGTGTAAATTCCCACGTCTGTGGCCATCTCGCAACCTGCATCAATCTGTCGCTAACCTCGAATTCTGTAACATTCAGGGAGACCTTTATAATCTCCATCGTACAGGATCCTATACACTCTTCGTCGTACTGTCTACATAGCTGCTGCTGCCTATACTGCGGGGTTATAGTGCAGATCATGCCATTCGAAACTATACTGAGAGTTTATCCAACCCTCCTTATAGCCGTGTTCATGCGTGGGGGGCGTATTGAACAGAGTCCTTGACTTCAGCGACCTCACCATTCCCGTGGTTGCTAATTTCAGACCTGGGGTCAACGCCTTTCTTCAAGTACTTTCCGGGCCAACTCACGCCTCGGTCTCATACACAGTGCGTCCGCGAAGGTTGGCTATCCAGGCGCCGAGTCCCAGGGTGACAAGGAATACTCGAAGGCGCCTCCACGTCCAGGCCGAGTCCGGATGCCCGCTCCACATAAGGGATGTCTCGTATACCGCTTCGGTGACGTTCATGCCGAACGCGATAATGCAGATCAGAGTCGACCAGGGGCCGAAGGCGCCAGTGACTACCAGAGACTTGCGTGCTGTCGGCATAACGGCGAGAAGATAGGAGCGATGAGCGGTGGGGAGAGAAGAGAAGCAAGTGCTTATGTTAAGAGAAAGTGCTTATGTTAAGAGCGCCGTTGTTGCTACTGCTGATGCGGTGGGCGTTAACGTTCGCACAGTGAGAGGAGTGCCGCATCGTCTGCACCATCCCCGAAACGGCAACACAAGATTTAAATTAGGTTTGAGTGCCACACACAGCCGACGTGTGGGCCCTTGATCCCCCACAACGCTTTACGAACCAGATTGCAGCGCTACAGGGGTAGGCGTTCCACTGTGCGTCACATGACGTATCGACGTTTAGCTGATGATGAACCATATGTTGACCGATGTGCGGTCCATGTCGCTCCACCCTTACCCTCTCCCTGATCGGCCGCTTGCGCCGTGACACAACTGCTCCTGTGAACTGGACACCGAACTCGCGTGACTCGACAGACTCAAGGCAGTGCTGGCAGGGATATGATACGTGAAACACTTTTGAGATCACCGCCTACAAGCACTTAACTTGACCCGAGATCACCGGACCAGGATGTCGACTTTGACTGTTCGTGGGGATCCTCCAGTCTAGGAACTACTGCCCGAAAGCAGGCTGCCCCGCTACGTCTCTCGTGCTCCCTGACTTCACGATGGACTTCTGTCAGCGCTTCAACACACTCGGAATGTAACAGTCTTTGAGGGCGGCTTTCACTCAGGCACCTTGGTCCAGCCCTGGCGACCCACGGCCATGCGATCGGCAGCACATCCAAAGTGGAGGGATCACACGGACGGAGAGTAACAAGTAACGGGTCTCGTGGTCCGCGAATTTTCTCCCCCATTCCACATGCCGTCATCGCTGCAAATGTTCGCACATCTATTCAACACTGCCATGAAGAAATTGGATATCGAAGATCGAGTACAGTTTGGGCTATCATACGTCAGACCTCACTCTCTGGCATCTACTCGCATTGAAGCGAAGGGGCCGGGACTTGCAGTTGGTATGTTTTGGCGTGCCTGATGTTTTGGAGTGCCTGAATCGGGATGGCTATGCTTCATATGCAGACTCAGCCCAGGCCAGAATTTAGAGTCCGGCTGAAACTTTGATATATTTGACGGTTTCCGTGTGTGTTTACCCCTATGGGGTTCACGTGCCGTTCAGAGGACAAAGGGGGCGAGAGGATTGGTGGTATAACATAACGGACTGCGCTAAACATCTCATGTAGGAGGCAAATGCTCAGAGAAGACGGAAGAGTTACGCTGGCGTCGGTAACCTCCTTAACCTTACGATGGTTATGGAGCCCGACTTTCATTGGTCATTGCCGCCACATCCCCACCACGGCGGGATGACATGTCTGCATCGTCGGCCCCCTGTCCTACGGGACTGTGGCCTGTGCGCGCCACGATGAGCGCTGGCGCGTTAAGCGAGGTGGAGTTTTGTGTTGCTTAGCTGGTACCCTCGTTGTCCGTGCTGATTTGTGGAGCCATCGGTGTACGTTGATGGGTTGAGCTTCATTATAATCACCTGACCTGCGCAAGCAGTAGCGAGCTCCCAGAGTTGCGTAAGAAAGTCGACGTTTTATCGACGTACTTCCCATTTTGAGTATTTGGTTGCGCTGTTACACTGTACTAGGCAACTTACAGTCATGCTCTTCATGTACGAAAATGGACATTGCCTTTCTCATCAATGCCAAGCGTTGGTCGTTTGGGCTGACAAGACCACGTTCTCCCCGGCGAGTCATAAGTAGCAGGTTCTGCTCTTGGCGATTTGACAGGGGTACCTTCAGCAACCTCGTTCGAGGTCCTTGCAACGTTGGGCACCCGCCTCACTTTACAACTGTATCGATGTGGTACGTGGAGCCGCCGGTTGTCATCACGACAAGGAACTGGGCATTGCCTGGGAAGTCGGTCACGCGCCTCTTCGCTTCGGGTCGCACGTATGTGGTGCAGGGAGGTCATTTTGAGTTGGACCAAAGAGGGAAGGGAGGGTGGTCAGTCAGATGGCGGCGGAAGTGGTAGGAGCCAGCAGCCTGCGGGCTGCGGGCTGAGAGGGGTAAGCAGATCAGTCGCTGAAACGTGAGTGTGTCCGTCATTGGACCTGCCCGGAACGACCTGGATTCCTCCTCGAAAGATATAAAGACGGTCGATGGAAGTCAGAAAGGTCGAGCACCGCGCCCGCCAAGCCATGACCCCCATCGCCCTCTTCCTTGCACTTGCCTCTATTGCCCGAGCACTAGACTCTCCGGGCTGCACAAATGCTCGCATTGAGGACGGCTACGTGATCGCCGACTGCGTCGACGATGTGACCGGCAACGAATTCAACTACATCGACATTCACAATAAGTTCAGAAACGCCTTTGAGAACCCTACTCCGGGTGACGTGGATATTGCCGACCGCATTTTCGCATCCTGGGTTTCTGTTGGAAACAACACAGCTTCAGCTTCAAAGCGGTCGTTTCCCCATCGGCTCAGGTCTGACAGTGGATCTGACGCTGGATCGTTTGTGACCGCCCCTAGGATCGCTTTCGACAATCTCGGTCGAGCAGAAGAGGGCCGGGCTGGAGCCGAACTGGCGGGAGGAGTCCTTGTACAAACTGCCTCACAAACCAGTCTGCGTTCCAACCGGGCCTGCGACGGGCGCCACACAATCAAATTGGCCGTCGCCGGATTTACGTTTCTGACCGGAACGGTCGGTTTTATCGCTGCGATCGCGACGATTCATGACGTCTGGGGTCTTGGGTCCAAGCGGTCTAAAGACGGAAAAGCTAAACGCGACCAATGTGTCGAGGTGCACGACAAGGAGCTCGACGACCGAGTGTGCTTCTCGTGGGCCAAAGGAGACGCCCTCTATTACCAAAAGGATGCGGTGGACAAGGCCATCAAAGATTGCGTCTATGGCTGCATCGCCGACAACAAGTCGTGCCAGAGGTCTTGGCATACGAAGACCCAGCAGCACAACTGCCGGTGGCCGTGGCATTTCTGGAGCGACGAATGCAGCATCGAAGAGCACATGAACAACGTCTGCCTCAGCGACCGCCCGAGGGGTTGCACAATCAACAAGAAGCTGAACGTCGATGTACCCGACCCGAAGTGAGGTTCACGCATACGCAGCGACAACCCTGAGTTCAATATTTTCCCGTGATAACAGCTCTCCACTTTGTACAGACTTAACCGTGGGGCCTCCCCCGTCTCCCTCCCAAATCGGATGAACAAGATTAAAACATTCAAAATTCCAATATTGTGCGAAAACTCCATTATTATACGATTCGTGAAATCCCATAGCGACATGAAAAATGACTCCGAGGTCCCGTGCACACTGTGAGGTACGTGGTCAATCGGTACATACTACAGGAAATACACCGGTATCCTGCACAGCGGCGGGACAAGAACACATCGAGATGCAGTCACCATAGCGCGGCGCCCACTGGGAAGGTCAATGGCCAGGCTTATGTATTTAAACTACCGGCAGCTAGCGTTGACGGGGTAAATCGTGAATGTGAAACAGAAGGGCTACGGACATCCGCGCGGTGTCGTCCGCAGTACACCAGCGCCTGCGCTGCTTGCCGTGTTGTTGTTGGGGCTCAAAGTCACACACAAACTGGCGGCGCACGTCAGAGCGACGCGAATGATATGACATGGCGTTCACGCCGACCGACGGCACACGGGGTAAGGAGGGAGGTGGCGGTGTTGTCTAACGTCTAGACGATGCAGATACCAGGCTTGACCGAGAAAACGGATCCTGAGTGATGGCCGCATTGGCACCACATTTGGCCTGGCGCTGGAGGGCCGTGCGAGCCACGCGTTTGGTCAGCGGGAGGTTTGCGTTAGCTAATTCGTATCATCATATTGTGAAGCAGTCCTTTCACGTAGTACGTCCTCAGGCGCATACGCCAGCTGCAGTGCGATGCGACAGACAAAACGTCCGTGCGTCAGTCAGCCGTCAGCCTGCATTGTGCAGAATCCTACACTGGGAAAGGGGGAACGCTTCAGACAGTGTTGCTGCCCTGTTGTCCGCCTGCAACGCCACGCCACGAATGTGTCCAGCACGCGACTCCATCATGTCAGAGAATCCTCAGCTATAAGTTGAAGGCAGGAATCCTCTCGTACAACCCATCAACCACTAACAGCTCAGCACCGCGACACCAGCCTTCAAGACCTTCCAACCATGGATCCAGCCCGCAACCGAGCCCATCCAGCGGGTTCCGAGACCGACCGCCGAGCCGCAGAGGAGATGCGAGCCACCTGCATCGTCATCAAGGGCACGCATAACCAGGGCCCCATCCGCACCGGCCTCGTACTCGTCCTCTCGGGTATACTTATTGGGATTCTCAACTGGGAGTTCACGCACGTGTGGAGTGGCGGCCAGCCCCGGATGTCGTCTACGACGCACACTGTAGTCACTCTCGCGTTGCTCATTTCGGCCGTGCACATTATCGACCTGGCCAAGAGGATTACGGTCTTCAACTCGCCGCGTAACTAAGTAGAGGCATGGAGGCCGAGTCAGACGCAAGGAAACACGGATCACACAGAGAGCGTTCCGTGCTGCTGACGAGCAGCGAGACAATAGGTTAGTTGTAGTGTCAGTGATGTCAGAATTGTGAACGTATAGAGTGGATATCTGCAAAGTCGTGTCAGTTGCGCAAGGTAGTCTAGTCAGGCATCAATCTGGGACAGACGGAGGGCCATGTTGAAGCGGCGTCGCGGGGCCGATACTGCACGGACCTCGGCGGTGGAGGTGGCTTGTGAGCGGAGACATGGGCGGAGGTGGGTGTCGGGGTGGAGGTGTCACGTGATTGGATGCATATCGCCGGAATCTCCGACCGCGTGGCTTTCCGATATCGTCACGAACTTTTGCTAGAGCACGGCAGGCACGAGGCGCCGAGGCTACGGTGAGCGAGCGAGCGCCTGGGCCACCCAGCGTCACGGGCCTGAGCCAGTGAACCTAGCCCAGCCTGCGTGCCAGCCAGTGCCAGCCAGTGTGCCAGCCTAGCCAGCCTAGCCAGCCTACCGCCAGCCGCCAGCCAGAGCCAGCCAGAGTGCTCGACGGCGACGAGTCTGTCACAGTCACTGTCACTGTCGACGGCAACGCCCTCCAACCCACCTCAAACTTTCCTTCCAACCCCCCTACCCCACCAACCAACAAAACAACAGTCACCATGCGTGAGTCCCCGCAACGAGCACGCACAGACAAAAGAACCAGTCCGATGCGCCTGCGACTCACTCCGAAATGTCATCCGATCATGCGAAAACTGACATCCGTAGCTCCCAAGAAAAAGGCTCAGAAGATGGCCCTCGCCGACTTCTTCGCCGAGACCAGTACGTCCGAATCCGCGAAGGAGCGCTGACAAAATCCAGCCGGCGGAAGCTCGTGGGCCGACGAGATGGAGTCGCTCCCCACTGCGCGTATGTTTACCTTTGGGTGCTAGGGACCCCAGGGACCTGGAACTGGAACACTGAACGGGAACACTGACGCTCACAGCCGCCGCCCGTGAGGACACCGGCCCCCGCCGCGGCGAGCCCGGCTACCTCGACAGCATGCCCGACCGCGCTGCGCGCTCGTTCGGCGGTGCGCCTATGGGTCGCGCCGAGAACCCGCTCCCGGACGTGCCGCCGTTCACTGCCTTTGTCGGCAACCTCACCTTTGAGGTCCAGGACGACGAAGTGCGTGACTTCTTCGCCGAGGTCAAGCCCATCTCGGTCCGCCTCGTCAAGGACTCGGAGGGCAAGGCCAAGGGTTTCGGCTACGTCGAGTTCGGCTCGCGCGACGACCTCAAGAACGCGCTCGACCTTTCGGGCCAGAACCTCGGCGGACGCACTGTGCGCATCAACGTCGCCGAGGCCCCCTCGCGCCCCGGCCGCGAGTACACCCCGTCGGCTGCCGACGAGGCTTCGCAGTGGCGTCGCACTGCCCCGCTTGCCCCGCGTGAGCCCCCTGCCCCCCGCCGCACCTTCTCGGGTGCGTCCCACGACGACCGTGACTGGGGAGCTGCCCGTGGTGCCAAGTTCACCCCCTCGCGCGAGAGCAGCGGCTACGGCCGTCCCCGTGGCGAGCGTGAGCACCACCACGAGCCCACCGTCGCCGACGAGGCCAACCAGTGGCGCTCGGCTAAGCCCCTCGTCGCTGCTTCCGAGGGTGCCCGTGGACCCCGTGGCGGACGGGATACGCCCCCTCACCGCCCCGCCGGCCCGGCCGACACGGAGAGCACGTGGGCTCGCGGCACGCGTGTCGCTACGCCGCCTGCTGCGCCGGCCGAGCCGCAGCGCCCGCGCCTGAACCTCCTTGCGCGTAGCGAGAAGGCCGAGGGCGGAGCTGCCGGAGCCTCGTCGGCGGGCAGCGGTGCGTCGCCGTTCGGCGCCGCGCGTCCCGTCGACACGCTGTCGCGTGAGCGCGAGGCCGAGGAGCGCCTCGCCGCCCGCCAGGCTGCGGCCAGCAAGCAGCGCGAGGACGCCGAGAAGGCCAAGCAGGCGGCCAAGGAGCGCCGCGAGCGCGAGCACCAGGAGGCGCGCGAGCGCCGCCCCGTCCGCGTCCACCCCTCCCGCCTGCCCCCCAAGGAGCCCAAGGAGGCCAAGGAGGACGAGGACGGCTTCGAGGCCGTGCCCGCCAAGGGAACACGAGCGGCCGCCGCCCACGTTGAAGACAGCGCACCCAAGTCGTCTGGCCTCAAGAAGGAGAACAAGGGCTTCTCCTTTGCTGCCGCTGCCGGCGCCCTCGACGACGAGCTCGCAGAGGACACTGACAAGTTGCATGTGTAGACTTAGTTAGACTGGATGTCATGTTTGGGTTTGGGCAGATGTCTGTCTCAGCCGAGGTCGCGCAGCGGCTGCAGGCTGGGGCGAGGCGAGGGGCACGCTGAGAGGCAGAGCAAGCAAGTCACGCAGCCAAAGCGATGGATTACATGACGGATTCAGGTATCCATGATCAATTGTGTACGAATATGTTTGACACACTCCGAGCTAGCCTCTAACAGCGGCAACTGCAAGCCCGGTCAGAACCGTCATGACCACGAACAGATAACAATGTGCTACTTCATACATTCTTGTCTCGTTACATCGTCCGTGCTGGTCGTTCCAGTATCTTGTATGGTGTGTACGGGTGTGTACTTTTGGTTACGCCTCCCAACTCGACTCTCCCTCGTCCTCCTCCACGTCTAGACCAAGTCAATAGCAAGGCTCTTGGCAATCGTCGGCCAATCAATGCCTGTCCGATCATGTCCACAGTCCGCCGGCCACGCCGCCCTCAACGCATCGAAGGCCGCGTCTCCGGGACTACTCTTGGTTCGTGACGGAATACCAAAGACGGAGGTCCACGGCCCCACGCCCTTGCGTCCCCTGCTCTTCTCGCCAATCTCGAGCACGAGCCGGGCCTGCGGGGCGCCATACACGTTCGCAATGGCGAGTTGGCGCAGGTGGTCCAGGAGCACGAAGGCCGGATCGCCCAGGTTCTGGAGCAGGTCGCACACGGCCTGCACCTGGATCATGGTCGCGCGTGCCAGTGGGGACTTGGGCGCCGTGATAGCCACCGAAGTGAGTGTCACGGCGGCAATCGTGGCGTAGTACCGCATGAACCAGTGCGTCTTGGCTACTTCGGGCATGACGGAGAACAAGGACAGGGACGTCGCAATCATCATGTTGCACCGTCTCAGCAGGGCACTGAACGCCGTCGCCTGGTCGGTGTACGGCCGGAGTATGGAGAGGATCACTGCGCTCATGGCTGACGCGAGTGCGTGCTGTTGCAATGTCAAGGGTGCGTTTTCGGGATCCACGGCAGGCGCCGTGTTCTCGGGGTTTCCGCCTGCTACGACAGACGCGCGACACTTGAAGTTGAACGGCATCACGGCCTCGAAGTCGATGAGGCGCTCGTAGATGGGCCATACTTCGTCGTGGGGCACCTTGGCGCCGGACATTGTGATCTGGAGCGCCCTGCATTGTCAGCTGGCATCCCCATCATGAGAGAGTATGAACAACGAGCATTGAGTACTGAGCATTGAGCATTGAGCGAAGCGAACCCCGAGTCATCCCACACCAGCCCCGAGTCACCATCACACGAGATCACCCACAGACCGAACCCATCGTCACACAAGGAAACGGAAGGAGTAACGTGGAATTCGATCGCGTCCCGATTTCCTGGGTGGTAGTTCTGCCACAACTCAAATGAGTTGAGGGCGACCAACGAACCTGAGTTCGCTTAGGCGAGGCATTCGGGCGTCGGTCGTCGCGACTCCCGACACACACTTGTTTCCCGATGCTTCGCCCGAATTCTTAACTCCGGCGGCACACCAGTGCAAGCTTTCAGGCGCCAAAACTCTCTGGCTCCCAGGATCCATGTTTCCCCCACTCTGATTCGACGCATGCCCGCTCGGTCGGTCGCGGAGTAGCACCCGCTACAGGAAGACCGCCTTAACGCCCCTCCGGACCGGCGGCAGGAGCCTCGTTACTGCCGCTGAAGCACAACTAGAGTCACTCGGCGCCACGCCATACAAGGTGGACAGCTGCAACCGCCGGCAATAGCACAGGCGGTTGAAACCGCAAGCGAGCCTCGCCCTGGCCACAGCCGTGCCAAGACCTGCGACAGCCGGGATCGCGGACAGGTTCTGCACAAACGAGAGGACGTACATCCGACGTTCATGCGATGAACCGCCGGAGCTAAGCATGGCTTGGGGCTGCAACGCGGTATCGCCCGGCTGGCAAACCGTGGGAGTCCACGCAGCTGGCGACGCAACCTTGCGCAGCTCCCAGCCCCCCCCCCCCCCCCCCCCCCCCCCCCCCCCCCCCCCCCCCCCCCCCCCCCCCCCCCCCCCCCCCCCGCTGCGGTTCACTGCCCGCTCGCAGTCACCCGAGCCGTACTCGCTACTCATCGCCCGCTCTGCTCTTCGCTCACCATCACGATGTACTCACTCATTGGCCAGCTTGGCGAAAGCAAACTTGCACTTGTTGAACTCGCTGTCCTGGGGCATGGGCACGTCAAACTGCTTGAGGGGCAGGCCGCCGGGGCGCCCCGTCGCGTGCGCGAGGATGACGTCCTCGAGCAGCACCTCCCAGAAGACGTTGGGTGCCTCGTGCGACCGGCCGCGATGCAGGCCCATGCTCTGCATGATGCGCATCGTCTCGCCGAACACGGGGCTGCACTGTCGCGCACCCTCTGATGGGTCGCTGTAGAGACTGTAGTTGATGAGGATGTGGAGACATTGCGCGGCCGCAACCGTGTGGCTCGTCGTCACGCGCAGACACTCGCCCGCCAGACGGAAGTACCGCTCGTGCTGGACCGGCGGGTCGATCTTGGGTGCAAACATGCCGCCCATGCCTAGGACGGCGTAGAGGAGGGCGAGGCGGTGGGGGTGGGTCGTGTCCGTCCAGATCGGGGTGGGAGGGGAGGAGTAGAAGCCCTCGAGGAGGCGGGCGAGCTCGTCGTGCGGCACCACGTCGTGCGACCACGCATAGTGCCGCCAGTACATGCCCAGCAGCGTTACGGCCATGTCGCGCGAGGGGAGCTGGTTCACGAGCGTCGCAAAGTTGTTGCCCACGCCGCCGGGCGTCGCGCCGCCCTCCTCCTCGTGGATCTCGTACCCGAACCCGTGGCCCGTACCGTACCGCCCATCAGCAGAGGGGCGGAGCACCGTCTCGCCGTCGCCCTGCTGCTGCCCGCCGCACTCGCGCACGCGGTGCTGGAGGACAGAGAACCACTCGTCACCGACGGGGAAGCCGCCGTTCATCTCCTGCTCCAGGGCGCCGGGTAGGCTGCCCGGGGGCGTGTACTCCATGTGCAGCGGCATGTTCATCGGCACGTCTGAGATGGCGAGCGCGTCCAGGCCGCCCGTCGCGCCGCCGAGCTGTGAGTGATTCTGCGCAGACAGGTTCTGCGCCGTGAGCATGTGGCTGTGGCCGTGGCCGTGGTGCGCGCCGCCGAGCCAGGAGTGCGAGTGAGAATGCGAGCTTCCACTAGCCGAGGTCGCGGTCGCGCTCGTCGCACTCGCCGACGAGCCGAGGTCGGAGCCCGAGTCGTCCCCCTCCAGGTCGCGAGGGAGGGCAATGCCGTGGTTCCGCAGAGCTCCCTCCAGTTGTCGGATCCGGGCTTGCAGCTGCTCAGTCGGCTGCGACGAGATCCTGCCCGTCAGCTACGTTAAAGGATGAGATGCTTACAGAGCGTACTTCGGCCGACGAGTGCCATTGGGGCACCGGTCGCCCATCCCAACGCGCACACAGTTCGTGCATGGCACTGCGGCGGTTAGCTATCCATTGATTCGGACTCGGAATTCAGATCTGGATGTCTTGCGCTTGGCGCACAGCGCCGGAGCGCCGTCGGTCGTTTCCGTTGTGAGAACTCACCCTGCCTGTTGCATCGCAGTTTCAGTCGTCGGCATTCTGCGTCGTTAGCGTCGATCTCGGTGCACACATGCAGAGAAGAGCTTGGACAGCTGATTACGGCTAGCACTCGGCACGGCTCGCCTCGGCTCGCTATTGCGGCGGCAGACGGCTGTACCGGCCGGCTCTGGGGGACGAGTTACTCACCAGCACAAGAGGTCCGGACGGCCCCCCTCTTCTTCGGCGGGGGATTCGGCACCTCGTTGTCCATGTTGTTGGCCGTCATGTATGGTGTGGCGTGGTGGTGTTGGGGGTCGAGGCCGGTGTCGGACTCGTAGCGGATCGAGGTACGAGATACGCAGGTAGATACGACCACGGAGGGGCAGACGGTTACCGTATCAAATGTGCGGCGAGGAAAGTTGAGAGGTAGAGTTGAAGCCGTGTCAGGCGGAGGTCGGTTATCACTGGTCGTGTCGTCGTCGCTGTGAGTGCGTCGTCGTCAAGTTCGTGCAAGGAGTATGCAGTGATGAGACGTGTGCAGAGATGAAGGGGGCGCGGGGGCGAGAACAAGGACAACTAATAACAGATATGAAGACCAGGCGGCAAGGCCGTCGTGGGTTGCGGCTGAGTCGCAGCTGAGCGGCATGAGCGGATCATATCAGCTGCCAGGTGCTGACTGCTGCTGGCCTGGTCAGGTCCAGGGCCCAGCGGCAGTAGGTGGATGTACGCTGAGTGATTGCCCGGCGGCTCCTTGGCCAGCCTCGCCTTGTCGGGTGCTGGCTGACTCGCTCATGCTTGTTCCTGTCGCTGGTCGTCGCTGGTCGTCGCTGTTCTCTGCTCTGCTGCCCTACTGTGCTGCCGCTGCCCTTGCCGCTTTGGTGCTCGGTGGGATCTCGCGGCGCCCTTCCAGGTGATGTGGCCCCTCATGTCCCCTCACTGTCCCTCGTTCGTCCCTCGATCCTGTCGTTGAAAGCATCTCGGCGGGCGAACCGCGGCCAATGAATGCAGCGTCAGGTTCCTTGCATGTGCTGCCCTTGTTGTGCCCGGCTTCCATCGTCCTGTCCTGTGCCTGCAGCTCTGCTTTTCCTGAGCCCAGCTGTCCCTTGCGCCGCTCCGGCCCTCGCTCCGCCCCTGCCTCCACTCGGGCACTCAGGCCTTCGAAAGCCGACTCGCCAACCTGATTCTACGCCAGGCGTGGGCGGCGGGCGCCTCACGTCATCGCTATCGCGGACGACCGATCGTCTACGCCTGTACGCTGAAGCATTTCTGTAAAAAAGTCTGAAAAAAACCAAAACCAAAACACTCGCCCTCCGATCTTCCTTGCACCCGCCCCACTCTCCAAACCTTGTCCGCGTGCTGGCGTGCGGGGCTCGTGCCTTGCCGCGTCTGCTGGCGGAATCATCCGGATCCCCCAGCCGATGAAGCCTGTCTCGAAGCCTCGACGTTTGGCTGGACCTCCTGCAACCAATGCTGAGCTGTCGGGCATTTCTCCAGCTCTCTGTCAGGGCGTTACGGCTGTCGAAAGCGAGAAGAGAACGGTGCCAGGATTCGGTGGACAGCGTGATCAGCTGGTTCTCGCAAAGCTCTGCCCCGATGCCCGACAGTGGGAGGTGCGCTGCACCGGTCCTCAGGAAGAAACTTGGTAGCGGACAGTTGTGCAGAGTAACAAGCTTAGACACTTACGGCAACTGTGCCCTCGCAGCCCCTCGGTGCCCCCACTCCTCAGAGCGAGAGCGTGTTTCACGGGGCATGCGCAGTAGGAGAGTGAAGATCACAGCGGTCGGCCAGGTTGTGAGAGTCAGTTGGCTTTCGATCGCTCGGTCCGATGCGTCTCGGGCCAGGACAACTCGCTCCGCATTTGCCGACCTGTCACCCCTCTCACCATCCATCACACCTTGTCTATTTCTAACACGCACTACAGCCCAGGACCGTGCGTTGTTGACAGGGCGCATCACGTGACTCGGTCTCGGGGACCAGCGTGCAGGAGTCTGGCGCAGAGAGCGAGACAAGGTGCAATGAAAGCCAGAGTAATGCGCCGAGGAGCGAGTCAAAACCCATATCGCAAGCCAAACGAAGGCGTCGAATACTCGACTAAGCTGGACCGATATCCCGGCTTGTTCGGCTCAACACTGTGGCGATGGGGGCCACCGGGGAGCTGGAGAGGCCATGGAGCGGAGAAGGAGAGCCGCGAGGTGCAAGGCAACAGCATTGTCAGGGGTACTACCCCACACTCAGGCCCGGTCGTGATTGGCACGGTAGGCAACCCTATTGCGACCCTTCAGTCATATGTCGTGCCAAGAGAATGACACAGAGCTCTGCGAGCGAGGACGCGAGCGAGCCCCTCGACGCTTTACGCCATTGCGCGACGTTGTAGCGCGGTTTGGATCCGCTTCCAAACGACGGGAGGTCTTCTTGCGAGCGTGGCTGACTCTTTTTGTGAATGCCATTCGGCAATAATCGTGTCCGGAGCGACTGTGCCCCACCGATTCTCATCTGTCCGCAGACCTTGCTCCCAGTGTCGCAGATCCTCATTCACGGCGTACCTTCGCAGCTGCTTGTCGAAGCCCGGCCATTGGGAGATGACCGTGACATTCGAGCGCGTGATTACGCGGGGACAGCGGGGTCGAAGTCGGTGTGGGGCATCAGTATTGAGCGAACCAGGGGCGGCGGAGCAAACCCCGCCGCTAAATCAGATTGCCTAACTCTATCCCCTCCACCAGCGATGTGGACCTCGGCAAGCCTTTCGTCATGCCAAATGCTTTGCGGTAATGAACAAATGCAAATCCAGGACTTCAGAAGGCACGGCACACGCTACGGGGTCTGGTCGGTCCACGATCCGGATATCTAGCTCCCGCAACGCCGCGTGTGCTGTTCTGGCCGAGGGGAGGTGTCGCGGGAGACACCATATTGGTCGTTGACGCAAGAGGTGAGACGTGGCACGGCACACGTTTCGTATGCATGTCCGTCGTATAGCGTTCATCAGAGCAGAGTGGGGGAGAGAAGTTAGTCAGCGCAGGTGAGCGACGGGTCGGAGCACCTCTGGAAGCGACTCACGAGGCACACAGGGTCTTTGTCCAGTCGAAATGAATGTGAATGCGCGGCTCATGGTCGGCCGACCCGTCGCTCTTCCAAGCTCTCGGGTGGGTTTCTCTCGGGCATTGGCTCTCGGGTTCAAACTCCTCAGGCGTTGTGCCCTCGGACACAGCATCGGGGCAGCGCATCGGAGCCGTCGGACAGCAAGTCACTGGCACGCAGCAGGTACCCGCATGCAAGTTGCATTCCTCACCCCCTTCGTCCATGCTTCATTACCCTCGTCTCCTTTCGGCTGGGTGCGATCGAGAGCTTGACAGCGTTGCGATGCGACTACTGGCGACTGAAGCGACTGATGTTATTTGGGGCCGCCGGTTTGGGGCGCCTTCAGCGAGCAAACAGTTGGGGGACACTGAAGCGTCTGCTCGAACGTTTGCAGTTCGCTTGTTGCGGACCGGAAATCGAGGATGCATGCGGCCGCACCGGTGATGGATGAGGAGATGATGCTGACGCATACAGCAGATACGGATCCGTTGGGCGTTAGCAAACAACGGGCGAGAGTGCTCGCGCTCGCTGAGTTCCAGCCTGTACGCGCTGCTTACCGTCCTGTTTCATTCCTTCCTCTCTGCATGCATTTGGTGCCACCCCAATGTGTACAAGCATTCCGCTGATCGCACGTGCGGCACCCAGAACTGTCGATCCATGCGCAGCGATTCCAGAGGATACGTAGTGTCCGGAAATAGTGACGACAGGATCATCGCGGCATGCGGGCCACAACACTCGACGATAAGATATCGATAGCGGCACTGGCATCGACGCCTTCTCCGTGCACGTATCGATGCATCGGTGCCGCTATCAGCTGCGAGGCCCCGGGATGTGCGGGCTTTTGCTCGGCTTGCACAGATATGGAGAGCGCGGGGCATGCGCCGGGGCCAACGTATCGAAGCGCCAGGAGTCCGGTGTCGGACTGCCGCGGATGGAGGATCGCAGCTTTAGCTGGGCAGAACGGCCGCGGCGCCGCGTACCTGTACCTTGGCGTGGGTATGGGTTTCGGCGTCTGCGGGGAAATATTCCAGATTCCTTCGGCGGTTTCTCTCGCTTTGTTCGCCTGATGCTGCGAAAGATAACGACACAGCATAAAGGCCGCTGCTTATCCTGGGCATGCATGCGGGGTAGCAGAGATAAAGAGGAATGGAGGGATAAGGGAGGAAAAGAAAGACCCACGGAGGAACCAAGTGGCTCCGCAGGCACTGGCAGCCACCACCGCCGTCGGCACGGACCTTGGGATGGCGTACGGGGCCAGAGTCGTACTTTTGTGATGGACGCGAGTCTGTCTGGACTCTATGCATAGACCGATGAAGTCTGCAGTCTGCCTAACAATGATTTACATTTGCACATACTCTCAACAGGCAGGCACTTCAATCCAAATGGCGGAAATCTCTGCGGTGACAGCATTCGATGGGAGCCGTCGTACCCGGAATCGCCCTTCAACTCCTGGCGTTTCTGTCAACATGCAACTGAATACCAGCACACGAGCACGGTGTACACGAGCGGACAGTCGACGTCGGAAGTGCACAGGCACGATAGCGAGCAACGCCGTCCAACGAGGTCGATGGACGACTGCCTCGTGACGAGCCACCAACGAGCCAGTGAACATCGTCGATCTGTAAGCGACCTCTAACAACCCTGCGTCATCCATTCTAACATATCGGGCATAACATATCGGGCAACTAAAATACAACTCTCTGGGCCTTGGCGATGATGTCGTGCAGGTCTCCATCGACCTTGTTCTTCTCCCCGCAGACTTCGCACGGCCCCGCTCTCACTTCACTGACGAAGCTCACGTCCTCCTCTTTCTTGCCATACTTCTCCTCGAGCTCCTGCAACCTCCTCGCTCTCCGATACCTAGCGCTAGCCTCCTGGGCTCTCTGCACCCTGTCCTGGCAAACATCCCTTCTCACGGTTGTCGTCCTCACCGCCTCTCGCGCTGCCACGAGACCCTCGTGTTCATCCAGGTACCGGTCCAGAGAGGCAAGTTCGGGGTGTTCAGCTCTGAATGTCTTCGCCATGCCAGCAATAGCGACGCTGTCGAGCCTCACGGCGTCACGTTCCGCATCCTCGGCGTATGCGTCCACCTCGTGGTGTCGCTCCAAGAGCTGTTTGTGCCTCGCGGCAGACTTGCCCTTGTACGCGCGCACGTCGCGCAGCGCCTTCTCCCGCTTCTCGCGCCAGTGCGCCGCCTCCGTCTCCAGCTGGGCCAGCGAGGCTCCAATGGCGGGCGCGAGGGCCGTCACGGCTGAGACGTAGTCGTCCCTCGCCTGCTTGAGGGCGGCGTCAGCCGCTTCGGTGGCAGACGCCGCGGCGTGCCGCGCCTTCAACAGGTCCGCATGCGCGCGCTGTAGGTCGGCGGGGTCAAACTCGCCCGAGTTCAGGTCGCCGTACTCGGGCGCATTCTCCGGTCGGGAGAGCAGGTCATGAACCCGCTCTACGGTTGAGAGGGGCACGGGACCCGCGAACTCCCACGTCTGCGGGTTCGGCGCCGAGTCGGGGAACGCTTCGTCCTGCGGAATCCCCATGCGTGTTGCCACGATCGCATCAGCCAGATCCGGTTCCTCAGCGGTCGGCGCGTAGAACACCCTGTTCCGAGTGCCCAGGCCGCCGTTCATCGGAATGCACGGCTTGCGCTCACCCCACCTGCGCTGCGACCAGACGGGCGGCGTGGGCGTGTACCCGCCGTGCCGGAGGTTGTGCACCGTGAAGCTCTCCAGTGACGGGGGCAGCATGCGCCGGATGCGAGCGGCGGGGTCGTCTCGAGCCGCGCGCCAGCTGACAGGTACACGGAGGACCTGCTCGCGTGTGACCTTTGCCGCTGGCCGAGCAATTGTCCGGCGGAAGTGCGCGGCCACGTCGAACCGGGCCGGAATGGTGAGACAGGCATGACGGGGCTGCATGAAGGCGGGCGACTCCAGGGCTGCTCGGAGGCGATACAGCTGTCTCTGCTGCAGCACACGGCTCGAGAAGGCTACCCTCTGAACACGGGGAAAGATGACCGGCCCGTCATAGGCATCCCAGTACTCCCAGGCGGCGCGGTGGGAGCGCTCGGCCGCCTGGTTCAGGCGCCGGCGATACGTCCGCGCCCCACCGGGGGGACACAGGTTCGGGTCCATCGTCTCGACGGCATAGACTAGGTCCGAGGCAAACTCCCACCCTGGCACCTGAGCGAAGGTAACTGACTCGGTGTGCCGGAAGAGCTCGAGGCGACGCTCCCACGTGCACGAAGCGGATGCGGCTTGTATCTCGGCGAACGGCGGAGCGAGCTCGTCGTCGGTTTCAGCGTCGAGGGAGGCTTCGACACCACCGGCGTACATGATGTCGTCGTCCGTGTCCTCGAAGAAGTCCTCCTCGCTGTCGGAGTCGGAGGCGACGAAGGAGGCGTCCGAGTCGTCGTCGTCAGACAGGTCGTCATCATCGGCGGCCGCTGCAGGTGGAGCGGTATTCCCAGCGGGCGGCTGGGTGGCGACGGCGGGTGGAGCGCCGTTCGTGACTCCATTCTCGCCACCAGCCCCTGCAGCTTGCTCTTCGGCCTCGTACTCCTCGAAGATGTCAGGGAACTTGTCCCTCAGCCCCTGCGCCTCCTCCTTGAATGCCTGCCTCGATCCAGGCTTCCGGCCGGCATGGAGCTCGGCGCGGCGTGGGAGCCCGAGGAACAGCTTGTCGAGGTTGGCGCGCGTGATGACCAGGTGCCGGTATAGCTGGGGAGTCAGGACGCGGTTGAGGTCCTTTGACAGGCGGGTCAGGCTGGCGACGGTGCCTGGCGAGGCGAATGACGCGACGAGCGTCACGAGCTCGAAGGGGAGCGCCCGGTCGCTCCTCATCACTGCAGGGCTGCGGTGAGGGATGGAGCGAAGGGGACATGTTAGTTCGCCCACAGGTCAGTATTTATAATTCGGGGTGGACTTGGCAGGTGGAGGTTGGTTAGTTCCGCGCGATCAGTCCTGTTGACACTAAGGCACGTACGTACGTCACGGATGCCGCGTGACTCCGGCGGCCATGAGCTCTTATTAAGCCGGCGAGCCGAGGCTCTCTGATAGCGAAGAGCGACATGCATACACAACACCTGGCGGTAGCATGCTTGCACTAGACTCGGTAGCTCCAGGCGCGGCCGACGAGCTCCTTCAGGTCGCGATCGACGACATTGCCGCTACCGCAAACGTCGCAAGGCTTGGCTTCGTCGAACTCTTGGAACGTGACACGTTCGGTGGGATCAGGAGCAGGCATGGCTGCCAGCCTTCTCCGGGCGTTCTCCTTCTTGTCCTCCTCAGCCTTGCGCTGCTCTGCGTACATCTGTGATTGAGCGTCGTCACGGGCGGTCTTGGCGACGGCGGTCTTCTTCTTGACGTACTGCTCCCGGGATTCCTTCACCCCAGCTCTGGCCCAGAGGCCGCGGATCTCCGCGCCAGCCTTGCCAATGCCTTTGGCTGCGTTCTCGGCAAGCTGCATTTCTGTTGCAGAGCGGTCATGTCTTGCCGGTTCCCGCCCCAATGGGCTGCGTCCCACTTCTTGCGTGCCACAACCGAAGCCGCCTGCAACTCGGCCAGCCGGTCAGGTAGTTCGGGCACTTTGGCCCTCAGCGTGTCGTCGTACTCCGTGAGCGCGTCGTCGTACGCCGTGCCGGCAGTGATCTCGGCCTGCCCGAACGCCAACGAGGCATCCTTGAAAGTACGCTTCGCTCGCGCAATGGCAGCAGGAGCATCGGGGTTCTCGTCCTCCGGCAGGAACTTGAAGTAGCCTCTGTCGATGGCTTTGAAGCGGGCGGCGTCTGCATCTTTCCTAACCTTCGCACTTATCTCGTTGATCGTCTTCAGTGGAAAGTTCTCGACGAGCTCCTAGGTTCCCGTAGTCCCGTTCACAGCCCACGAAATAGCGGGTGCAAGCTGATTTGTCTTGGTGCTTGGACCAGGATTGTAGAACACCTTCTTGGTTACGCCGGAAGCGCGGAATGGGATCGGGACGCCGTAGCCCGCGTCCGTCGTGCCCTGCCTCGGGTGCAGCGCAGGCGCTTCACCGACATCGCGAAGGTCATGAACGCAAAATGTTTCGATGCTTGAGGGGAGGAAGCAGACCAAAGGCTGTCAAGGGATCGCTTGTCACGACTTCCCACGAATCCATGAGTTCATAGCCGAAGTCATTGATGATCTGTTCGTCGATGTTACTGATATGTCGCTGGATCTACGCCGGAAGAACTCGGGGAGGTCGCGCCCGTTCGGCATCGTGATGCAGACGTGTGTGGGTCGGCCGAACCTTGATGAACGGACTAGCCGGGGAATCGCATGCACCGTCTCGTTGGAGTAAAAGTTCACCGTAGCCCAGTCGGTGACGTACCGGATCACGCGCGATGAGAAAGATAGATGGGTGAGCGACGGGAAGAGAGGGGTTCGCGGCTCGCGGCTCCTCGTCCTCGTCATCTTGGACGGCTTCGTCTTCAGAGTCAAAACATTCGGGCAAGCGTAGATGTTCCATCAGATCGTTGAGGACGTACTCGCTCGGCACCTGGGCGAACGTAACTCTCCGGACGTGCTTGAACAGCTCCTTCTTGCGTTCCAGGTGACAGTTTCAGTATCTTTCTTAATCGTGTCAAGCTCCGGGATGAGTTCGTCATCTGTCTCTGGGTCTGACTCATCGTAATCGGTTGATTGGAATCCATTGCCATGCAGATGAGGACGTTCCTCGGCCCAGATATCAGCGAACTTGTCCTCAACTCCTGGATCTCCTCGTCGAACTTGGCCTTTGTTACGCGGAAGTTCTTGGCTTTCGCTTCGCGGGGAAGGCCGACGAAGAGCCGGTCGATGTTCGCACGAGTGATGACAATGTTGCGGTAAAGGAGGGGCGACACCGCAGCGTTAACAGATTGGACGTTTGGCACAACGCGACCTGCGCGCTGGGACTAGCGTCCGCGGCCACGAGCGTGATGAGCTCGAGCGGTCACTGTCTTTTGGCCGACATGACAGCAGTGGTCGGCTTTTGGTGGGAGGGACAGTGTCAAGGGAGTGTGTAAGACCTTCCTTCCTCTGGCACTTATTTACGCTTGTTGTTTCCGTGGTGGAGGTTCGCCACCTGTCGTCATTGGGGGCCGTCCTTCAGCCAGCGCCCCCGAGCCCGCATATCATGCCTCCATCCAGCATAAATTATACAAAAACTACCTGAATCCAAATGCTAACGCACTTGTCGAAGGGACTGCGTCCCCCAGGTGTCAAGAAACACACGACAAATGCATCAAATGATTCTGTTGTACAAGACTGAGCAGTTGTAGCCGGGGACTATTGTCTCCTCCGCGCGGACGCCCCTCTTGATGAGCTTGCCCTTGAGGTCGTACGCGTCCGCCTTGGTGTGGTGGAGCTGAAGGCGGGTGAAGTGGATCGGCTTCTGCTTGAGGCCGCCGGGCGCGTCCTTTGTGTCGATCTGCTCTGTCCGGCTAGCGACGAGCGTGTCCATGGCATGTGGGATGAGACTCGGGAGGTGCGTCGGCGTCGCGATCGATGACCGCTTACCGGTGCCGAGCTGGTAGTCGACTGAGTGTTAGCTACGGCCAAGGAAGTCAAGCTGCAGGGAAAACTCACTGTTACCTCCCCAGACGAGGACGTCCTTGCCGAACATGTTCTGCTTCTTGCCCTTGGGGTCGGCGGACTGGAGCGTGTCGAGGACGGCGAAGGCGTGCGTGTTCATCGAAGGTGAGACGGAGACGGACGTGATCTGGAGCGGGACGAGTTCCTGCGTCGCCTCCGAGTACTCCTGAAGTCCGCTCAGGCTGTTGTCAGCTACATCCAACCGTTGTCCAACTCACGTCTTGATCTTGGCGGGCTCGTAGCAAGCTGAGGACCACATTCCCGTTCCGAGGGTTCCGTTCTGACCGTTTCCGCACGAGAGGACGTCGACGAGCTTCTTGTTGCCGTCCTCGCGCTCGATCGTGAAGAAGGTCGTGGCACCGCCGGCTGAGACGTTCGAGCACGAGATACGGGTACCAGCCGGGTAAGCCTTGCCGATGGCGATCTCAACGGGAGTAGGAATGGTAGAGACGGTGGTGCGGTTGCCGAGACCGATCTGGCCGTAGTCGTTGGCACCGAAACCGAGCACCTTGCCGTCAACGGTGCGGACAAACGAGGAACGGTCAGAAGCAGCAATCTGGGCGATACGGATACCGCTGAGGGCCGGGATCTCAGTCAGCTTGGTCTCGAAGCGGGGGTCGGAAGCGGGCGGGAGCGTGGGGCCATCGCGGACAGCCTCGGCCATGGTAGCGGGAATGGGGAAGGTCTGGCGGGTGCCGAGCTGACGGTGCGAGTTCGCGGCCGGGTTCAGGGGTAGAGAGAACGTGCGCCCCTTGTTCGTGAGCGCGAGCAGGTGGTTAGAGCCGACGGAGATGCTCGTCCACTTCTCGCCCCAGCCCAGGCGAACGTTGGGCTGCAGCTCGACATAGTCCACGCCCGGATCGCGCGACGCAAGCCGCTTCCAGTACGCCCGCGAGGGAACGGTACCCTCCTGGAACGAGCGGTCCGCGGACACAGCGTACAGCCGTCCGCGCTTCGACAGGGCGAATAGCTTGCCAGGGGCAGCCGCCACCTCGGCAAGATCCTGGTAGGTTAGTATACAGGCCTGACCAGTGTGAACCTACCCTTCCACTGAGGCTCTGACCGACCTCGCCTGACGGGTCGTAGTCCGTTCCCCACATCCAGAGGTCTCCTCGAGCATCGATCGCCGCTCCGTACTTCTCCTGGATGACGAGATGACGCAATGCCGTCGCTCCGAGCTGAACCAAAGGTGTGGGGTTCTTCAGCGTCTTCTTGTCGCTGGTGGGGAGGAGGGTGAGGTACTCGTTCGTTCCCCAACCGAGCGGCGTGGTGGTGTTGGGAACGCCGCTGGGCGAGATGTGAATCGCTTCCGGGAGGAGGGTCGTCGGTGTCGGGAAGGGCGAGTCGTCGAGGCGGATGGGGTTGAGGAGCTGCTGCTTGCTGTTGTGCAGGGTGTACGCGGCGTAGCCGAGCACGGCACCCGCGGCGAGCGGGGCAGCCCTTGCTCCGATGCGCAACGAGGTAGCCATTGCGGGATGAGCGATGGCAGAAGGCCGTGGCTGAGTGAGGTCACTTGATGCTCGCGCTGGTGGCTCGGCGCTTGGCCAGACTCTCATGCCTCAGCCTCAATGTCGATTTGGGCCCCGCGTCATTGGTTCACTCTGCCCACGTGGTGGTTGGCTGTGGTTGGGATTAAAACCACGAAATGGCGAGGAAACAAAATATCTCCGTTCCGCCTGGGCTAGGCTCGTCCAACCACTGCGTCGCAATATCACTGCCTGCAAGGCCTGGCTGCCAGACTCAGCCTGCTCCTCGTCGCTCGAACTCGTTTCGCCGTTGTCGTCGATTCAAGTCCGTCTCACACCGCTCCAAAACACACCCACCATGTCGGCCCTCCGCTCCGCCTTCTCCGCGGCCCGCGCCGCCACCCGCCGCAACGTCTCGACCTCGGCAGTCGTCCGGTCAGACGCCATCATGATGGTGCGTACAACTGCGAGCGACGCCAACGAGCCATTGCCGCGCCGAAACAATCGACACTCCGCTACCAACTGCAGCGGCGATGGTTGCGGCAATGGGGAGCAGCTAGGCAATTGAGGTACTGTTTAGCTAACACGAACAGCACCAGGACTCGAAGCACAACAACGCCTCGATCCGCTTCGAGTGGACGCCGGAGAGCCTCGAGCAGATTAAGACGGTCGTCGCCCGCTACCCTCCCCAGTACAAGAAGGCCGCGGTCATGCCCGTGCTCGACATCGCGCAGCGCCAGAACGGCGGCTGGGTCTCGCTCTCGGCCATGAACGAGGTCGCGCGCACCCTCGAGATGCCCCCCATGCGTGTTTACGAGGTGAGTTGGGCTTTCGTCATGCTGCTCCGTCTTGTCGATGTGACGGATCTTGCGTCGGCGTCCGATTGACCTCTGCCGAGGTGGCAGCGCACAAGCTGGTTGAACCATGATGAGCTAACATCCAGGTCGCTTCGTTCTACACCATGTACAACCGTGAGCCTGTTGCGCCCAACTTTGTCCAGCTCTGCACCACCACCCCCTGCCAGCTCGGAGGATGCGGCTCGACCAAGGTTCTCGAGGCTATTGAGAAGCACCTCGGCGTTACCCCCGGCCACACCACCCCCGACGGCAAGTTCACCTTCATCGAGGTTGAGTGCCTCGGCGCGTGCTCCAACGCTCCCAGTGAGTTTCACCAATACGTTGATCCAGGGCGTCAGCGGTTCACTTGTCTCTGTTCAAGCGGAGTAGCACAAGCGGCTCTCTGGCACGATCGTGTCCGTTGCTCTGTCTGGGAGACGAAACGACGCTGTGTGCCCCGCGTTTCTCATAAGCTACCTGGGTATGGACGTGCAAGCTAACATCCAGTGATGCAGATCAACGACGACTACTACGAGGACCTCACCCCCGAGACGGCCGTCAAGGTCCTCGAGGCGCTCGGCAGGGGCGAGAAGCCCAAGGTTGGCCCCCAGTCCGGAAGGCATACCTCGGAGAACTCGGCCGGCCTCACGACGCTCACGACTCCCCCGTACGGCCCTGGCGACTTCTGCCAGCCCGAGTTCAAGTAGACAATATAAAAACATTATGCATGGGAGAGTCACTGTATTGCAAGGCTTGGTGATACATTGGGAGCCAGAGTTTACAACAAGGCGAAGGTTGAAATACAGGATTGAGTCTTGGATGATGAGCTATGGGTTGTGTTGGTGATACGTCACGACGTTCTCGGAACGCAGCGCCTCGCGCGCTATCTCGTACTCGAGCTCTTCCTCCGTCAACGCCATAGGCGGCGCCGTGGGCGGGTCCTGGGATGCGCGCTGGCCCCATGTCTGCTGATCGAGGATCTCGTCAATCTCAGCCTCGAGTAGTTCGATGGGCACGCTCTGCCTCTCCTCGACGAGCTGCACGTCTGAATCGGGCGCCTCGCCGCGGCGGCGGGGCCAGATCCGCCAGTACTTCCACATCCACTTCTTGACCGTGAGATCGTCGTATGTGAGTGGCTTGGCGGCCACGTCTTCCTCGGGCGGCAGGTCTGTGAACAGCGTGCGCGCTGTCAGTACCATGGGGAGATACGTTTCGGTTTCGACGCGGTCCGCGACCTCGGGCTCGCCCTCCAACATCTCCTCGATGCTGTCGTATTCTTGCATGAAGCGGAAGGCGGCTGCGGGGCCGACTTTCGTGATTCGCGGCGAGGCATCCGTGCCGAGCAGAACGCAGAAGTCGAGGAAGCGCTCGAATGACCAGTCCAGCTTCGCCAGGAGGCCCGCCGAGTCGATGCGCGAAAGGGGCTGTCCGGAGTTCGCCAGGTTGCGCAGAAGAGGGACCTGGCGTCAGTCTGGAGATGTCTTGGGCAACTTACTCCGTAGACCACGACATCCGAGTCCTCACTGCCGACAAAGTCGGCCTGTCCCCGCTGCACGAGTGCTGATGCGAGACCTTCTGCCTCGTATGGAATGTTGGCGATGACAATGGGCACGCCCATCACGCGCAAAAGCTCGCGGCATGCCGCATGGTCCTTCTCCTGGGGTACGTTGAGGGAACCAACATAGGTCTCGCGCACGGTCGAGGCTCGCTTGATCATTTCGTCGAGCAACTGACGGCCCAGACACAGCGTGTCGCCCGGGCTGATCGGCGCGTCACTCGAGTCGAAGAGCATGCTGAACAGCTCCACCTCGTCGAGCGACAGCGCCGCCTGTCGTGGAGTTTCAAAGTACTCTGTGCTTGGCCCGATCGAGAGCAGTCGGCGGTCTGTCGCGTCGAGATCGGTGCGCTCCTCTTCTCCAGCTGGGCTGTCGTCCTCAATCACAGCATCTTCCAGTATGTCGGTGGATTCGTCTTCTTCCATCTCAGCCGCATCCTCTGCCTCAGACAGAGCTCGATCCTCGGCTTCGTCGGCAGCTTCAGCATTGGTCGCGCCGGTAGTTGGAACTTCCCTGCCAGCCGGTCGCCGCTTAGCTGCTGAAGTCTCCTCCGCTTTCTCGGCGGACGGAACAGCTCCCGAGTCTTCTTCTTCTTTGTCGGAAGCAGAGGTCTCGGGTTCCTCGGTGTCTTCCTCCAGCGATCCCCGGGACGCACGTGTCATCTCTTCAACACATTCCTCGTACATGCTCCGCAGGGATGCGACGTGTGAGGCAAACAGCGACACGAACAGGACGTTGCGGACAACGGCATAATTGTTGAGATCGAGGGGCGTCGCGGGTGAACTGCTTGGTTGAGTGTCTTGAATAGGCGGCGTCGGTGCGAGAAGGGTCTTTCCCCAGATTTGCGATACGGGCTCCAGAAACAGATGTGCGTACTGCAGCTCGTCGCGCAGCTTAGATAAGCGTATCGCACGTCTATCTTCGTGGAGTTTGCGTGCGAGCACTCTTGCCCGACTGGCTTGCCGCTTGCGAGCCTGACGTCAGCTCACCAATGTCCGAAGAGCTCGACCCTTTGCATAGAGATTGCAGGGTGACTCACCTCTGGCGCTTTCCACACTCGCACCCCGCGTTCGTCCCAGACTGCTATCGGCCGGATGCCACTGCGCTTCATATCGGCAAGAAGTCTGTTATCAGCTGCGAACACACTGTCTAAGCTGCTCACCCATGCCATCCAACGAGCGCCGCTTTGCCATTGTATCTTCCCTGCCGATCGGCAATGTGGAATCGGTTCGTGATCAAAGTTGCGTCACTGTTGTCAGCTCAAACCACAGCCGCTCAAGCCTACAGAGCTATCCGTTTGCCACGGATACCGGGTGTGTCCCATCTCGAGGGCAGGGAAGCAATGATCTCGGGACTGGATGGTCAGTGACTAGTATGACGGGCGATCGGCCGCATTTCGTATTATGAGTGACGCTTACTGATGCTTCGAGACCCAGGCCACGAGGTCCTTGACGCCCATGACGAGGCGGGTGAGAACATTGAGACAGGCTAGCAAGCCGAGGTCGATGGCGACGGATGGGTTGTGATAAGAGCGAGTGTCCGTCGAGGGAAGGCAGTCAAGCTAATGAAGGGTACACAGCCAGGACATGCGGGACAACAATGGATGGACGGGGGCGGTGGAGGTATGAGTGGACGGACCTGACGGGCTTGGCTGGAAGTGATGTGCGGGGGGCTCCGCATCACGCGAGTGGATTTTGGCAAATCTTGATGAGGTGCTTGGTTTTGAGCGCTGTCGCCGGCGGCGCCTCTCCCTCCGTTACCTGTCGCTGCTCCCGATCGTCTCATCACCTTACACCTTGATATTCCATCCCCATCTCCATACCGCACCCCCATCATCGACCACCTCGCCACCATTCCGGCCGCGACCCCCGCTCCCCGACCCACCACCATTCCACTACACGCCGCCCGAGTGCAATGACGGAGAGCACTCCGCTCCTGGCCAAAATGCCAGTAGCACTAACCAACGCCCGCCGCTTTGTCGTTGGCCTCGGTCTGCTCCTCCTCGTCGTCCTCGTATGTCACACTTGCCACCACGTCCTCTAACATTCCACAGCTTTGGACAGCGTCCAACTTCATCACCAATGACCTCGAGACTGGTGAAGACAAGTGGCAGAAGCCGTTCTTGTGAGTCGTGCGATAGCCTGCCTTATCTTTTCACGGCCCGCGGCCAAATTAATTCACATCTTTGACAGAACGTTTACTGACTTGCTTTTTCCAGGATTACATACCTCAACACGTCGAGTTTTGCAGTCTACCTGATCCCCGTCGCGTGGAGGTATTGGAAGAACGGACGGAAACGGAGTCATGAGTGAGTCGACTGCATTTGATGCATGGGTCGCGCCGTCATCAGCTAACCCCACAGGTATCGGCCAATCCCTGCAGACGCCTCGCCCCTGACGCTCGTGCGCTCCATCTCGCCATCACCTGACGCGACGACGCTCTCCGCGTTTGTCGACGATGCGCCCGCGCCGCAACCGAAGCTCTCCATCCGGGAGACGGCGGAGATTGCTGCATGGTGGAGCGCGGTTTGGTTCCTGGCGAACTGGTCGCTGAACGCGGCTCTCGCCCTCGCATCCGTCAGCAGCGTGACCATTCTGAGCTCGACGACAAGCTTCTTCACGCTCACGCTCGGTCGCGCGTTTGGCGTCGAGGACGTGACGCGTGCCAAGGTGTTTTCGGCTCTTGCATCGTGAGTGAACGCACAGTTGTGCGCTTGTGTGGAGGGAGTGTGATCGTAATCGTGAAACGGAAAGGCGTGATCGACGCGCTGTTTAGATAAGCGCAGAACGCCCCTCCACATTAGCGCGATTCATTTACAACAGCAGCTGACATGACCACAGATTCGCCGGAGTCGTCCTCGTGACCAAGTCGGACGCGATGAGCGCCCATGTCGTCGGCGACAACAGGCCGACGCACCCGATCATCGGCGACTGCCTTTCGCTTCTGAGCGCCGCGTTCTACTCGGTCTACGTTATTCTTCTCAAGGTCCGCATTGGCGACGAGTCGCGCGCGGACACACAGCTGCTGCTTGGGTGAGTGTTTTGTCTGAATGCTACGCGGAAGGTCTGGACATTTCGCGACGTCTGCAACGTTCCGGATGTCAGCAAGCACAGGATTCGAGCACCAAGAGCTGACGGACAGATTTGCTGGCCTGTTCAACATCATCTTCCTCGTTCCCGTGTTCCCGATCCTGCACTACCTCGGTTGGGAGACGTTTGAGCTCCCGCCGACGTCAACGGCGGTCACGATCTGCATCATCAACATGCTCATCACGCTGAGCTCGGACTACCTCTACGTGCTTGCAATGCTGAAGACGACGCCGATGCTCGTCACGATCGGCCTCAGCATGACGATCCCGTTCGCGATGATCGGATCAATGTTCATACCCTCCGCGCACACCGACAGTGTGACTGGGCTGAGCGTGCTGGGCGCCGCGCTGGTCGTCGGCTCCTTCCTCGTGCTCGGTTGGCAGGGGTGGAACGAGAGCAAGCAGCCGCAGGAGGTGCGCGGCCTGGGATTGGAGGGAGAGGGATTGGACGCTTAGAGGGCTCCGATATATCGAGGACTCTGAGGACTCCGTGTCCTTCGAGGGCTTCGTTGCCAGCATCACGAACTACTACTACTTTTTGTCACGACCTAGAATCATACAACTACACAACTACCAAACCTCATTACCAGCATCAGTTCTTAGTATTGTACAACTCTTACATGGTCTCATCACCATATCACCTTATAGTCATCGCATATACCACCGCTGGGCGCCCATCTCTTCATGGCCGCCGGAATGCACTGTACAATGTAGCCTTGCCGCTTTGTTACGGGGCCACCGAACTCTCACCGAACCCTCTTTCCATCAATGAGGAGGTTTCGTCAGTCTGCGTCAGTCGGTGTTAGACTGCTTCAGTCAGCGTCAACAATGCCTCGGCAGCTGATAAGGTCTGGTCGGTTCTCGTAAACATGGATCCGGTTGGACGTCATCGTCAACTCTCAACCAGGAACTCGGTCCGCAGCCTTCCCAACCCCATGTTTCTGTCGGTGGGGGCCCGTCTCGTCGAGCATCGCCGTGCCTCTGCGCCTACGTGGTGCTATTCGTCGGATGTTGGCTCCTGTGTCAGTGTCTCATCAGCGTTGGCACGTTGGCATGCAGATCACAGTGTAGAGACTGGGTTGGTATTCCAGCTCCCTCCTCCGATATGTCTGCGCCGGTCCATGCGTCATAAGGTGCTCACTCCACGAGGGTCATCTTTGGAATCTGTGCTTCCTCGGCCCGGCATTGAGAGCCACATCGAAGATCCCGGAGGCATCATAGTCCACGCAGTCGCTCAAAGCTGGCTAACTGGGTTTTGCTTCCTCACTGTCTATGTCCAGCATTGTCAGTCGGCCCCTCCATCCTGCTTCGGCAGCTGATAAGGTCTATGCTGTTCTCGTAAGGAGTCTAAACTGTTTGAGGTCAGAGGTCATCTCGTAAGATCAATACACTCAGGTTTGAGGTCGCTCCATCCTCTCGTAACCAGCTCCTCAAGCGGTCCTCAAGCTCGACGGCCTCAACCCAACGTCACATGCGACGACTTTGCTGAGTCGGACGGTCCCGAGCTTCCAGAACGTGAATGACCCCAGAACCAAACAGACCATATTTCCAGGTCCACTCGGAAGGCCTCTAGCTCGTCTTCTAGCTCGTCCGGTTCTCACTTTCAAGGGCCTAGGTCCGCAGTGAAGAAACCCCGACGCAGCCGGCGAGGGTAGATCTACGCCCTGTCCTGAGCAGCCGCACCGCCCAGGACTGCGATCGCAGCACCAGCCGATCGCGCAGTCTCCGAACTAGGCAGCTTCGAAGTGATCCCGGGGCAGATGATTGGTGTAGATCGACAAAGGAACGAGACCTGCGAGACGATGAGAATCAACAAGCAAGACTAAGCTGTAAGATTTGGACCTTAGCGTCCTCAAACTCGGATGTTACGGAAGGTGTTGACGTAGCTGTGTTGGGCTTCGGCTGTTGATAGCACCGAAGAAAGGTGGAGTGGTGGAGTCGGACCGTGGAGAGTTTCCCAAGATTCCCAGGCAGCCAGCATCCAGGCAGCCAGCCATGCTTCGTCTGGATTCCACCGTGCTGTCCGCTGTGTAGGTTCTGTTCCTCTTGTTCCTTCTGGTCCCTCTGGTTCCTCGTTTCGGCAGGTCCCAACATGTCCCAGTTGGGTCCCAGTATATGCGCGAGAGACATGGAGTTTAATGCGCCATCGCAGCACCGGCGACCTGTGGCATCGTCCGCAGCGTCACTAGTGCCCACACCCCACACCATCATGGCTCAATGACAGATCAGTGTCCCACGGTGTCCAGGGCTGTTGTAGACGGTGGGCACGAATCACATCAAAGGTAGAGCAGCGCTAAGCCCTCGTCGACGTCAGGCAGACGTTCGCATGCACGTTCGCTGTTGTGAGACTGGGGCTTCAATTGCCTCAGCATTCAGGTGACCTTTGCCTCGAGTGACTCAGCTCTCTTCTCCGAACTCCGACGTCGGTTGGTTCCAAAGGATGCAAGGACCATTGGGTGGCGACATCCCACTGTGTACGCATGGACACACAGTGGTGAGGTCGTCGACCTTGCGTTGCATTAGTAGTGTACTCCCTTCGTAGTGAGGTAAGCGGTGTGGAGTGATCTCATCAGACGGATCAAAGTTCGCCGTCGGCTGGCCACCCTGTTTTCTGGTCGCCGGCGCACCACACGTTCTCGGACTTCTCAGGGCCGTTCTGCTGCTGGTACGCAGATATGACGGCAGCCCTCAGCGGCAGGAATGACGATTTTGCCGTCCCAGGAGAGAAGCAAGGTCAGGAGTGGGGGAGCAGCTCATGGCAGGTACGCATGGCATGCGGACCTTACGGTAACAAGTAGGTCATGTGGCTGCACTCACGCCGCTGAGACCACTTGGGGACCACTTGGCTTCATGGGTCCATGGATTCGGTGACAGAAACAGAACTCGTACGTACGTCCTGTTCCTTGCGCACGTCCGTCAGGTGTCAGGTGTTCGACATGAGACCGCATGGCACAAGACCCACCCGAGACACATGCCGCACGCGGCTATAGACCTGCTCTCGGCCCCCGTCACTGCTGCTAGAACAGATGGAGCGCCAGATTGCTCACGCCGCTCACGCATCGTTGCGGCGTGATTCTCTGGTCAGCAGACAGGTGCGAGTTCCACGGTGCAGACGGTGTGACCCCGCCACCGTGCGACCCCGCTCACACTCGCTCACGTCCGTTCACTCCGCTCGGGGCTGCTGGGCCGATGGAGCGGTGACGCCGTTGAGAGCCGTTTTGCCACTCGCCGCCAGGAGCTTTGGGAACAAGAGACTTCTGATCTGCCGAGGGTATTCTGCTGCCTGGCGCCGGACCGGGTAGCACCGGGTGAGTGAGGCGTACGCAGACGGCTGATACGGTTCGCGATCTGAATTGTGAATGCGCCGAGGACACGCCGGGGACGCCGCGCTGGCAGTGCCTCTCACGCGCGCAATTCAGGTGCACCCCCGGCCATCTCGTAACCAGCCCCATGTGATGCCTCCTATGCCGCGCCGCCCACCCATCCCCCAAGCATGCGTGCATGCTGCATGCCTGTCACGGCTTCCTTTCGCGTTCTGCGCGTCCAGACGACGTAAGCGAGCCTACCGGTCTGTCGGGCATACTCACACCCACTCATGCACTCATGGTCACCCACGAGCAGTGCACTCCCCGGCACACAACGACAGAACCCAACCTTGCGGAAGCTCCACTGGCATGCCCGACAGACATCCCGTACCCACTGACAAGTCGCCAAGAAGCAATCATGAGCAATTGTGCAGAGCTTGCTGCTTCATTCGACGGCCCGCTTCGCCACACATTCAGTAGAGCATCGAACGCAAACGCAAAAGCCTATCTCGGTCAAAGTCGCCGGACTAACGGCGGCCGCCGAGCATTCCTGCCGTGATGTCTCGGTGTGAGGTGTGAGCGTGTGAGGCGTGATGCGCAATCTGCGTTCCAAAGTCCGAAATGACCCTCGCGATCAAGATCGGCATGACATTGCTCACATCGGTCGTCCGCTCGTCAGTTAGGATGGATGCCGGCGTCCACCCACCCCGAGGACCCCGCACTCTTCCCCCGCACGCACACTAGTGGCCGAAGCTAACGAACCTTCTTTCACCGTCATTACTCCTCGCTAGCGCCAGTCGGCCCTGTACCCCACACTTCGATGGGCGGTCGGACAGACCAAGACGCACCAGCGGCGACGCTATACGTGAGCCGAGACCTCGGTGCTACTGGAATAACGCTGGAGATGGACCGCAGTCTTCGTAGCTCGAGATCGAGATCGTAGCTTGCCGTAGCTCATGAGAGGAAAGGAGCGTCTATGGAAGGATCTGCTTGCAGGAGTGTTTTCTGCCGTTCAACAATGCACCGAACTCCCTTAGCATCGGATGGACCAGTGCAGTCGCCGTTGCCGTTGTCGCGACCCCGGCCCTGCTCCCTGTCAGGCCCTGCATTGATGAGGAGACACTCGTCGCATCGAACGCTGCTGCCTTTCGTGCCTGCCTCATGCTTCACGCAGCACACTCCCCCAAATGCGGTGCCTGCAAGCGGTGCCTCCGGGGCACTGTGAACTGTAAAGTGGCAGGACGCGTTTGCTTTTCTTGGACTTGGGTGGCCCCATTGTGCATCAGCACCGCACCTCGCACCTGAGGAAGGCAGGAAGAAGGCACAGCCCCAGAAGAAGACAACAGGCAGACAGCCCTTCTTGCCACATGCCCTCAGCCGACCTTCCCACCAGTGCACGCTGGGTGAATCGGCCGAGCCCCGAGAACTTCTCACACTGACATCGGGGGTTATGCTTTACACCTGACATACCTGACAATTCACTGATCGGAACGTCTAAGGGCCACACAGTTGCATTCCAACCGCATGGTCCTTGTGAGCCGCGTGAGGGGGTGTGAGGGGGTCCCACATCCCCCACCAGAGTGACCTCAGTGACCTCAGTGACCTTGGCATACCAGTAACCGATCAAGCTTGAATTCATTAATGATGGCTGGCGTTGTCCGATCAGGACTATGCACGATGGCTGCGTGATCGTTCCCAGTGCCCAGACAACGTTCACCCCCGACATGCATGCATGCGTTCCCAACATTCTGGTCTCGCCCGAAAGCGAAAAAGTCGCCGCGTTCGCCGCCGGCTGCTGTGCTGTTCGCTTCGCTTGGGAACGAGCCAAGTCGGACCACCCCTCCGGCCAAGAGGATGCCTAGCTCAACAGGTGGAGAGAAGCGTTACCTGCCATCACTTTAAGTTAATGGGAGCGCGGTGCCTATGCCGTCACCTTGGCCCATGCCAGCACCCACCCTGGCAGTGGTGCACGCCCGTATCCCCCGCACACAGAACACCGCGTGCTACGGTGTGGATCCACCAGGGTCGAGTGTATCGTTGGATCGATCAGGAGGAGCCATCCGGCCACACGCGCTTGTTCTCGTGAGATGCAGCGCGCCGGCAACTAACCCGGTGCACTGGCACCTGCTCCCCCGCTCCTGCTCCAGTGCCGCAACCCTGCATGCATGGGTGCCCGCGTGTCCTGCCCTGCCGCTGGTGCCGCGCCTCTCGGCGCCTCGCCGCCAGAGTCAATGTAATCGCCTCGGCGTCTATCCACGACTGCGCGCTAGTCATCCTGGGTCTTGGCCTGGACACTGACTAGGCGTCGCAGCGTCCCAGGCTTCGGTTGGATCACACAGCTAAATCTGACCTAGACTCCACACGACATCATTCCCTCCCTTCCCTCACTGTCCATCAGTATTGTACTTAACGCGCGCCGCTGCGCACTCTTCCTGGTCTCTTCCCCCCAGGTCTTGATCACTCTCCCATCAGCTTGTTTGCTCATACCATCCTAACCTCGCTCACTTCTTCGACACATCTATCTGCCCCTGCCCTTACTCTACCTGCACCGACGAACGAAGATGCTGCTCGGCCAGCTCTCCGTCCTCTTGACTCTCCTGGGTGGCTTGGCGTTGGCGGCGCCGTACACCCAACCTAATGCTAGATCGGTGAGTATCCGTACACCTTCCGCTTGGGCGTCTTAGTGCCTTCCCCGCGGTGATCTTTCCCGCTTCCATCATGCCGCCCACGAGAGACGCATTTGAAACTAGCGCTAACGATAACAGGAGAACGTCAACCTTGAAGAACGTATTTCCGTCAATCTCGGCTTCCCTTACGGATCCGAGAAGATTCGTGGTGTCAACCTCGGTGGTGTGAGTGCAATTGATGGACGTTTGCCACAGTGTATTTTCGGTCCACAATGGCGACGACAATATGCGCATGCAGTGCTGACCTCGACAGTGGCTCGTCATTGAGCCGTGGATCACCCCTTCGCTCTTCGACCAGACCGGTAACGACGGCATCATCGACGAGTGGACCTTCGGCCAGAACCAGGACCGCGGCGCGGCCCAGTCTGCCCTCAGGCGCCACTGGGACTCTTGGATCACGGAGGACGACTTCCGTCAGATTAAGGCTGCCGGCCTGAACCACGTCCGTATCCCCATCGGCTACTGGGCTTGGGACGTCTCGGGTGGCGAGCCCTACATCCAGGGCCAGCTCGAGTACCTCGACCGGGCCATTGGTTGGGCTCGCAACACTGGTCTCAAGGTCATCATCGACCTGCACGGTGCCCCTGGCTCGCAGAACGGCTTCGACAACTCGGGTCAGTACGGTCACATCGGCTGGCCCGACAATGGCAACAACCTCGAGCGCACGAAGAACGTTCTCGGCCAGATCGCCAAGAAGTACGCCGACCCCCAGTACTGGCAGGTCGTCACCGCCCTCTGCCTGCTCAACGAGCCTGCAGCGTTCGATGGCAGGGTCGCCAACGTCCTGAGGCAGTTCTGGCGTGACGCCTACGGCGCCGCCCGCTTCCCTTGGGGCAACAGCAACCAGAGCGGCCTGCTCCTCATCATCTCGGACGGCTTCCAGCCCCTCAGCTCGTGGAACAACTACATGACCGAGCCCAACTACCAGAGCGTCGCTGTCGACAACCACTACTACCAGGTGTTCAACTGCGACCTGAACCGCATGAACTGGGACCAGCACCTCCAGGACATCTGCAACAAGCGCAATGACTGGTGGAGCGCTGATCTCTGGCTCCTCGTCGGCGAGTGGTCACTCGCGACGACCGACTGTGCTCGCTACCTGAATGGTCGCGGCAAGGGCGCTCGCTACGAGGGCAACCACGACGGCTGCTCGTGGGTCGGCTCGTGCAACGGCAAGTCTGGCAACGGTGACAACTTCTCCAACGAGTACAAGCAGTTCCTCCGCAAGTCGTTCGACATTTACACCCAGGCCATGGAGCAGACCGGCGAGGGCTGGACCTTCTGGACCTGGAAGGCTGAGGAGGCCGCCGAGTGGAGCTACAAGGACGGCATGCGCCTCGGCTTCGTTCCCCGCAACCCGACTGACCACCAGACCTCCCTCAGCTCGGTCTGCGGTTAGTAACTGCAGCGAATGACTCGGACGTGAACGAAGAGAAGAAGATCAGAAGTTTAGTTGGCCAGCTGCCCCAGCCTCGCCGACCACGACACACGACACGACTTGATAGACTACCTCATTCCTTAGTAATACGTACATATGCATTAGTTTATAGGTCTTTTGGCTCCAAGTGTTGCAGCTGCGAGTGCTTGAAAGGCTGCGGTCGCCACTGATACTGCGGCGTGATCGTAACATCGGAGTGAAGCTAGGACTTGGTCGTGACCATGGTGGTGACAGGGCTGTGACTATGAAACTGTTGCGGTGTGGACAAGTCAGCTGCGCACCCCGACCGCACTAGTGTACAAAATGCATGATACTATGGCTACGCGTCTACTCATCGATGTCCTCCCTGATGGCCTCTCCCATCTGCTCGGCGCCGGGGTCGCCGCCGCGCATCTCGTTGAGCTTCTCCTCGACCCAGTCCGGCTCGTCGACCTGGCGGTCCTTGGCCCTACGCTCGTCGACCTCGTCCTCGTCCGGCTGCCTGAATCCGATACGGATCTTGTCCCAGTTATCTCCGCGAGCCTCGACGTGCCCGCGCTTGGCAACGCGCGTCTTGCGCAGCTGGGTACGGAACGAGATGGGGTTGTAGTACACGCCCTTGCGGCGCTTGCGCTTGGGCTCGTCGTCCTCGTCCTCGCCGCCAAACATGTCGTCCTCGTCGTCCTCGGCCTCCTCCTCCTGGAATGTGAGCAGCACCTCCTTGGCCGGCACGGCCTGCATGACGACCTCGTACGTCCTGATCCGGTCGTAGGGGACGTTGGGGAAGATTTCGTCCACGTCCCCGCCCTCCTCGGCCGTCTGGTTCAGGCGCTCGACACCGTCGCCGTCCAGCGGCGTCGCATAGACGTGCGCCAGGCGGTCCACCCCTTCCTCGGGCGGGAGGTAGTACTCGATGATCTGCTGGTCGTCCTCGACGATCGGGCGCAGGACGGCACTCTCGAGACGCGCCGTGCTCGCGGTCGCGGTCGGGTTGAGCGCCGTGACGGCACTCGGGCGCTCGGGGAACTTGACGAGAATGTACGAGTTGCTCCACGCCTCGGCGTCGGGAAGAATGTCGTACTCCTCGACGACCTTGAGGTGTCGCCTCTTGGGGTCCGGGTGCTTCATCTCCTTTGCCGGCACTTGGACATCGGCGAATGTCTTGTCGATCGCGAGGATCTGCGCCGCCTCGCTGTGGTCGACGGCCTCCTGTCGCTGCCTCTCCTGCGCTGCGCGGCGCACGTTTCCGTTCCTGCGCTGAATGTAGCTCGAGTTACGCATCCAGCTCACATCGGCCTTGGTGGGCGCGTTGCTCGTGACGTTGAGCGGGGTGAGGAGGAGCGCATCCGTCGAGTCCTGCACGCGATCGGCGTCCGGCACGGGGTTCAGCGCGCTGTCGTCGCCGTCCCAGACACCAGGGTACACGTTCAAGTCGAGGGGCATGCCCATTTCGGCGTCGGCGAGCATGGGGATCGGGGCGGAGGAGGCGAGCTGGTCGAGATACGACGGCTCGCCGAGACGGCCGATCTCGGTCGAAACCTTGAACAGCTTGGCCGGGAAAGGCGGCGGGGGGAGGGGGTTCTCGAACCGCACGCGGACCAGGAGGTCCGACTTCGTCTTGTGCGACATGGCGGCGAGGTCGGGGGTGGTGTCGGTGTGGTCGTGGATGTGTTTTTGTTCTGAATAGCTCGAACCAACGTCAAGATGTCACCACCGTTCGGCGGCTGCGATCAGCGGCGACGGGAGTATTTGCGGATTACTAAGGTTCCTAATGAACAATAAGGATATGGACAATAGGAGAAGGGTTAATGGGTGACATTGATCCCGTGGACGACGGCCAGTCGCGTCAGGTAGCTGAAATTACATGACCAGGAGAGCTCAAGACAACAACAAGACATCATGGGGGACGATTTTGTGGTCCTCGAGTCCGGCGACGGGTACTGCTTCTCGGTTCCGCGGCACATCGCGACTTCGAGCTCGACGCTCAAGGCGATGCTCGATGAGGAAGGTGAGTTTCGTAGTCCTTTCTACATGACCTCCTCCCCTCCACTTTCTCGCTCTTTCACGAGAGTCCTCGCGCGCCACGCGCCGCGACATCAGCACTCGCGCGAACGCTGGAGTAACCTCGTAGTCAAAGCTTTTTTTGTTTCACAGTGAGCTGACCTTAGGCGCATTCCAGGAAGCATCTCAGAACCGCGTGAAGCTCGGATACCGTGGCATCATCGTGCTCAAGCTCGTCGAGTACCTCGCGTTCAAGGCGCAATACGCCGACACGCCGCAGAGCGAGATCCGCGACGACTTCTTCCCCCGCATCGACCCGTACATTGCCCTCGAGCTGTGAGCTTAGTACTTCACGCCCAAGCTAACCCCCAGCCTGACGATCGCGGACTACCTTGACACCTAGACGCTTCCGCCTAGACACCTCGTCTGTACCGCTGAAAGTCTTCCTCCTCTGATGGGGAGAGAAGGATCCAGCGGCAGCCACACGCTTGCATTCTCATTTTGTACTTCTAGCACTACTTCTGCATCGCTTCGTTGTCCTTGAGACGTTTCGAGGTGGAGAGGGCACTTTAAGGCGCCTTGCCGCGATGCTTGAGCATGCTCTCCGACACGCCCTTGCCCTGGAGCAGATCGGCACGAACCTTCTCGTCTGCCTCGCGTGCCGGCCCAGCCTTGGCGAGGACCTTCTCGACCATGTCGGGCGTGACGACGACGACACCGTCGAGGTCAGCCACGACGTAGTCGCCTGGGTTGACCGTGATCTCGGGGAAGGGCGGGTCGGCGTTGGGCGGCGCCGGCTTGATAGTGAGCGGCACGTTGAGGGCACGCACACGCGTGAACGTGCCGGGACCGAGAACCGAGTGTCCGCGAGCGAAGACGGGGAAGCCGAGCGCGCGGTGCTCGTTCAGGTCACGGCAGCCGCCATCGAGCACAGCGCCCTGCACGCCCTTCGTCTGCGCTGCCGTGCTCATCAGGCCGCCCCAGCACCCACTCCGCACGCCGAGGGGGGTCTGCATGACAATAACACTTCCGGAAGGGGCAGCATCGACAAAGTGCTGGTCCGGTTTCGACTTGTCGGGGTGCGAGACGGGCACCATCTGGCTGTCAGCTAAGCGACGAGCGTTGTGAGCTCACCTCGACGGTGAATGCCGGTCCGGCGATGCGCGTCTCGCCCTCCTCAAACTTGGGCGAGTACATCTTCAGGTCGGGGATGAGGCCGCCGTGCGGCACGCCGAGCTTGATGAGAGCGTCGGCGATCTGGTGTCAGTCCTGTCCTCTCAGATCTCGCGCGCTCGAGCCCGGAGCCAACGATACTCCGCAGCCTGGCCCCGTCGTTCCAGGACGTAGGAGCACTCACCTCGCACGTCGAGAGGTCCTTGAGCTTGGCGGCAGTGGCGTCGGTCATGATGCGGGCGTGGGTCTGGAGACGGGCTGTCGCGCGGAAAGCCATGGGTGGGTGATGGTGCAGTGCGAGCTTGGATGCTCGGCTGGGCTCGCTTCGGATGCTGATAACGTCATTGCCGGAGAATGCTAATCTGATTAGGCCGCCATGTTACATCCTCTGCTATCTGCGCGCAAGGCTGGCGTGCGCTCGCTTGAGGCTGAACGGCATGAACGGGCAGGCGTGAGGCTCTGCAGTGATCAGGTTGCATGCGTGCAGCCCAGCTACCTTTAACTACGGGCCGCCTGTCGTTAGCTGTTATCGGCCTGGGATATAACCGCCAGCAAGCCTGGGGTTTAAGAACCCTACTCCCGACCCAGCTTGGGCATTATCGGTTGCTTCTGTCCGCAACTCTTTCACACATCACACAGCATACAACACTCAGGCTGACTGTCATGTACAGCTGCCGTGTGGACGATACCGACTGATAAGATAGCGGTGCCATCGAACTGGCCAGTCTTACCGCTCACCCCTGTCAATGCCGCTCTTCTACAACCGCTCAGGTGACCTCCACCCTCACCTTCGCTTGTGACCGAGGCTCTGACGCATTGGAAGACATTGACACAGCGACGCATGCCGCGAACTGGTCCTCACCACGACTTCACCGGGCATTACACCCTTCCTGGGTGGTGGACGAGGCTGCCCAACCTCCACCGGAGAACGACCTGCAATCGGAGATCGGGGCGCCATGCGGGGCATCGCGTCGGATTTGGGCCAGTTTCAGCCCAGCAAGTTTCCAACCTTTGCAGCCAGGAGGCGCTGCACGTTGCAAACGCGTTGCGGCCAGCGGGTTGTGAGGGGCGGGTATGCAATGCGATGGTTCCTTCTTACGGACGCCGGAATGCACGTAGCATCCACCGTGCGGCTCAAGCATGCAAGAACAGATGGTACAGGTGACTACCGGATCGGTTTACCCGCTCCCTACCGCCAGGTCCTGGGTGGTGGTGCTCGGGATTTTGGGGCAGCGGCGGATGTGGCACCCCGCTTCCCTCCCAGCCCCTTCTCCATGGGCATGCCGGTGCCGCCGGCGTGCGACGGTCAACTCTCGAGTCGTGCATTGCGCTCTCCCCAGCCTCCGAATCATCCACCATGGCGTGAGTTATTGCTAGCTACTTGAAGGATACGAGCTAACGGCAGTTCTACGTGAGTTATTTGAAACGCTGGCGCCGAGGAGCGAACACACGAACGTCTTGGAGCGGCTTGTCGGTCCGACGTAGTCGCCGAGTGGAAATGTCGAGGGGCGTGTCTCGAATGCCGATGGGCGCGCTTCTGCGGGGCACGGCGTTGTGGGGCGAAAGTCGCATTGGGGTGTGCGCCGGCATTGCTGCTGTGCTCGCCAATGCAAGCTGCTTGCTCGCGACTATGATGTCTCTGCTGAACCGCGTGCGTTGTCACCTCACCAGACCTCGGCGCACCTACGGCACCGGCTCCAGCTAGTCTCTTCAGGAACTCAGCTGACAGACAGCGCACAGCAGTTTATGAACTGGATCAAGTCCCCCGCTGGACGCCAGTACTTCTTCAGTGAGCTGCGCTCACCGCGGTACTAACTGACGACAGGTACTCACTTCTGGGGTCCGGTCGCGAACTGGGGTCTTCCCCTTGCCGCGCTCTCCGATGTCTTCAACAAGGATGAGGAGTACATCTCCGGCGTCATGTCGCCCACTCTCGCGGTCTACTCGTGAGTATCCCTCGCTTCTCTGCGGCTCCGTTTCGTTGCAACTGTGAGCTGACCGCCAGGATGATCTTCATGCGCTTCGCGTGGCGTGTGATTCCGCGCAATTACCTGCTCTTCGCGTGTCACGCGACGAACGCGACCGCCCAGACGGTGCAGGAGTTGCGCTACATCAACTACTGGCACTTCGGCGGACGGGAGAAGAAGCACCCCGAGCTCGTCGCCGAGGACGCGGCCAAGGACGCGTCGCAGGAGATCAAGGACGCCGCCGCCCTCATCAAGCAGGACAAGTTCTCCGCCGCCGGCGACGACCTCAAGCAGGCCGGAAAGGAGGCCCTCCACGCCGCCACTGCGGGCGCCGAGGCCTTCTCCAAGAAGGGACAGGAGGTCAAGGCCGACCTCGAGAGCAAGGTCCAGAAGGAGCTTGACTCGCTCAAGAAGTAATCGCTCCGTGTAGCGAGGACAACACCGGCAAGCAAACAGCGCATGTTTTCTGCCAAAATTACCCACTCACACTTGACCCAGCCAGCTCAAGTGCTAGATGCACCACGATGGATGGACGCTGCTGCCGTCGCGGGGCAGCGCCGCGGTGAAGGAAGGGGGGATCGATTCGGATCAGGATAAAATCTATAGAACCCATAGTACATGCATATCCCTGGGTACCTGGGCGCTAAGCTTTACGCTGAGAGTAATACAAGATGGTTGATGGTACAGAGAAGAGGCGATTACTTGAGGGACGTCTGAGCACCGCGAAGAGCGAGATAGGCCTGGTCGACGCCGGGACCGAGGTTGCGGACGATGCCCCACATCTCGACGCCCTTGTAGCGCAGCTTCGTCCGCGGGTCCGTGTACGGCCCGTGCAGACCGGTGATGTCGCAGTACTTCTTGGCGGGGAGGAGCGAGGGCGGCGCCGTCGGCGTGTGGTCTGGGGTCAGCTCATTCGGTTCCGTCTGAAGCTTGCTCATCTCGCCTCCAGCAGTACTCACACGTGATGACCTCTCCGCGGTCCTCGAGCATCTCACCCTCCTCGTCCTCATCGACCTCCATCGGCGTCGCAGTTCCGCTCATCTCCGAGTCATCGATCGTCATGGGCGTAGCGACACCGCTCCGCCTTCCCTTGAGCGAGGACCTCGGCTTGCCGATCGGGTTCTCCTTCTTCTTCTTCTTGACGGGCTCGATCGGCTCGCCGCGAGCCTTCGCCGCCGTCTGTGCGGCGGACAGGAACCCGTCTCCTCCGCCAATACGCTCGCGCTCCAGCGTCAGGAGCTGCTTCGCATTACGCTTGAAGCCGGCTGCAGTAGCACCGGACGCGGTGCGCGAGGGCAGGGCGGAGACGAAGTTGGGGTTCTTCCATGGTCGGGGAGTGTCGGCGTAGCTCAGTTTCTCGACGAGCAGCTGCTGGTCAGCATTGAACGCAGTCCCCGCACGGCTGAGGCAAGTAGACAACAAATGTGCAGGCGTACTCACGGGCTCATCATTCGGTGCCGGAGTCGACGCATTCGATTTGCGCGGTTGAAATCGCCCGCCCTTCGGTGGCCTGATGTCAGCTGTGTCGCGTCATGCAAGTTTACATGTTGGTGGTGTGCTGGCAGTGGAGTGTGAGGTAGCAAGAACAAAGTCTAGATCTAGTCCTGATGGCGCCGGTTGACTGGCGCACGGACGGGACGTGATCGCAGCGTGGTGAGTGACGAAATTGAGACCGGCACTCACCCGCCGCCAGAAACATGACGCGTGATTCCAAGCCAGGCCAGCCGGGCTCGAAATTGTTTACGTCCCACACACAATCTACATCGCATCGCACCGGCTCAGCCCACAGCCCAACCGACACACGACGATGTCGCTCTTCTCGGGCATCACGTTTACGTCGGAGAAGGCTAAGTCGCTTGCGGCCGAGTCCGCCGCGAACGCCGCCGAGGGCAGCGCGAGCCCCAGCAGCGGCACTTCGTCCGTGCCGAAACCAGCTGCCGCCGAGTCGTCTACGAGTGCAATGAATGGACAACCGAAGCCAAAGCCGAAGGAGAAGGAGACGAAGCCCAGCGCTGCACTCGCGTTCGCCCCGAGACCGAAACCGAAACGTCCCACAGCAGCGCAGTTCATGTCCACGACAACAGCCGCTCCGGTTGTCGAAGCTGCTCCTGTCCTGATCGTCCCTCCGCCAGCACCTTCCTCATCCGTGTCGGCCCTGAGTGAGCCAGACGTGGTGGTGCCGGCTATGACGATAGCTGCGGCCGAGAAGGCGAAGCGGGCCAAAGGCGAGCCCTCAGAGCAGCCCAAGAAAAAGAAGAAGAGGGTGAGCTGCCCAGAACTGACAAAGCTGACAGCAGAAACGCCGCGTGCAGCACACCTTCAACCCGGACGAGGAATACGATCCGAACCGGCCAAACGATCTAGGCGAGTACCAGCACTACCGGCGGAAGGTGCGCGAGGAGCGCCTAGCCCGGAGCAGGAGGGAAGGCTCCGAATCGAGCTATTACTCGGACAGCAGCGATGCAGCACCGCGGCGAGATGGTACGTATACTCACAGCTGTCTAGAACATGGTTAGCTGACGATCAGCGCCAAAACTGTTCGCGCCGCCGAGGGAACTGACGCAGGGCGTGCGCATGGCGTCCCCGCCTCGTCGGTCTGCACCCCCGCCGCGCCCGCCGGCTGAGAGGGGGGAAGACGCCTACGCCCGCCGAGCGGCTATGGCCCAGAGTGGAGAGGACGCATATGCTCGGCGAGCAGCGATGGCCCAGTCGGGCGACGAAGCGTATGCGCGGCGCATGGCAATGTCCACACCTGCTGGCGTGCCGGCCGCAGCTGCTACCCCGCCTGTCGCTCCGTCAGCAGCGAGACCACCACCGCCGCCGTCAATGCCGCTCATGCCACCGAGTCTACCTGGAGGACCGCCGAGACCACCGCACTCTATGCCGCCCATGCCGCCGACGTTGGGCAGACCACCACCAGCCATGCCGCCCATGCCTCCCAGCCTTCCGCCAGCTGGTCCACCGCCAGCCATGCCCCCGATGCCACCGACACTGACCCGGCCACCGGCGCCAACAGCGGAGCAGGCCGAGTACGCGAAGCAAATAGCAGACAAGCGTGCGGCCGTCGAAGCGCTCGCTGCCAAGTTTGGTTTCGCGAAGAAACCTGCGCCCGAGCCAGAGACGGAGGACACGAGCGTGCCGTTCGCAGAGAGGAGTGAGTTGTCCCCTTCCCCTCCCCTCCTCTCCCACTTCCCATCCTCTTCCCTCTCTTCGCAGAGCTGTTTAAGTCGTTCCCAGCTAACAACCAGTGATGAAGAAGTGGGGCCACGTCGCAGGCCAAGCACTGAAGGAAGGCGGGCTCACCTCTGCCCTGTCAGCAGAACACTTCCAGTCCTCCCCCTCGTCTTCGAACTTGGCCTCTGCAAACCTCTCGAAGCGCGCACGAGCCAAGGCCGCCGCGCGTGCCGCGTCCTCGAAGTGGAAACAGGCGCCCAACGCGCGTGGGCGGATTATCGACCAAGATCGCGCGGGTCGGCAGGCCGTCTCGCGCGAGCGATACGGAGACGAGTCGCGTATTGTGGTCATTACGGGTCTGGGCGAGGGCGCCGACGTCGTTCCGGACGGACTTGTGGATAGGGTGGGCGAGGCGGCGAGCGAGCTCGGCATCGTGGAACGGATCGTGCTGCATCTTGTCGACCCGCCTCCGAGGGAGGATAGAGATTGTCTCAGAGTGTTTGTCGTGTTTAGCGGTATGGCGGGCGCGTACCGGTTCGTGACGGGTACAACGCAGATCAATGGTCGAGAAGTGGTGAGTACGACAGTCTGACGAGCTATGAGTGTGCTATATAGCTGACACCAGCGTGTGAGGTATTTCGACGAGGGCCGCTTCGAGCGCGGAGACCGCGACGGCGAGCTCTAATGTATGGAAATGCATATTCATCTACACTTGTTATGCGGAATGCTTTGCTTGCTTTTGTTCTGTTTGCTATGGCATGAGGGGCGGCCCGCTGTCTCGCCTGACGCGCGAGGCTGCACTGGCTTCTCCGCTCGGCGGGCTCGGGACGCTCGGACGGCGAGTGCCCTGCGCGGCGACGGCAGGCGCGGGCGGGCTCAAAGGACTCAGCGGACTCATGGGGCTCATACTTGGCCCGCTGCCTGGTGTCGCTGCGCAAGTGCTGGGACTCATGCTCGGGCTGCCAGCCTTGCTATCGGGCATTGGCGCCGGTTGCTGCTCGTCGCGGATCCACTCGTCCTCCTCGTCTCCGGCCTGGGGGCGGCGGACGCAGTTGGCGCTGAGCTCTGCGAAGGACGCAGCACAGAGGCACGTCTTGGAGGGGTCGATGTCCTCCATGCTCTCGGGGGCTGAGGCGGCGCATTCGTCTGGACGTCAGCTTGACCAACGCGTTTTCTTAGCTGGAGGAATGGGTCGGGATACTCACATGTTGGCAGGTTCAGTGTCGCCGTCGAGCAGAGACAGGACGGGATGCAGATGGGCATGCGCATCTGGCACATGCGCACTTCGCCGGGACCAGCGGAGAGCTTGGACCCGTTGACAGCCTCCCCCTCGATGCTGTAGAAGACACGGAGGAGGAGCTCGTGGCTGACGCGGATGGGCGTGATCGAGCTGTGCGTCAGTGATGCCGGAAATGGTCCTTCGTGAACTCACCCCGAATTGGTCGACGGGCGGATCTTCTCGTGCGTCGGAAGACGAACAATGGCGCGGGTGCGCCAGCCTGTGGAGGGGCCGGTCTGGTCTGTACCGCCGGCCTCCTTGCCGCGCCACAGAGCCGGGATGGTGTGCGCGAGGCGGCTCTCGCCGTGTCGATGCGGACGGCCGACCTGATAAATGACATTGTTCTTGGCATTCTCAGGCTTGTGCGGGGGTTCGTTGGGCGTGCGCGGCGAGATCAGCTCGTAGCTCTGCGACACAATCAGGCGGACGAAGAAGATGGTGCAGCGCGGCGACGGGGACGGGCTGTTGAGCTGGATGAGCATGACGCTCGCGATGGACAAGGCCTCGCTCGTCGCTAAGAAACGCCATGGGCCGAGACCTTCAACGTAGCCCTCCTTCCTGAGATCGAGCTGCTGCACTCCGTTCGAGCCCGAGGGGTTGGCGTGCACCTTGAGTTTACGCAGGACGGAGATGTCGCCCACGAGCCAGCCATTCTTCTCGCTCCGCATCGTGTCCGTCGACCTGACACTGGAAGCCAACGAAATCGTATCACTGTCACGCCGCACATTCGCGGGAAGGGCGGTATACGGCGGCGATGAGGTGCCGTTCGGCAGTGCGATGGGAGACGTGTTCGGCGACAGGTTCATGTCGCTGCTCTGGCGTCTGTGGTACAGACCACGCAATGGGGGAGTAGAGTTCGCGTCAGAGCCAAACGCAATCGCCTCATCTGTGCTGTGCACGCTTGCCGTGTCGCTGATTCCCATGCTGGACATGAGCGGCGAGAGCTGTGGCGAGTCGCCGTTGCGCGAAGTGACACTTCCACGACGGCTGAGGCTGCCCGAGATCTTGTCGCTGCGCGCAATGACCACTTGAAAGTCGGCGAGGAACGGCACATCGCCTTGGATCGGTACCTCGCGCGACTTGAACATGCCAAACTTGCTCGTTGTCGGCAGGCCCTCGATGCGCGCGGTCAGCAGATATGACACTCGTCCGAACTGGTGATGGTCGTACGTCGCCAGCGTAGCGGGAAGCAAGATCGAGAACGAAAACGACTGCTCGCCCTTCTCGAGCCAGATGCCTTCCGCGTCCCCGCTCAGCACCTCGACACCTCGCTCGAAGATGCCATCTTCCTCCCACTGCCGCTGAGGACCCATGTGCAACCGCGCCACACCCTGCACACCCACACTGATCGCCTGCACACGCCGCCTCTCCTTCATAGTCACCACCAGCGCGCCCGTCAGGACGGTGTCCTCCGCGGGCGGCTCACGAGAGGCACTCCCCGCCTCGAGGGGATGCAAGTCGAACGGGCGCGGCGGACACACGAGTGCGATGCCCCTGAATGTCAGTTATCATCCAAAACAAATGGGGGCTGGCAATCATTCGGTAGACGCCGATCGTTAGGCGTCATCGACTCGTGTGCGTCTGGAAGCCATCCCTGGAGTTCCATATCGGGATGTCGAAACGTCGCAACTCATGGCACAAACGTCAGACAGCAACGACGGGTTTCTCCCCATGCTTCTGCACGACGCGTGTCCTTCTCGGATGGCACTGCGCCGGCGCCACAGCGCCTCATCATTGCCTCTTCCCAGAGCGTACTCACCATCCAGGCATGTGGATCTGAACTGTGCCAGATTTGGACTGGGGCTGCGTGCTGGAGCTCCGAAGATAGATCGGGGGTGGAACGCGAGGCCTGTCGTCCAGCACCATCGGGTTGGCAAGGGGCGCGCGGTCGAGTGTGTGGTGCGCATACGGCGGCGGCGTTGCTGAGCGCATCGCAGCCGGCGCCGAGGACGTCTGCATCCGTTCCCGAGTCCGTGCTTGGCGGTCATAGCTCTCGCCTTGGCTGGCACTGGTTGCGCTTTGTGAGCTGCCGACAGAGTCGTTCCTGGAGTCCTGCCTCGCCCTGTTGCGTAACTGCTCGATCGCCGGCGAAGATGTGCGCCGTTGCGACGACGTGGACCCGCTGCCTATTGACGGTAAGCTTGAGATGCTCTCGCGGTGTCGTGGTTGAGAGTGAGATTGCGACGGGTGGGAGGCGGTATGAGCCGCTGGCGGCGGGGCTGGCATTGAGCCTGAGCTCGAAGTGGAACGCATTTCGCTGTTGTCGCGCCGGCGCCTCAACGGCCATCGCAGCGAGGACATGCCTTATGAGTTCTTCTCCGTCTTCCGTGACTCGAGTCGCAATGTCGTATGTCGTTATTCGATGCTGTTGTGTTTATGTCGACAGCCCGGATAACGATAGCTGACTGGACGTTTGGATTCCGGAGCCGAGCTCGATGGCACCTATGACACCGATGACACCCTACGGCACGTTTGTGTGGTCGCGAAGGAGCTGCGATGAGATAATATCTTTGTCAGCAACGGATTGTTGCGATTCCGCGCAATGCTTCTGAGTCTGGTGTCTGAGTGAGTGACGAGTGCGTGCTGAAGAAATCGGGAATCGCTTGAATTGTGAATCGGCGCGGAGGAAGGTGCACCCGCCTGGCACGGCAAGGAAAAGCGATCAATGTCTTTTCGTCGTGTGTCCGTGACTCGAAAATCCCAGGATCCAGGAAAGACCGCCAAGGAGCCCAGGACCCAGAGATCGGTCAAAGGCGACGGGGGAAGGGTAACGTCGCGAGTGGCCGACTTCGGAGACAGGCGAGGCGGAGAGCAGAGGGCAGAGCAAGTCGAGTCGACAGCTGTTTGAGGGTCGCAACGGCCACTGGCTGAGTGCGGGGTATCCCTAAGTCGGTATGCGGGGAAAAAGATGATTGGAACGGCCAGTTTCAGCTTTGATGTGACCGTGTGTACTCGAGAGAACGGTGCTGCTGACAAAGAAGGTCGAAATTGAGAGTAGAAGCGACGAGGAGGGGCAGTAGTGAGTCGATTCGGCACGCTGTTGCGTCGATGCGTTATCGCGACCAGCACAAAGTCCCCAGCTGGTTTGGTGTTTGCCTGGGCTGTTTGGGCGGTGGGCGGGGCGCTGCGTCCGGTAAAGCGGAGGGAATGACAAGAGGGCTCGACGGCTGCAGCAGGAGGTAAGGAGGTCTCGAGACTAAGAGATTGATCGGAACCCAAGCGCAGGCGCAGACTGTTGACTCTGTGCGCAGCATGCAGCGCGGTAACAGACGGTAGGCGCACGCGGAGGGTGAAGTGGACGCATGGACGAGGATCGGTAGGAACGCTCCGTGCTCAGACCCGGATCGCTTGGCCTGGTTACATCCCTTGCGCCCTGACCAGGTCAGTGTCCAGACTCCTGACTTCCTCAGGCCGCAGGGCTGTCGTCGTTTCAGGCACATCTGTCGTATATGGAATATCTGGAACATTTCCTGCGATCCTGCTAGCGCATAGCGCACGTCGAGCATATCCCAGAGCTCCAGAGCGCGCAGAACATGGAGGGTCCGGCGGGTCACGAGACCACACTTGCACGCATGCACGCACCGGTCCAAACCACAGTGTACCGGACCTCGACCCGTCAGCCCGCATATCCACATCTGGCACGAAGTATCGCTGTAAGACAACCAAGTAATTCCATGATCCAGTACTCAACGTACGTGACAGTGGCTTACATTGCATGGGTCAGGCATCTAGCCAGCCGCTCTCGTCAGTAGGAGGACCAACACACGCGGCTCTTCACTCGCAGAAACGCAACTGCGGCAAAAGTATTGTTATGGGGTCATACATGACTACCAAAATCTACACAGATAGACATTCCGAACTCTCACAATCTTCTCAAAAACACAAAACCAGCTCCCCTCGGTCCCCGAGCACCCAGTTAAGGGGTCAGACGAGACTTGGGTATAAGCGTGCGAATGCTCCGGCTGCGCTGGTATAATTCATGTCACGCGAAGAATCGCAAAAATTTCGGGAACGCCCATCAGATGGCCCGGCAGCCAAAGTAAAAGACTCGCTTAGAAGAGACGCTGAGGCTTGCCCATGGTCGACTTGAGGTGGAGCGAGCCAATGTTCTGCCACTGCTTCTTGAGGAGCGAGATGAGGAAGTTGATCGACAGCATGGTGTTCTGCATGACCTCGTCCTCGTGCATGTCGACGTGGCCGACAGCGACGGCGAGACAGAGGACCTTCTTGAGCTGGAACTTGATGGTCGACTTGACGTCGATGACCTTGCGGGCGAGGTCCTCAGAGTGCGAGACGGGGGTGGGGAACTTGCCGGCCTTGGAGAGACCGGGACCGAGGAGACGGGGAATCTGCTTGATGAGAGCCTCGGAAGCAAGGAAAGCGTCGTACTTGGCGGCGAGCTTCTTGACGAGCTTCTTGTTCTTGTTGAGCTTCTTCAGGTCCTCAACGGTCATGAAGGCAAGCTCCTCGTCGAGCTGCTTAGCACGGTCAACGTCCATGGCGTCGGCGAGAATGCAGAGCTGCATGCGGGGACGGGGAACGTGGGGGAGCTTGATGGTACCCGAGAAACGCTTGTCACGCTGGGGGTCGTAGGCCTTGTCAAGTTAGCTACTGCTTCGCTGCCGCACATGATCGCTGAAATTACTCACCTTGAGGCCGATCTGGACCTCGATGGTCTCGACGAAGTTACGCTTCTTGCCGAGGCCCTGCTTCTGGCCCTCGAGGGAGGACTCGAGGAGGACCTGGCGGATAGAGCTACGCACGCTTGACGCCTGGAGCTTGCTCATTTTGGCTGTCGGTTTTGATGGATGCAAGAAAGGAGTTGGCTCGCCGTTGTCGATAACTTTGGACGCTCCGTCGCAGAGGGCATTTGGACGGAAGCAAAATTTCTCGTGGCCGGGATTAGCGACCGCTGGTTGAACAGCCTTGTGGCACTCGAGCGGAATAGGCGGGCGTTCCGGGGGCCGGGTTGAATAGGCACGTCCTGTGAGGGCCGCGCCTAAAAATGAATCGTGCTGTTGTTGTGAAGTGAAACCATGCGCAACCCCCATGCCAGCTCCGTTGAACATTGCGACCATCCACCGTGCACGGCCTGCATGGCCTGCATGACCTGCATGGCTTACATGGCTCTCGCGCCTTAATGCGCCAGTCATTGCTCCAAAGGACACTGGGACCATCACGCCGTAGCGTCCACTCCGTCGTGGTTCGATTGTACAGCAGCGCTTGGTAGTTAGTGGACGTACTGGCCCAGCGGTCTGACGGCGCATTAGATCTTCCTCAGCCCTCCAACCTCATGCCCCGCCTCAGCTCAGGATAATCTTCTTGGACTCTGTCGACTGCCATTAGACACAGCCGACTTGGCACCGTGTGAAAATGCACACATACCGCAGGGGTTGGATCAGTGCCACGAGCTGTCCATCTGTGATATCTGCAGGCTGTGGAGGACCACGCGTGTCAGCTTTCGCCACCGTCAAAGTAGTTGACGCGTTCGGTGCCTGAAATCCGTGTTCCTGATTCCTGAGTTCGTCAACCATCTGAAGGCTGTCATCTTTCTAACACTGGACTCTCGACCTTCGCCTCACACACTCGACGCCGACGTACATGGGCGGCCGAGCAGGATGGAGGCGATTGCAGTCCACTCATCGCCTCCCACGACCAGCTCTTCTCTCCCCAGTCCCACAGGCAGCAAGCGTCATAGCAAGGAGAGCCGCGAGAACAAGAATGCGGGCAACAACAAAACGACGAGGGACAACAAGCGACAACGGTCGTCCGTCTCGCCGACAGCCAAAGGGAACGGGCGGCGCAGGATACGTCTTGATTCGGAAACTGAGAGTGACTCTGATAGCAAGCCGGCCGCAAGACCTGTGGCTGCAGCAGACAAGTCCAAGTTCGAGGCGCGGGCTACCGTCCACAGGAGACTCAATCGCGCCATGTCCGGCAGCAATTCCGATGTCGAGGATCCGCAAAAGACGCCCAAACCCAAGCGATCAGTACAGTCAACCCACTCCACCTTGCGTTCGTCCTCGCCGGATCCGATCGACGGTCTCGAAGAGGGATCGTCACCACCACCCCTTGCAATTGTGGATATCAACACCAGTCCCCGACAATCCGATGAGGACACTCCGAAGCCGAAGAAGCAGCAGCGAGAGCGCAGCCCGACCAAGCTTCCAAAGGCTCGTCTGAGCCCATCCAAAATCGTCAGACAACCGAAAAGGGACATTCGCCGCTCACCATCGGATCAGCCTAAGGCGACGAAGCAGGTCGCCCTCGAGCCATGCCGCCCGGCGTCAGAGTTTTTTGACGATTCGTCTCGTACCCAACGCAAATCCACTGTTAGTACCAGTGTCCTGAAGAAACGCAGTATCGATGGGGCGTCACCTCAGCGTAGCCAGGAACAGAATCCTGCACGCGGCCCGATCGGCAGTGCGTCTGTAGAACGACAGCAAATTCAGAAGGCTTCGGCTCCGTCTGCTGGAAAGAAGCAACAGCCGGCCACCATGGCAAAAGCGCAAGGAAAGGACAAGAAACGGACCTCGAAGACAATCACACCCGGTAACCGATTCTCTGACGATGAGTCTGAGAAGGTCGTCGGTGGCGGCAAGAAGACCTTGCGCAAGACCAAGCAATCGCGGCGGGATGAAGAAGGCGCCAGGTTTCTGGATGTAACAACCAAGGGCAAGTCGGATCACCCACTCAGCGTTGAGGCCAAGATCAAGGCCAAGCTGCAGTCCGAGGAGCGGCTAGCCGCAGCGCAATTCGACGCAGAGGACCATGAAAGGGCGGAGAGCTGGAAGGGTGTCGAACGCAACAACCTTCAAGGCGAGTCCTTTTTCGCGTCAACGGCCACGGTCGACATCGCTGAGACGGAAGAGAGGATTGCCAGGGCTCAAGCAGCCATCGAGTGAGTTAGCGCAAGAAGTTTCCGCTGACCCAAGCGCCAAACCCCTCTCGCTCTCCCAAGAAACAGACGCCGATGAACTCGAGGAAGAGCGGTATTGTGGTGAGTCGTGCATGACAGTCGTACGCTAACTACAGCTCGCTTCTGCAACTATGACGATCTATGCGACATCTGCTTCGGCCCCATGCCCAAGCGCCCCTCCAATGACTTGGTGAAGCTGCGCAAGAAGCTGAAGCGTGGTGCCCACAGGACCCAGGGCATCACTTTCTGCACTATGCACCGCGCCGAGACCAGAACTTTGCCCCTGGGGTGGCGAGCAGGCTATCCGAAAGAGCTTGATTTCGCCAGCATTGACAGCCGCCTTGAAGAGGGTTTCATCCGCGATCGCATTGCGCGTGTCGCCAACAGTCCAAAGAACTCCAAATTCTTCCGACGCGCGCAGAGGAATATCGATCGTGTCGGCCTCACACGGTGGCAGTCGCTGACTGCACAATCCAGCGATGAGGTGCTATCGACAGCTACTCCTGGATACTACGGGGACCTCGGTCGCGCGATTATCATTCAACACTTTCAGCTGCTTGTCAAGTGGAAGCTGTTGAGGCTTCGCTCCGACGACATTCAGCCTCTTAGCTCCTCCGACTTCATCATTCATGTTCTTGTTCCTGAGGCAGCCATTCTGCTCATCATGCAGGACCAAGGGTGGGACGGTGGGACGGGCAAGGAGGCTGCGCGGGCCAAGGCGATGGACACGCACCGACAGAGCGGCGAATATGGTCGTGCCGCGTTTCGAGAGGAGAGTGCCCAGGGTCGCGATGTCCTCGGCCATCTGGAGGCGACTCTTGAGCAGAAGCGTAAGAGACTTGAGCGGAGGGCGCGAGAGGAGGCGGAGGTACACCGCTCGCAGGCGATCGAGGTCCTGTCGAGCGACCTTGTGGACCCGAGCAGCGATTACGGAGACGACCCGGCGTGGCTGAACGACGCGTTCGAAGCTTACGAGGCACTCGAACCGACAGATGTCACGCCCCGCCCACGACTTCCTAGCACGAAATTGCCACGAACTGCATTGCACAGTTCTCAATACAGTTAGATCATCACTCCCGCATAATTGTTGTGCCATCATTGTAGCTCTAAGATCTGTATCATATGGAGTGAGGTCTCTGCACGTTCATCGCGCGTAGGGGTTCAGGGGTGACTAACGCGCGATGCAGGGCCGCGGCAAAGCCTGCCATTAGCGACATTAGGAATTGTCCTAATGCCCGGCAGGGATCGGATTAAGGCTGCAGACTGCAAAGTTTTTCAATTTTTCACGTGGGCGACCCCTAACGACCCTTAGAGTCAACAGAGTCTCACACTCCTACACACTTCAGCTCACCGCACTGTACCACCCGGTTGCTCCCGTCCGGTGGCCGCTTGTTGTTGAATCTTGCCATCCACCCTCCTCCAAGCATATCGCACCCCAGCAACACCTTGCTACACCCCACTCGTTCGACTTGCTCGGCATTGCCTGGTCCTGACTGGAAGGGAAGACGGCCAGCCGCTTAACTGGCCTTTCCGACGCTCGATTGCGATTGTCCGCCGATCGGCCTCAAAAGCTTCAACGTCGACGACGAGTGCATCAACATCATTCACTCGCGCCATCGGACCCATCCTCGACTTCCCCATCCTTTCTCGACATCTCCATCGTCCGCTACGGCTACTACTGGAATCAGCAACATCTCACGAGCGCGTCAAGATAGATTGCCACAATTCAGCTTATCACACGTTCCAGCTCTCTCGACGTAATCAACCCTGTATCACAACAACCCTACGAGCCGTAACGTCGTCCATCTAGGCCTCAGAGAAGAGGCCTCAGGCAGACAATGTCTGGGCCATGGCAGCCGCCGGCCCCGAGCCTGGCAGCGCTGCCGGTCGATAGGAGCAAAACAGATCCAAAACCTGCATACTACAAGCTCCAGTTCGGTGATGACGTTACGGGATTCTCTTACTATGTTCGGACACTGAGCGTGGTCATCGGACGCAACTGCGTGAGTAGACGATTGAGAAGGTGCTATTCGACTGTGAAGGACAAGTGCCCACTCGCTGCGCACAATGATGTTCACGATGCTTCGAGCGAAGGAGGTCACAGTGCTCATTGAGGTGGAGGCGGCTATGACGCTCCTCTGTCGAGGGCTTGTGTACGGAAGAGCTGTGAGATGCAGACGATGAGATGGGAGGCCATGGCTTCGGCCCATGTTG